>SOZL01000381.1:46964-85289 GCA_009733165.1 Naja naja | reverse complement strand
AGTTTAAGGGACATTGGGGTGCTTGTGACTTTACCAACAGAAGAAGAGGCCATCGTGTTGATGCGGTTTGTTTTGGCCTCAAAGATAAAAGTCTTACAAAGCAAACTGTTAATGAAACCTAAGATCGCGTTTAAAGAGGCCATTGAAGAAGCTGTTTCAGCGGAAGCCACAAGTCCTCATGTGACCATGAAAAAGATTAACAAGGCCTCAAGCCAGGCCTCAAGCCATTCTGATGGGGAAAAATCACAACAACGCCCATTCTTGAACAAATAGACTCTGATTCAGATGGCAGTGAGGCAGAGAGAGGTTTTAAACTCAGAATGGAAAAAAGAAAAAGAAAGACTCTGGGAGAAACAGGCAAGGATTCTATTGCAGAGGCTGTGGGGACCACCCCGCGCACACTGAATCTGGTTCTTTGACTCCATTGCCTCGTTTGGCAGAAGCAGGGTCACATAGCCAGAGTCTGCAAATCATCCAGAACTCCACCTAGTAGGAAAAATTTCCTGACAAAGACTTTAAGCCCAACAATTTCCTTGAAAAGATGGAGGTGAAATTCAGAAGCAAATGGCAGAATGAAACTCACCAAACAATCACTATTGGTCATTCTTCACTTTAAAAAGCAGAAAAGTACATGAAGGTGTTTATTGAAGGAAGGCCTTGCCAAATGGAAGTGGACTCAGGCTCTTATTTATCTGTGGTGTCATGGGACACTATCACAGACTCTTTCCCAACATTCAGAATTTCCAGAAGCAAGCACTGACTCTTAAAGACTACCAAGGGAACAAGATTCAGTAGTTGGAGCAGAGATTTCAGTGCAGTTTAAAGGCCACAGCGTTTGCCTCTGACCATCATGGACAAGGATCACCCAAGCTTGCTGGGACTTGGTGGTTCAAGCCACTAGGCATCGGTGACTGGCATCAATCCGTGAGCAGCTCTGAATGGGAGGAGTCCTGAAGTCTGAGTTTCCAGAGGTCTTCAGCGAAGGACTGGGCAAGTATGGGGACCCCTATTGCTTTCAGCCTAGACCCCAGGTGCCCCCAATTCGTTTAAAGCCCAGGAGGTTCCATTTGCTTTAAGGAAAAAATTGATGCACAATTAGATAAACTTATTGCTCAAGGGGTTTTAGAGCCTACTGACCACTCAGATGGGAAACACCCATAGTCACACCAGTCAAGGCTGATGGGTCAGTGAGAATCTGTGGTGACTATAAGGGGACATAACCATCGCTGCAGCAGCAAGCATACAGTACCAGTTGTGCATCATCTGCTCCATTCCCTTGGCAGGTACAGTATTTGCCAAACTGGACTTGGCTCAGGCATATCAACAATTAACAGTTGATGATGCCACAAGAACACAAACAATTGTGACTCATAGAGGTGCTTTCAAATGTAAAAGACACAATTTGGAGATGGCGTGGCACCTGGCATTTTCAAAGTCTTATGGAAAGAATGTTGCAAGGACTGCCAGGGGTAGTGCCTTACTTTGATGTTGTGTTAATCTCTGCTGAAAATGACACTCAGTTTCAAGAGAGACTCAGAGAAGTCCTTACCAGATTCAGAAAAGCGGGTTTAGAAGTCAAGGAAGACAAATGCACACTCAAAACAGACAGAGTTGAGTTCCTGGGGTACATGATTGACAAGCATGGCATCCACCCTACTGATGCCAAGGTTAAAGCAATTAAGGAAGCCCCTAAACCTAGATGCAAGACAGACTTACAAGCCTTCCTTGGACTCATTAACTTTTATCACATGTTTCTACCTCACAAAGCATCCATTGCTGAACCTTTACATCGCCTGCTTGATAAGAAGGCTGTTTGGATCTGGGGGAGGAAGGAACAATCAGCATTAACAGTATTAAGAGATTAACATCTGATGCTGTATTGATACAATTCTCTGAGAATTTGCCTGTTATTCTGACTTGTGATGCATCCCCTTTTGGAGTGGGGGGGGGTTTGAGTCTGGGCTTCCCAGTGGAAGGAAGCCCCTATTGCATTTACTCTCGCACTTTGTCCAAGCAGAGAGGAATTATACCAACTGGACAAGGAGGCATTAGCAGTTGTTGCAGCTGTTAAGAAATTTCATGAATATCTGTATGGCAGGTCATTCACCATTGTTACAGATCACAAACCTTTATTAGGCATTGTGGCAGGAGACAAACCTACACCTAATATCCTGTCACCAAGAATGCTGAGATGGACTGAATTTCTTGCAGCCTATTCATACAAACTGATTCACAGGCCTGGCAAGGACATTGGACATGCTGATGCACTGAGTCGTTGCCCACTACCTTGCCACAAGGAGGACCTTGAACTTGAAACTCACTCCTTTTTCCTAGAGACTGTTGCTAAGCTTCCAGTCAATGCTGTTGAGATTGCCAGAGACTGCCAAAGATGCTGTGTTGGCACCTGTTATAGGCTGGATTAAGAAAGGTTGGCCTCTTCAAGATCTACCTCACCTTGCCCAACCTTTTAAGTCCAGGCAAACTGAATTATCTGTGTTAAGAGGATGTATTTTGTGGGGTAACAGGGTGGTTATTCCTGCAAAACTGAAAAGGGAGGTTTTGGAAATGTTACATGAGGGTCATCCTGGGATTGTAAGGATGAAAGGTTTGGCCAGGAGTTATGTATGGTGGCCAGGTATTGACAAAATGGTTGAAAACTGGGTAGCATCTTGTCCCAATTGCCAGGTAGTCAGGCCTGCTCCACCTCACGCCCCCACAGGAATGGGAATGTCCTAGGGGCCCATGGTCTAGAATCCACATTGATTTTGCAGGCCCTACAAGAGGGCACACTTTTCTAGTTATAGTAGATGCATATTCCAAATGGCTAGAGGTAATTCCCATGACATCCACTACAACTGAGGCTGTCATCAAGCAGCTCAGAAAATTGTTTGTAACCCATGGGTTACCAGATGTCCTTGTCTCTGACAATGGCCCTCAATTCACATCTAACATTTTTGAATCCTTTCTAGCACAACAGGGTATCGGACATGCCCTGACTGCCCCTGGGCACCCTTCGGTTAATGGCGGGTTGAGCATGGTACACTTTACCAAAGAGAAGCTTCAGCAGCTGGGTCCTGGGATATCACTGAGAAGCTTGAAAAGCTTCTTAGTGTTCAGCACATCACTCCTAGCCCATCAAATAACTTGTCCCCAGCAGAGTTGTTGATGGGTAGGAAACTTGGTCTTCCCTTGACCGCCTTCATCCCACTTATGCACCCACGCACCACTGGATTCCACTTCCAAAGTTTGTTCTTTCAGTGTGGGAGATTCTGTATATGCTAGGAACCTTATAGGTGAACCTTTGTGGATTCCTGCTGAAATAACTCACATCACTGGCCCTCAGTCTTACAGGGTACAAACAGAGGATGGCCTCCTCTGGAGCAGGCACATTGACCAACTTAGATCCAGGTTCCCTCAGGAACATCGCCCCTGTCTCTCTCTGGGTCCCTCACCTGGGGGGGAAGGGGGGAACAGGAGGAGAATCAGCAAGCAAGAATCAACCCCATGTGTAACGAGCCATTGCGACAGGAACCATCCCGAACCCTGTCACAAAGCCAAGATCCATCCTTAGAAGTGGAAGATTGCACATCACTACCTGACTTGGGTGCTGACATTGGAATGGAGATGGGTTGGGAGGAGAGACCAGATTCTAACAGTCTAACAGGGTCTCCTTTCACAGGAAGTCCCAACAGGAAATGTCAGCAGACACATTTCCCTCTCACTGGTGAGAACGTTAAAACTTCTGAACCACGAAGGTCTCAATGTACATGTAAGAGCCCCACCTATTTAAAGGAATACATTAGATAGGTTGGGGTTTGGTATGGACTGAACCTAGTGGGGAGGGGTGTTATGTATGTAGGTTTGAATGTTATTGGTTTATTTGAACTGTTCTTGTAAAATGTCAAATGGTATTGGTTTAAATAGTCTTGGGAAGAAACCCTGCACTCCCGTTGGCTGGCAACCACGGCTGCAGGCTATAAGAGGCAGCCGTAGCCAAGCCAAGACGGGTCCATTCGAGCTGTAGTCACTTAATAAACTCTTTGTTGGAACTCCTCGCGTCTGACTCTTCATGCAGACTTAACAAGGCCCCTCCTTTCCCTTCACTCTGCCCCACAGTTCCCAACCCCACCCCCCAGGACAGCCCCCACTTGCCCCCCCTCATTCAGCCAGAGCACAGCCTTCCCTCCCCAGATGGACCAGTCCTATATTTTAGAGCTGTAGTAGTCACAGGACTGACCCTTTGGTCATCCTGGAGCAGCTGCTTTGGAATGACCAAAAGGCCAGTCCTGTGGCTACTACAGCTCTGGAACATGGGACTGACTTTTCCACCACTGTCAGTCTGCCCGTCTTCATTTTCCTTCACTCAGATTGACCAAGCTTCTTGAGAGAGGGAACACAAAAGAGTTCCTGGAAGGCTGTGTGCTTGGAGCAGGTGCTTTCTCTTGGGCCTCCCACCTGGAGGTCAAGAGAAAGTGCCTGATCTGGACACACAGCACTCCAGGGTCAAGCTCGGTTGAAGTTCCCCTGCGTAGAATCAGCACACAAAACAATAAATTGGGGGGGGGGCAGAGAAATACTTAGTTGCCAAGATATGCCAGAGTGGGAGGCCAGCAGACCAGAGAGCTTCTTCCCCATCTTCCTAGGAGCATGGGACTTCTCATGACTGGGCCCTAAGATCCTTTGCAGTTTGTCTGCTGCTGGAGGATAGGCTGCAGCGGTCCCACCTTGGCCCATGCCAGCTCCTTTGAGTTGCCCATGCTGGGATTGCAGAATCTCCCCCTTTGGGGTCTTTTTGTGTGGGTTAGAGGGGGGCAGAAATTCTATCCTGGGGCTCCTGTGTGGGCCTTTGGGCAAAGGCTGGAGGGAAGTGCTGCTGGTGGCAAAGAGCCAGAGGGTCTTGTTCCAGTGGGACTGCATCATGGCCTGGAACTGGCTGACCATTTCAGCCCACTCAGCCTCCAGGCGCTGGTATCTGGCCTTGCACTCCCACAGGTCTTCCCTCTGCTTGGAAAACCTATGCTCGTAGTCCTCAGTGAGGTGTTCTGCTGAGCCTCCTTGATCAGATCCAATTTTAACTGAGCCAGATGTTTTGCCAACTCTTTCTCATGGTGGCTGCTTAGCTCCAACAGCTGCCTCCTGTTGGGACCCTAAGGGAGGCCGGGCATGAGCGCATTGGGTTGTGCTCCAAAAATTGTAAGCCGCCCTGAGTCTTCGGAGAAGGGCGGCATATAAATGTAATTAAAAAAAAAAGAAAAGAAAAGGCTGGCGAGGCACCCCTTGGTATGAGTGACATCGAGTTGGCCATGTTTACCCAGCCAGTCATTAGGCAGATCAAACTATAGTCTGGCCCCCAACAGTCTGGGGACTGTGAATTGGCCCCCTATTTAAAAAGTTTGATGACCCCTGCACTAAATTCACAAACTACACTAGCGAGGGGGAAACAAGAGGTGCAGCGTGATGTCAGGGTAGTCTTAAGATGAGGCAACCTTTGCCGAGCTGCATAAAACAGTATTGTTTCACCCTGTGCCGAGGATACCAATTCTCCTCCAATCATTTTATTTATTTCTCCGATGCTCTTTTTAGGTTTGATCTTAACTGTATTATCTTTGACTGTAGTATTTAATGGTATCAAATAATTTGATTTTGACAACTATCATTTCTTGTTTGGTTTTAGATTCTAATGGTTTCCATGATGTGTGAAAAAAGCAAAGGAATATTTTGCATTTCTTTAGCAATACAAAAGATAATGTTACTAACAGTAATTGTAACAACAACAATATGTGTACACTTAACCATGAGCTGATCAATGAATCAGAGCCTCCACAGTCCTCATCAGGCACCATTTGGAAGAACATTCAAACTGGAGGCAGAAAGAAGAAAAAACTCAAGGTATCAAGAAAATATGATTTGGACTACTTGAAATTTGGATTTATGAAAGAACCTGGTAGTGAGCTGGATCCACAGCTCACTTGTGTTGTGTGTTCTGAGAGTTTATCCAATGATGGCATGAAAACTTCGAAACACAGAAGTCACTTGCAATCAAAACACCCAGATTTAGCCAACAAACCACTTGAATATTTTCAAAGAATGCATGAAAATATGCAAAAGCAAGCAATTGCTTTAACAAAATTACTGTTGAAGATAAGTCCTTATTAAAGGCTTCTTTTCTGATAGCACTTCAGATTGCAAAAAATAAAAAATCGTATACGATTGGAGAGGATTTAATTAAGCCTTGCATGTTACAAGCCTGTGAAGAGGTTTTGGGAAAACAGGCTGTCCAGAAACTGAAAGCAATTCCTATGTCCGCTAACACTGTCAAGTGCAGAATTGAGGACATGGATGAAGATATTGAAAATCAAGTAATAAAAATGTTGAAAAAGGCACCATTTTATGCAATTCAACTTGATGAATCAACAGACGTAAGTAACAAGGCACTTCTCTTTTGTTTTGTGAGGATTGAGTGTGAAGGAGAGTTACAGGAAGAACTATTATGCTAGCTCAATTTACCAGGTAGAACAACTAGCTCTGAGATTTTTGCAGCACTGAATAAATTCCTCGAACATGGAATTGAATGGAAAAAATGTATTGGGATATGTACAGATGGTGCTGCAAATATGACTGCACATCTTTCAGGAATTGTTGCAAAGGTGAAAAAAATTGGTCACCCAGACATTGTGTCTGCACACTGCATTATACATCGTGAGCAACTTGCGGTGAAAAAAATGTCCCCAGAACTACACAAAGTATCAGATGTTATTAAAATTGTAAATGAAATTCAACACAAAGCATTCAATTCTCAAATGTTTGAGACACTTTGTGAAGACATGGGTTCTGAGTATACTCATCTTCTTCTTCACGCTAAGCTGAGATGGCTGTCAAGGGGCAAAATACTAATCTGACTGTTCGCCCTGTGCGAAGAAGGCAAAATATTTTTCTACCACCAAAATAATCCAAAATTTCAAGAACTCTTGTCTGACGATGAGTGGGTAGCCAAGCTTGCATACCTGGCAGATATTTTTTCATTGTTAAAGGATAACTTCAGGACGTGTTCACATTACGAGGTAAAATGGATGCTTTCCAAAATAAAATATTACTGTGGCAAACACGGTTGGCTGAAGAATATCTGCAAATGTTTTCAAATTTTGATGAGTTTACGAGAGAGAAAGATGTCAACTGGCAGGAGGTAACCATTGTTCAACAGAACTTACAGTCACTCACAGCATCTTTTGGTCATTATTACCCAAAGAAGATCCCAGACATTGCAATATGTGGATAATAGATACATTTGCAGCAAACATAGCAATTTAAGCATGCATGAAAAAGAAAGCCTCATCGATCTATCATCCAACAATCACCTAAAACCTAAATTCCAGTCACCCATCTCAAGACCTCATTTCTGGCTCTCCGTAAAAAGTGAATACCCATTGCTGAGTGAAAAAGCAATGCAAATTTTGATTCAATTTTCAACAACATATTTGTGCGAAAAGGCATTTTCATCTGTCACAGTAATTAAAACTACTGGTCTCGGCTTGAAATAGAAACGACTCTCTGTCTTGCAGTAACATCATTGGAGCCAAAAATCCATAAACTTATTTCAAACAAGCAGGAACAAATATCACACTAAAATGTGTAATATTTAAGTGCTTCAACATTTTGTAATAATTACACTAACTTTAATAATTATGTTACAATTAAATGTTTTATTTTGTTATGATTAAATAAGCATTTAGGATGTTGTTATAATTAAGCATTTATAATTTTGTTATATTAAATAGGTGAATTTCATATTAATAAAATGGAAGTTCTCTGATCATTATTTTACAAATGTATTTATCATTTTTTTAAAATTCATATTAGTGGTCCGCGGGAATTAAAATTATGAATTTGGTGGTCCCTAAAGTCCAAAAGGTTGGAGACCCCTGATCTAGTCCAACCCCCCCTGCACCATTTCTGACAAATGGCAGTCCAATCTCTTATTGAAAGTTTCCAGGGATGAAGCTCCTACAACTTCTGTTCCATTGGTTGATTGTTCTCACTGTCAGAAAATTTCTCCTTATTTCTAGGTTGAATTTCTCATTGATCAGTTTCCATCCATTATTCCTTATCTGGCCTTCAGGCACCTTGACCGCCTCCTCTCTGTGGCAGCTTCTCAAATATTGGAACACTGCTATCATGTCTCCCCTGGTCCTTCTCTTCACTAGACTAGCCATGCCCAGTTCCTGTACCCGTTCTTCATATGTTTTAGTCTCCAGGCCCCTAATAATCTTGGTTCCTCTTCTCTGCACTTTCTCTAGAGTATCAATATCTTTTTTATAGTTTTATTATTTTTGTAGACTAAATTGTTTGATTAATAGTTAAGGTACGTTTAGCCTAACAAAGAGAAGGCTCAGGGAGGACATGAAAGCAATCTTCCGATACTTGTGGGGCTGTCAGAGGGAATTGATTGTTTCTCCATAGTAGTTGAGGGCAGGACAAGAAGCAATGTGGGAAGCTCATGAGAGAGAGATCCAACCTGGAAATAAGGAGGAATTTACTTACAGTGAGAACAATTAATTAGTGGAATAGCTTGCCTCCCAGATGTCAGCTTTGAAAGCCATATCGAGATCAGATGCTCCCATGCTGCCACATCTGAGCCTGGGGAAGTGGGAGTGGGGAATATATTGGAGTATATCTAGTTAGACATAATAACATTCTTTTTCTGATTCAAGGTCAGGTTGTGTTGTGCATAACTGAGAGGAAATCTTAACTGGGGATCGATGGTGATTGGGCCATGTGATGGATGATGGGTGCAGGGGATGGATTTTGTAGTTTTTACTTATTGGAAGGAAGCCCAGAATTTTCAGATTCAGGATTCCACAGTTGTGCCAGTTACTATTCAAATAAAAGGAACCTTTGAGAGACATCTATCTTGGAGTTATTGGGTGGAATGTAGTTTTGTTGGAATGTTGACATTATCCTGAATCTCTAAACAAACACCAGCACCCCAAAAGGGGTGCTGTCCAGAGTGCTGAGACCCAGCACTGACTCAAAAGATGGAGCAGTGTAAAGACTCAGCAAAGATAAAAGAAAGGAAGGAAGCTACAGAAGGAATGGTGGGACCGGGCACCAGAGAACTAATTGAGACCCCATGCCTTCCTCCTGAAGAATTTGTGCAAGCGATGGAAGCTGCAGAGGAAAGATGGAAACTAGGCACTCGGCCCAAGGAACCGGATTCATGGAAAAGCTGCCAGATTGAGCTGAATCCAGAGATGGGTCCGGAGGAGAAGCTGCCTGAACACCTTTCCTACTCCAGCCCTCTGAGATTGGTCCACAAAGAGAGTGGAGAAGTGGGGGGCTTTGGAATCAGACAACTCCCAAGACTGGAACCTGTTGCCTCCATCCCGTAGCCAGTCATTGGCAGGGATCCCAGAGCAACTCCAGCAACTTAAGGTGGAAAGTTATGTCTCACAGCCACAACATCTCCAGCCAAGCTGGATGATGTTCACTTTCCCTAGTCCAAGACTTGACAGTGCAACCAGTGTGGCATTGGTCAGAGATGGCTGAAAGATCAGTTCAGCAAGGCATGGCCAAGCAGCAAAGGAGGGACAGCAGATGCAGCCAACATTGGGTACATTACAAACCCCAATTCCTCCCCCTCCACAGCCAGCAGGGAGGTTGCCCCCTGTGGAGAGTATTCCTCCAGGGTGGGGATTCTATCCTGATCAGGGGTGGGTCCAATGCCAGTGGATGCCAGTACCGGTTGCATCATCTGGTTCGGGACCACCATGGCCCCAAGGAGCAGCAACAATCCTGACTCAGCAATGGGATCAGCATAGGCAGCAGGCTGCAGTCACCCCTCCTTTCCCAGTGCGGAGAAGAGTTCAGTGGGCGGTCCCTATTCATCAGGTTCCAATCCAGCCACCTCTCAGAGCAACCCTGAAGGGGCCCTTCCTGCAGCATGCCCCAACTGCACATCATATCCCACTCAGCCACCCCTCAGGGCCCCCTTCCTGCAGGGCCCCTTCCTGCAGCCAGCTCAACAAATTCTCACTCCGCCAGCAGATGCTGTGGTGATCCCTCCCCCTAGACCAGACCACAGATCTTCAAAGCCACTTTTGACAGATGGCATGAAAACTTTGCTTACTTTCTCACCTGGATCTGGTCACATATAGATCAATTTGAAAACCACTATGCAACAGATCGCAACCTCATTTCCGCAATTACAGATGGGATGAATGAGGGGGATGCTTCCACTTGGGTGGCTCAATTACACTATGAGGAGGCCCCTGAACTAAATGATGCTGATGCCTTTGTTGAGCTGCTCAGGGCTAGGTTTGAAAACCCTGACAGAATAGTTGAGAGTGAAGACAAAATAATGGAAATGAAGCAAGGTAACCAACCCTTAAAAGACTTTGTATGGGACTTTAAATGGGTCGCAAGCAACCTCATGAATTGGCCTGACAGAATACTCTGCAGTATTTTAAAGAAGCTATTGATCCAGAAAAGCCTGCTGCATCAGAGGAATACCAGAGCAGCTTCAGGACTGGTATGCCATGTCCATTAGGCTGGATAGGGAAATCCAGCCACAACCTCCCCCTGAGGGCCCTCCTAGGAGAACTTTGGTCAGACACCCTCTGACTAAAGCTGCTCCTACCTAACCTACAAGGATTATAAAGTGTTTTCGATGTGGCCAGGCTGGTCATAGGGCAGCTGAATGTCTGGCTCCTGGACCTGTTCCACAACCAAGGTCTAGCACAGCTGCCAGAGGAAGAACTCCATGAAAGCCTCCAGACACCAGCCGGTTTGCCAGCACTCTGTAGTGGCTCCCCTCCCCACAGAAGGGAGCAAGGAGTCTCTGGCCAAAGAAAACCTTCCTGAAAAGGCAGACGAAGAAGAGGACCCCATGGTGATTGCTGCCATTCCCCCTTTTTACAGTTAAAGTGAAGTTGCTGGTGCCTGAGAGGCTGGGGAGTTAGAAGCAGTAACAGATACAGGGTGTTCCAGATGCCTTATTGGGCTCCCTATCGTTGAACAATTAGGGATAAAGACTAAGGCCCTAAAACACACAATCAAGTTTGAACAGGTAGATGGAACATTAATTGGAGGAGTCCCAGCCACCCAAATTACAGAGTTAATCAAAGTAGAAATGAGCAGGCATCATGAACTTATGTGATTTGTAGTGGCTCCAAAAATGTCAAAATGTATCATATTGGGACTTGCTTGCCTTGATAAATGGGCCCCTACCATTAAACGGGAAGATGGATACCAGAAAATCATAATTGGTGTCAGCCCACTGCCCCCGGTTCCTCCTGAAAAGAGACTGCCACCTGACAGGGGACCACAACCAGAAGCAGCAGCCACCACTTCAGACTCTCCTCCAGGTGAGCCCCGGGTCTCTAAAGAATACAGAGATTTGGCTGAGGCTTTTAACGAAGAGGAATGCAACATTTTACCCCCTCATTGAGCCACTGATTGTGCCATCAAATTAGAACCTGGCACAAAACTGCCAAAACCAAAGATGTATTCCATGACACCAGCTGAGATGACTGAGTTGAGGAAATACATTGATACCAATTTGGCTAGAGGCTTCATTGAACTAGCTAAATCTAGGTTGGCAGGCACAGTATCGTTTAAAGAAAAGAAAGATGGTGGCTTATTCTTATGTGTGGACTTTAGGGGGATAACGGGGTGTGCATAAAAAACATGAACCCCCTCCCCCTCATGAATGACTTATTAAATCACCTGCCTAAAGGCAAGATCTTTACCAAGCTAGATCTGAGAGAAGCCTACTACTGAGTCCACATAAAGGAGGGAGATGAGTGGAAAACTGCCTTCAACTGCCCTCTGGGTAGTTTCCAGTTCTGAGTCATGCCTTTTGGCCTCCAAGGGCCCCCTGTGGTATTTATGCAACTAATCAATGAAGTGTTACATCCACACCTGTACAAAGGGGTCCTTGTCTACTTGAATGACATTCTTATATTCAGCTAAACCATTGAAGAACATGTCAAATTAGTTAGGCAAGTACTGAAAAAACTTTTAGCCACCAAGTTATACAAAAAGCTGTCAAAATGCGAATTCCATGAAGAGTCTTTGGACTACCCAGGCTACCGAGTGTCTAACGAGGGGATTGAAATGGACCCTGGAAAGGGGAAGGCAGTGCTAGACTGGCAGCCACCAAAAACATGTAAACAACTTCAGAGCTTCTTAGGTTTTGCAAATTTCTATAGACAATTTATCCCTTCATTTGCTGACATTACCCTCCCTTTAACAGAGTAACTAAAAATTGGGTCTTCCCAAGGGCTTTCCTTGGCATTCCATTTGGCATGTAATGGCAACTCTGAGAGAATGAATGCTATGGTGGAATAAAACATTAGATGTTATGTAAATTATCAACAGGAGAACTGGGTGGAACTGTTGTCGTTTGCAGAAGTTGCTTACAATAATGCAGTACACAGCAGCACAGGCTTAACTCCTTTCCAAATCAACACTGGCATGGATTTTGTCCCTATGCCAGAGTTGCCTAGGGAACCCCCAACATCCATGTCTTTAACAGATTGGATGGAATCATTAAAGAAGGGTTGGGAGGATACAAAAAAAGCTCTAGTGGAAGCTGCTGAGGAATATAAAAAACAGGGAGACAAATATAGATCTCTCCAACCACCATTTAAAGTGGGGGACAAAGTGTTCCACAGCTTCCAACACAGGGGCTCCTTCATCATAGAGTTGAGCAATCCACTTGGCTGCTTCCCCTTCTCTCATATTATTTGCAATGACTGAGATCATGTCCTGGTTTGACTGATACTGCACCCCATATCAATCAATGTGAGCCCAGATTCGGTTTAGAAAATAGGCCAATTTTCCTGGGGTGCCATCAAAGCTAGCCAAGAACTGTGGTGGGGCAGCTGCTAGGGGTTCAGCTGTGGACAGTGGGGTCAGTGGTGGGACAGGAACAGGCATCTACTGGTACTTGATCCATCCTTGGCCTGGGTAAAAGGCCCACCTGGGCAGAACTTGGTTGGCAGCAGCAATCTGGGAGATGCTGGTGGGGGTTGTTATTATTATTATTATTATTATTATTATTTTTTATTATTATTTATTTATTTATTTAGACTTGTATGCCACCCTTCTCCCAAAGGACTCAGGGTGGCGAACATACAAAAAGCATATACAATAAAAATAAATAAATAAAAACAAGTCCAAATTACAAAAACAGCTAAAACAATAAAATTACAAAATAAACAAACTCTTAAAACTACCGCCCGTGGTCAATCCAGGCGGCCTGCTGAAACAGCCAGGTCTTCAGGTCTCGGCGAAAGGCGGAGATCAGGGCCAAGCGCAGATCCAGGAAGCTGATTCCATAGGGCGGCTCCCACAGAAAAGGCCCTAGCTCTGGGAGCTGCCAGCCGACAATGCCTGACTGACAGTATTCCCAGGAGGCCCCTCCTATGGGAGCGCACGGGGCGATTGGACTGTGATGTGGGCAGGAGGCGTTCCCGCCCGTTGACGGGCAGGCCTTGGCAAACATCCTATTCTGGTCCCTGGGCTTGAGTGGCCCAAGGGTCTGGGTTGTCATCCTGCCATGGCAGCCAGCTGGGCTGCAGGTCCAACGGAGAGGGTCCAAAGCAGTACGCTGTACCTTGGCCCTGCCAGCACCTAGTGGGATGAAGCAGATGCTCCACTCTGGACTGCAATGCTTCCTGACCCTAGAAAGTTGAATGTAGGCTGGGTTAGAATCCAACCAGGCTGGATCAACTGTGGGGAGGTCTGGACCATGGCTCCCACACTCAGTAGATCAAACTTCTTGGGTAGCCTGCCAAATGATTGGCTATGAAATGACAGTTGGAGCCTCCATTCCGTGAACTCACCAGTCTCCAGGGCTCTCAGTGGTCTCCACTCAAAGGCGGCCACTGGTTCAGGTTGTCCTGATGCCCCTGGAAGTCAGGGGAGCACCATCACCAGCTCTAACTCTAACTGCACAGCTGGTCCAGCTGGCAGGGTCTGCCCTGGGCCAGTTCTTTGGGTCTGGCACCCCTCTGGAGTTTGGCCTCTGCTGCTTCAGCTTCGGCCACCACCACAGCCGATGGGTAGCAGATAGCTCTGCAAACATCCTCTGAAGCAGATCCGGCAGTTCCTTCAGGGGTCTCCATTCCCTGCTTCATCTTCCCTGAGTCTTTACACCCCCATTATATTGGGGTACATCTCAGGGCTCAAGACCCTGGACAGCAGCACTGCTTTTTGAAAAGCCACTGGAATTTTCTTTAGAAGGAGATTTGGGTTAATGTCAGCATTCCAATTAAACTCTCCACGTGATTCAAAAACTCCAAGACAAAGTCTATCAAAGTAAGAATTTATTAGAGAAGTCATGTTGGCACATCTGGGGAAAACCTGAATCTGAATTCCTGCGTTTTCCTCCTTCCACACTAAAATTCACACCCTGCCTCAATTTATGACTCCCCCATCACATTAGCCAATTCATCTCATTTCTGAACTATGCCAATTCCAGTCACTTCCCTCCAAACTCCAGCAACTTGTCCTTGATCTCTGGTGAAATAATATTTTTGTAGCTATACTTCCTTCAATGCTCTCCCATTCCCACAGCTTGCCCATGCCTCACTGTGGCAGCCCTGTATCTGAATCAAGATGGATCTGGGGATGATACCACTGCTTACCACCCATTGTGCATTGGGGTCAATGGTTTCTGGCAGCAACCACAGCCTGCTCCCCTCTCAGCTGGCACACTCTGTGGCTCCAGAGCCCACTGCCACCACCATGGTGGCCATCCATGCAGCAGGCACAGCATCAGCAGCAGGCAGAGGCAGGGGAGGCACATGATACGGACCACTGGTCATTCTTACTCCATCCCACTGTCTGTTTTTGCTTGTTGCTGCAGAGCAGGTCACCGCTGATCATCTTCTCCTTGACCCTCTCATGGGTCTTGTCCTTGGCCTGCATGTGGAGCATGCTCCCCTCACACACCCAATGCACCTTTGCCTCACTGTGGGCTGCCACCACTACTGCTCAAGAGCTCTGCCCAGCCAGAAGGAGGTAAAGTGGCAGCTAGAAAGGTGTTGTGGCCCACTAGTGGCCAGCAGAGCTGGCAGCAAACTCAGACAGTGAGGAGGTTGGGGAGGAATATGGGCCAGTCCTGGAGTCTGGGGAAGGCTCTGATGAGTGCTCTGCATCAGAGGCAGAGATGGGGCCAGGGCTGTCTGACAGTTATCAGCTGCCTTCGGAGTCAATTAGTGGGGCAGAAGAACAGCTGGAGACTGTTCCCAATGTGTGCATGTGCAGAGCTGCCAGGAGAAGGAAACAGTTAAGGAACAAGGGTTGACTTGGGAGTAAAGGCACAGGTGGATGGTGAATGGCCCCTCCCATAGGGAATAAATAGGAGCGAAAGGGGGGGGGTGTTTGCAGGACACAATTAGTTCATTTAATTAGTGTGAAGATTCATTTATCTGAGTTTGTGACTCACAGAGACTCCTTTTTTTAAAAAAAATTACATTTATATGCCGCCCTTCTCTGAAGACTCAAGGAGGCATACAATTTTTGGGATACAACCCAATGCGCTCAGCAATAGCATTCATTCCATTGTATATGCCTGCTTATTACTAAGTGGCATTTTTACAAAGTCAGCTTATTGCCCCCAACAATCTTGGGTCCTCAATTTACCTACCCCGAGAGGATGGAAGGCTGAGTCAACCTTGAGCCTGGTGGGATTCGAGCCTACACTAATTGCAGGCAGCTGGAACTAAATGAATCTAAGTGCTAGGCATTTTAACAGGCTCTTGCAAGTATTTCCCACACAAGGGCTCTGTTTGCCAAGGTACTTTTTCCTTTGTAGTGATTTTGTGAAGCCTAGGTCAGAACAAAAGGCTGAGTATAGGTAGTAGAGCATGCCCATGCCCTGCAGGTAAAAGTCGGCCACTGCGAGTGGGGAAAGCCCAATCCCCATCAGCACCATGGCTGCCCAGGCCCAGCAGAGATGTGGGGAGGCATGGGCCTGAGTGGTCATGGTGCCAATGGGGATCTGGCTTTCCCTACTTGCGATGGCTGCCTTTTACCTGCTGGGCCTGCACATGCTCTACCACCTTTACTTGGTCTTTCCAGCTTGCTACTTCACCTCCTTCAGGCTGGGTGGGCCAAGTGCTCTGGGCAATATCAGCAGCAGCCTAATGAACCTGTGTGAGCTGTTGGTGGCCTCAGTGGTGGCAGCATCCACACCAGTGCCAAGGTGCTTCAGGTGCATGAAGGGAACACATTCCACATGGGGTCAAGGGCAAGACCTGCAAGGGGGCTGAGGAGATGACCAGCAGTGAACTGTTCTCCAACTGCAAGCAAAAACAGACAGGACAGAGTAGGCAGGCCGATGGTGTCTGGTAGCAGCCGTTCAACTCCCTGCCTCACTTTGTCTTGGCCTGTGGCAGCAGCAGTAGCCACAGGCAGAGGTGCAGGGGAGAGGCATGCAGTCTGTCCTGAATGATGCCCTGGGCAGCCACCTGCCCCACCCCAGCCACATGGGATGGGTGCATCCAGTGGTCCACATCATGTGCCTTCCCCTTGACTCTGCCTGCTGCTGTAGCCACCACACCTGCTTCTTGGAGGTCCAGCCTGGTGGTCACAGCAGGCTGTGAAGCCCCTGCTGCTGGACACCTCCCCCACTGCATGCATGTGCACACACATGCACACAGTTCCAACCAAACTCTACACCCCAAATTCAGCACTTAGAAACAAAGTCCATCCAAGTAAGAATTTATTAGAGAAGTCATATTGGCACATCTGGGGAAAACCCGAATCTGAATTCCCGTGTTTTCCCCAGCCTCTAGGGACTGTGGTGGTCTCCACTAGTAGGCAGCTCCAGTTTCTAGTTGCCGCGATGCTCTCGGAGGTGGGGGGGACACCATTTGCTGGTTCCGTTTGAACCTTGTGGCTGGTCCTGTCGGTGGGGTCTGCCAAGGGGTCAGTTCCTTGGGTCTTGTGCCTCTCTGGATTTCAGCTTGTGCAGCCTTGGCTGTGGCCACTTCTGCAACTGAAGGGTAAACAGCTGGTTTCACAATCTTCCCCTGACACAGGTCCAGTTCTTATTCTATCTTCCCTGAGTCTTTATGCCCCCAGTGTTTTGTGGAGTGTCTTGGGGCTCAAGACTCCAAGTAGCGGCACTGCTCTTGCAAAAGCCGCTGGAATTTTCTTTTAGGGGATTTGGGTTAATATCAGCATTCCAATCAGACTCTACATCCCAAATTCAGCACTCAGAGACAAAGTCCAGCCAAGTAAGAATTTATTAGAGAAATCAAATTGGCACATCTGGGGGAAACCCCAAATCTGAATTCCTGCATTTTCCACTGCTACACTAAAACTCATACTCAGCCTCTTATTGATGATCCTCAAGTCACACTCTCCAATCCACCTCAATTGTGAACTCCCGCCAAGTCCAGTCACTCCCCTCCAAACTCCAGTGACTCGACCTTGAGGTCTGGTGAAAGAATGTTGTTGTGGCTATCCTCCCTTCTTACTACTCTCTCATTCCCACAGCTGCTGATCCCCCGCTTGTGGCAGCCCCAAATCTGAATCAAGATGGATCCAGGGCTGACACCCAGACACAGACACAGACACACACACAGACACACACACAGACACACACACACACACACGTGTGAGTCTGGGAGATGTGAGCAGAGAGCCGCACAGAGGTAATGATGGGGAAGGGATCAAATGGAAAGTCTCTGTCTGGAGCCTCTAGTAAGTTTAAAAAAAAAATCTGCAGAGCAGTGGCCCCTTTTGTCCAACCTCCCTTTGTTGCTTCCATGCCTGGACTGACTCTGCACCTGATGCTGAGAGGCAGTTCTGCTTTCACACACACACCCACCACATGCCATAAGCCACTCACCACTCAGAACTTTTATTATTAAAATATTTTATATCAATAAATATATTTGAGTTGATTTTTAAAATATTTTTTACAAGCCCATCAAAGATGACAGAATGTCACTTCAAGTTTTTTGTATTTCAACATGCATTTTAAATGTCTTTATACATTCTAGGTAATTTCTCTGGCATCATATACCAATGATGCATCATTTCATAAAAGTTCTCTTTGAGATCATAAAACAATATAAATTTCAACCCTTTAAACTACATATAATTAAATGAGCTAAGAAGTTTGGTTACAGATGGATCAATATCCATCTGTAACCAAAATTCTTAGCTCATTTGTCTCAAATTTCAGCAAAGGGTTATACATTTTTGAAATGACATATTCATTATCAATATAAAATTGCATTTCAAATTCTGACTTAATTTGCTCTATATCATAAGACTTTTTGTTCATTTTTAGTGTTTCTGATAGCTGTAAATGGGAAAAACCAGTGACAACTATATCTTTATCTTTCTGTTCTTAATTGCTGTCTTGATTTAATCTTGATAGTTCTTCTAGTATTCAATCATTTTCTTTGCCTGCTATTTCCCTTCTGTGTAATGCTTCTTGTGCTGAGGTCCATAGAGGTGTTTTGGGGTGCAATTTGGTTTACATATATTCCACAATCTCAATATAAATTCCTCAAAGAATGATTTTTAATTTTAACTTTATTTTACAAAGTATCCATGCCATTCAAACTTCAGGTCAGGATCTAACTCTAAAAGTCTCTTGTTTCTCAACAGGACCTGTTTTTTCATCCAGACCAAACAAGTTGCAAAATACTGTTTCAAATCTTCTCTTTTCATTGTATCTTGTAACTTTTTGCCATTGTTTAAATAGTACATCAGTTGTCATAACAGATATTACATGAAACAAAAATATCATACTAGGCAAAACTTTCAAGTTTATCACAAATACATATTTGTCACAGTAATACCAACACATTTTACTTTTTTTCTCAATCTTTAAATGAATGTTTTCTATTAGTTCTGTTTGAATGTCTATTCATTACCTCAATAACTAAAATGAACAAAAGTGGAGACAGCAGACATCCTTGTCTTTGTCCTTTTTGGAATTCCAGAGTTTTGTTAGTTCCTCTTTAACAATTATTTGCTTCCTGTGAAGTATAAATTCACATTTAATAAAATGTTATTTATTATTTATTATCTATTATCATTATTTGTTTATTTATTATTTATATACAAAAAAGATGCTGAGGTCTTAGAAAGAGCCAGAGAAGAGCAACTTAGATGATACAGGGTCTGGAGGCTAAATCATACCATGAGGGAGCTAGATATGTCTATGCCCATCAAAAGAAGGATTACAGGGGCATGATAGCAGTCTTCCAGTATTTGAGGGGCTGTTATAAAGGATTGTCTTATTATTTAGGGCAACAGAAGCCAGGACAAGGGTGGAAGTTTGTTAAAGAGAGCCCAATCTAGAAGTAAGAAGAAATTTTCTGACAGTGAGAGTAATTACAGGTAGTCCTTGATTTATGACCACAATTGAGCCTGAAATTTCTGTTGCTAAGTGAGACATTTGTTAAATGAGTTTTACCCCATTTTATTACCTTTCTTGCCACAGTTATTAAGGGAATAACTGTAGTTGTTAGGTCATAAAAGATGATCACATAATCTTGGGACACTGCAACCATCATAAATGTGAGTCGGTTGCTAAGCAAGTGAATTTGACATGATTATGGGGATGCTGCAATGGTTTTAAGTGTGATCATAATGATCATAAGTCATTTCTCAGTGCTGTTGTAACTTCAAACAGTCACTAAACAAAGTGTTGTAAGTCAAAGAGTACCTATATTCAATGGAATAGCTTGTCTCCTGTGTCAGTGCTCTATCACTGGAGGTTTTCAAAAATAGACCAGACAATCATTTGACCAGGATGGTACAAGATCTCCTGCCTAGAGCAGGCATTTGGACTAGAAGTCCTCCAAGCCCTTTCAACCCTGTTCTAAGTTTCATAAGTTACAGAAGTCTAAACAAGAAAATCCAATTCAAATTGTCAAAAGCTTTCTTTATGTCTAAGAATATCAATACAGTCTGTTTTTCATCATGTTGTTTGAAGTACTCTAGACTATCCAAAACATTTCTAATATTATCTCATAATGGTCTTTTAGGTAAAAGCCTCTATTGATCTTAACAAACAATGTAATATAAAATTATCTTCCACCTTTCAGCCAAACTTGACTGAATGACCATTATAACAACAATTTATAGTCATTATTCAATTAAGATATTAGCTGATAATTTCTTGTTAAATCTTGTAGCTTTTGGGATATTAATGGGAATTTTTTTAGGCAGGACAGGTATTTGACTTTTTCCAGATATCAGAATATTTCCATTCTGCAAAATAATATTGTTTGTTGTAAAGGTTGTAAAAACTTATTCTCCAAATGTTTGTAGCAAGAAGTTGGCAACCCTCTGGACCAGGTGTTTTTCCTGAAAATTTCTTGACCTTTATATAAAGTAATATAATACAGGTAGTTCTCAACTTATGACCACAACTGAGCCCCAAATTTTAGTTGCTAAGTGAAACATTGTTAAATGAATTTTATTACCTTTTGTGCCACAATTGTTAAGTGAATCTGGCATCCCCATTGACTTTGCTTGTAAGAAAGATACAAAAGATATTGTTCCAGGACACTGCAACGGTCATAAATATGAGTCAGTTGCCAAGCATCCAAATTTTGATAACGTGACTATGGGGATACTGCAACAGTCGTAGGTGTGAAAAATGGTCATGTCACTTTTTTCAGTGCCGTTATAACTTTGAACGATTACTAAATTAACTGTTGTAAGTCGAGGACTATACCGATAGATAACATCTTCTTCACATTATTTGCATTGTCTGTTTATCAAGATGCAAACCTACCTTCAATTGAGCATGCAGTCTATGAGGACATACAACTTCATAATGAGTTCTCTTTTTCTTTCTCTTGTTGAACTCCAGTAATGAATTCCTGTTAGCTTTATCTGTTTGTTTACCCAGTACATTTGTGTTCAAAACATTTAAATAATTCTTGGGCTACCCCCTTTGTTTTTTTCACATTGACTAATAACTTGAACATGAACCATATAGTAAACCTTGATCTGATGAAAGAGGCATGGGTAGGAGAATGGAATTCCCCCCCCCCATTCTGAACTAAAGAAAATGTAACCATACATATGTGAAATAGAGTGGGAGGATAACAGTTTAGGTTATCGTTTTCATCATCAAAGCATTATACCACTTAATCATAGATCATAACAATAGTCCTATCAGCCTCTATCCAGTGAATCACATAATTTATTCCACCTACTCAAATAGAGTTTGAGATCCTGTCTCTTGTACCCCTTTTATCACTTGGCCAGTCACATTTAAAAGAACGGGAACACCCCCAATGCTGAAAATGTAAACTTTTGGTCATCAGCATATAGGAAAAATAAGTTTTGTATGGCTGAGAGAGTTGAAGATAGCATTCCTCCCACAAGTTCAAATAACAAGTATAAAAATAAAGAAAAAAGAACAATAATTACCCCATATACTATAGATGAAAAATTTTCTCAGACATTATAGCAGAACTGTTCAAAACTGTAGGAGAGGTTTTTGAAAACATTTCTATCTATTAAGTTCTTATTATTAATAGTCTGCAATCAAATAGGTTTATAATCTGCATTTAAGTCTATAATCTGACCATATTGTTACACTCAAATAGCATATACTTATTATACCAGCTTTAAAATATGCTTGCTTATTCTGGCACTCATGTTCTGGTGCTCATTCTGAAGTTCATCAAATTTGCAGACAACACCAAGCTAGTGGGAATTGCTAACTGTAAAATAGACTCAAGATTAAGAAGGACCTTGATGACTTGAGCATTGGGTCCTATTCAATAAGATGAAGTTCAATGGTGACAAAAGTAAGATCCTATACTTAGGCAGGAAAAACCAAATGTACAGGTATAGAACAGGCAGTACCTGGCTCAACAGTAGGAACTAGAGTGGAATCTAGGTGTCCTGATGGACCACCACTTAAGAATGAGCCAGCAGTGTGCTGCAGCTACCCAAAAAGCCAGTGCAATCTTTAGAATAGAATAGAATAGAATAGAATAGAATAGAAGCTGGAAGGGACCTTGGAGGTCTTCTAGTCCAGTCCCCTGCTCAAGGAGGACAACCTATACCATTTCAGATAAGTGACTGTCTCTAGACCAGGGGTGGGATTCAAATTTCTTAACAACCTGTTTGTGGATGTGACCTAATTTGTGGGTGTGGCTTGGTGGTCATGTGACTGGCTGGCTGTGGCTTCTATGTAAATATTGTAAATATTTATGTAAATATTGATTTTTTTTATTAAAAAAAGAGCAACTTTTACCCGAATCAGGCAAAGCAGGCAAGCAGATTGAGTTGTTCACAGAATCACAGTTTTACTCACAGATCTACCTTTCTGCAATCTGCTGCCTGACTCTGTTACAAAATTTGCTTGCAAGCAAACTCATAAAATTTGCTAGAAAGGAAACTCACAAAACAACACACTACGTATGTAAATATTGATTTTTTTATAAAAAAGAGCAACTTTTACCCAAAATCAGGCAAAGCAGGCAGGCAGATTGAGTTGCTCACAGAATCACAGAGTCGCTCACAGATCCACCTTTCTGCAATCTGCTACCTGAGTCTGCACTGAAAAATAAAAGCTTCAGTCCTAAGGAAGGTTCAGCTCTGCACTCAGGCCACTTCTCCCCTGCCAATCTCCGGAATACCACCCCTGACTGGGCCTCAGAGAAGCTTCCTGGGCAGACAAAGCAGTACAACAGTGATTTAGATTAGCTAGAAAGCAAGAATTTCCTGCTTTCTAGCTAATCTAAATCACCCGGCACAGCTGATAGTCAAAACAGCTGATCATTGGGGGAAGAAAAGGAAAAATAGCAACTTACCAAAAATTAGGCGAAGGCACAACACAGGCAAATTGGATGGCATGCATGCCAGGTAAGGAGTGACTGGGCAGGGAGGGGTGGGGGTGGGAGGGGAGGGGCCAGCCAGTGGCACAATTTGCCAGTTCTCCAAATTGCACAGAATTGACCAGGTAGAATTCCACCCCTGGTCTAGACTCTAGTCTCTTCATAAAAATAAAAAACTTCCAGTGTTGGAGCACCCACAATTTCTGAAGGCAAGCTGTTCCACTGGTTAATTGTTCTCACTGTAAAGAAGTTTCGCCTTAATTCCAGGTTGCTTCTCTCTTTGATTTGCTTCCAACCATTGTTTCTTGTCCTGCCCTTTGGTGGTTTGCAGAATAATTTGACGCCCTCTTCTTTGTGGCAGCCCCTCAAATACTGGAATACTGCTACCATGTCACCCCAATTCTTCTTTTCTTTAGACTAGCCAAACCCAAATCCTGCCCAATGTTGGGATTGGAATAAGTTAACAACCAGTTCTGTGGCTGGGTAGGCATGGCGGTTGGTCATGTGACTGGGTAGGTGACATCACTCATCACACCCAGTCCTGCCTTCTGGCCACTCGCCTCAAAGGCAGAGGTAGGATTCAGCCAGTTGAGGCTAATCCCACCACTGGCTGGCCCTGCCCACCATTTTTCAGCCTGTTTTTGGCCATTTTGGGGCTGTTTTCAGGCCATTTTCAGGCTGTTTTGGGGCTATTTTATGCTGTTTTGGGGGCAATTTTTGAGCCATTTTCAAAATGTTTTTGGGGCCATTTTCAGGCTGTTTTCCAGGCCATTTTTTGACCATTTTAGGCCATTTTCAGGCTTTTTCAGGCCTTTTTCAGGCCATTTTGGGGCTGTTTCTGGGCCAAAAACAGCAAAAAAACCTCAGCCAAAAACTGGACCAAAAATGGCCAGAAATAGCCCAAAAATGGCAAAAAAGGCTGTTTTCTGGGCCATTTTTCAGACCATTTTTAGGCAATTTTCAGGTCATTTTGGGGCTGTTTTCAGGCCATTTTTGGGTTGTTTTGGCTCAAAAAATGCTCTAAAATGCTCCAAAAACAGACCAAAAAAGGGACTGGTTTGGGCCATTTTTCAGACCATTTTTAGGGCATTTTGGGGGTGTTTTCAGGCAGTTTTTAGGCCATTTTGGGCCATTCTCAGGCTGTTTTTTAGCCATTTTAAGGCCATTTTGGGGGACTTTTTGGCCCTAAAATGAGCCCAAAAAGTTGCTGAAAATGTCCCAAAATTGGCCCAAAATGGCCTGAAAAACAAAAAAAAGGCTGTTTTGGGACTGTTTTGAACATTTTCCAGGTCATTTTCAGGCCATTATCTGGCCATTTTTGGTCCAAAAATGAGCCAAAATGGCTCAAAAGGAGCAAGGGTGGAGCCAGCCAGTGGTGGGATTTGCCAGTTTGCCTAAATGCACAGAATCTTAACTACCGGTTTGCCTGCCGCCTCTGCGGTAGCTATTCTTCATATGCTTTATTCTCCAGGTTTTTGTAGATTAGGGGAACCCAATGGCTCCCTAGGACACACCACCTACCAGAAGAAAACACACACCAACCGTTACTTAAATGCACAATCCCATCACCACCCTGCACAGATCAACTCTGTAGCCAAGACCCTCATCTCCAGAACCAAACGCCTAGCCGACAAAGACCACCTCAGAACAGAATTACACACCCTCACTAACGTATTAATTTCCAACGGATTCCAAAGAAACTCAATTACTAACCTAATCCTAAGGGAGGCACCCCCCAAAAACTGAGACACAGAACAGGACAATGGCATCACCCTCCTCCCCTACATCAAAGGCACCACAGATAAAATCAGCAAAATTCTCCACAAACACAATATCAGGACAGCCTTCGGCACTGACCAAAAAATAGCCAACATCTTAGGAAACCCCAAGGACAAGATCCAGCTAGAAAACCAAGGAGTTTATCCAGCCACATACATTGGACAAACCAACAGGAGAATAAATGCACGCATCACAGAACACAAGAACGCAGTCAGAAAAGAAGAAAAAACTTTCTTCCTTTTCCAGCACCTTAAAGCCACAGGACATGAAATTGATTTTTTTTTTACCAAAGATTTTTATTATTTTTAGACAAACATACACAAACAAAACATACAGTGTGCCGGTAGGTTACAAATCTTTTGTACCTTCTCCATCATCCTCAATCGCAATTATTTTTATATATTCTCATATGCAGATTTATACAAACTCATACAATTTTAGTTATAGGTATACAATTTTTGTCAGCTAATTGTGGGCGAGAGGATCTGAGTCTTGAGCCATCGAACAGTAATTGTCTTCCAGGCATTTAACATAAACCAAAGCAATTAATTTATCTTATAGCAATATTATCATCCCAGAACCATTCCCGACAAACAAGTACACATAAACAAATACACAAGGAAAAACAAAACCTAAAATATCTTTTGAGAATAGTATGCTCCCAAGCCGTCACTTCTCCATGCAGATATAAATTCCATTGCTCACTCATCTTATATATTCTAATCCATTTCTCATCACAATTTACTATTTCTTTCCATAGTTTTTCCCTTTTCTCTCCCTTCTAAAATCTTATTTCAATTATTCCATTCCTTTCTAAATTTAGTTACATTTCTTTTTCCAATTTTCAATATCTTTCCAATCAATATTTTTACATTTTTATCTGTCCTGTTTACCATTTTATACTATCTTGTAAAACATATTTTGCCCTGTAATTACTAATCTGGAGAATAACACCTCTATCTCTTTTAATTGTTATCTATTCCAATTATTATTTAAAATTTAAATTTCACCTTTACAGTTATTACCTTTATTTCACCTCTATTTTATAACATCTAGCTATTATCAACCAGATTCTGCTTGGTACATTCCTTTACAAATACTCATTAAATTCTTAACAAGAAAAAAAAAAGAAAATGTACATGTATATAACAATAATAACTAAGATAATTATTTCTATTCAAATTCAGTTCAGCCATTAATATTAATAACCATCTTATTCATTTCTATTTAAAATATTCTCATTTTATTGCCGATTAACATCCATATCACTATATTTCAACAACAAATAATATTAAAGCATTCCATACTTTTAGTTTTTATACTTTCTTTTGAATTATTAAAAGCCTTATTCTCTTATCCTTTTGCATCATTTACTTATTGAAAAAATACACATCCCTTTAATCATCTAAAACATTTTCTAACTCCTTTCTATTTCTAATATAACCATATTATCTCATGTACCCTTGCAGAATCCTCTCTTTAAGTTAGATATTTAACCATTATCTCTGTGCCTAAATAAATTTATCCTTTAAATCTTGCACGCTTGTTCTGTTGCTGTACATCTTGATTCAATCTTTTATGTCTTCTTTTTTTCCCCATCCCCCCCTCTTCTTCTCCTCCTTTTTGTTCCCTTTTCTATCTAGTTTTCTATCTAGTTGGTGTGTGCATGCCCAAAATGGCGGGTCCACATTGAGCGAGCTTTCAGGTGGATGGTTGTCATCGGCTTTTTGTGCTGGAGGCCAGGTGGATGGTTGTCATCGGCTTTTTTGTGGGAAGGAGGACCCCTGGTACCACTAGTTTCCCAAGGTCTTTTCCGGAGGGCTGTGGCGCGGCACTGAGCTATTTTCAGCTCGATTTGGCTGGTGGCTTGGCGTTGCCGGGAGTTCGGCAGCAGGGAGAGGGCGGCCGGCGAGATGGAGGTCTGGTGGCATCATCGGCAGTTTTGGCAGTGACAGAGGTGGCTCCAGTGGTGGCGGTTCGCAGTGAAGACAGCGGTGGCGACGGTTCGTGGGACCCCCATTGTTGCCCATGGGATGTTTCGACGATGTTCCTCATCGTGGTGACACCTTTGGTGGCTTGGTGGCCTGGTGGGTTTGTCGGTCCAGAGGGGCCCAGCATTTTTGGCTACTTGGTTGGAGCCTGGATATCAATGGTGGGGCTTGCGACTTCAATGGGGATATTGATCCCTGTGTCATCTTCGACGTGCCCCTTCCCCGAGGTGAGTTTCAGGAGGAAGAGGCTCCATGGAGGCAACAATGGGGGGGTGTAGGCCTGGAGGCTTTAGAACAGTAGCCAGAGGTTTAGTGGGAAACAGCTGGAACGGCTGGATTGATCCGAGTCCAGAGTGTTGGCGCTGGTGGATACTGCCTGGGTTGAATGAGCCGGCACTGGCCTGGCAGGGGTCAGAGGTTGGATTAACACCGGAGGAGAGACCCCCTGTTCTGCTGTGCCAGGAGATTTAGATTAGCTAGAAAGCAGAAAATCCTTGGATTTCTTGCTTTCTAGCTAATCTTTAGATCTTCGGCACTGCTTTTAAGCAGAGCCCAACCTTCCTTAGGACTGAAGCAGTGCAGACTCAGGTAGGTGATGGCAGAAACACAGGTCTCTAACTGAATCTGTGATTCTGTGAGCAACTCAATCTGCCTGCCTGCTTTGCCTGATTTTGGGTAAAAGTTGCTCTTTTTTATAACAAATTCAATATTTATATAAATATTTAGAATATTTACATACAAGCCATGCCCAGCCAGTCACATGACCACCAAGCCACACCCACAAATTAGGCCATGCTCACAGAACCAGTTTTAAGAAATTTGAATCCCACCCCTGGGTAAGAGCCTGGAAAATGATGATCACTCATTGGCTAATAATGCATTTCTTTCCAGAGGGATTGACCCGCTAGTGCTGACTGATAACTACCCCTCCCTCTGGAAACAGGCAATAGACCACAAGCTGGGGTCACCAATATTCTTAATGTCCCTAGGCTTTGACCAAGCAAAGCAAGTAATAATCAATAGAGTGAAGGACATGGAGTTCCAGGAAGAACTAAATAGGTTGCCAGTAGGAACAGAATCAAACAGGGAGTGTGGGCTCGGGACAGGGTTTCTCCTTGTCCTAGTCCTATTAGACCTCTCGGCGGCGTTCGATACCATCGACCATGGTATCCTGTTGTGGCCTCGAGGGGTTGGGAGTGGCGGGCACCATTTTATGGTGGTTCTCCTCCTATCTCTCGGGCCGCTTGCAATCAGTGTTGGCAGGGGGGCAGAGGTCAAGCCCGAGGCCCCTCACTCATGGGGTGCCTCAGGGCTCGGTCCTCTCATCCCTCCTGTTCAACATCTATATGAAGCAGCCTGGGCGAGATCTTCTGGGGTTTTGGGGTGTGGTATCATCAGTATGCTGATGGTACTCAACTTTTCATCTCCACCCCAACCCATGTCAGTGATGCCCTCCCCGTGATGTCCTGTTGCCTGGATGCGGTAAGGATCTGGATGGGGAGGAACAGGCTTCAACTCAACCCAGCCAAGACTGAGTGGCTGTACATACTGACATCTCGGATCATTCAGGAGATACCATCCTTGGTCATGGGGGGAGAGGTGGTGCCCCCCATGGATAGGGCATGTAACCTGGGTGTCCTCCTAAATACACAGCTCAGTTTGGAACAGCAGGTGGGAGATGTATCCAGGGGGGCATTTGCCCAGGTGTGTCTGGTTCACCAGTTGCCCATACCTGAGATGCCCTGCAGACAGTCGCTCATGCACTCGTCACTTCCCGAATCAACTACTGCAGTGCTCTCTACATGGGACTGCCCTTGCGGGCCACGGGGAGGTTGCAACTGGTGCAGAATGTAGCCGCACGGGTTGTGATGGGAGTGCCCTGATACTCGCATGTTACACCCCTCCTACGCAACCTGCATTGGTTGCTGGTTGCCTTCCGGTTGAGATTCAAAGTTTTAGTAACAACATATTTATTTATTATTTATTAATTCTGACTTTATGTCACTCTCTCCCGAAGGACTCGGACGGCTTACAAATTAAAACAATATAACAATAAATTATCTAAAAATTATATTAAACAAATTAAGCCGAATTAACATTAAAATCCCAAAATTAAATCCTCTACACCACCCAGGGGTCACAGTCCGGATTGGTTAAATAACCAGGTCTTCAGATCGTGATGGAAGGTGTGGAGATCAGGGGCCAGGCGGAGCCCCAAGGGAAGTTGGTTCCAGAGGTCAGGGACTCGCGTAGGTAGGCGCCATCGGGAACCGCCAGCCGCCATTGCCCGCCAATGGGACCCCGGGAGCCCCTGTCTATGAGTTTGCACAGGGCGGTTGGTATTCGATGTCGGCAGTCAGTCCCCTTAGATAATAAGGACCCATGTCATGAAGGACTTTGTATGTTAGAGTTAAACCTTGAATCCACCTGGAGCGCACCGGCAACCAATGCAGCCGCCAGGAGGGGGTAACATGGGAGAACCAGGAAACTCCCATCACCACCGGCCGCGCATTTTGCACCAGCTGCAATCTCCGGATGGTATGCAAGGGCAGTCCTAAATAGAGAGCGTTGCAGAGTCGGTCGCTGTAACAAGGGCATGAGTGACTGTATGCAGGGCATTGCGTCCAGAACGGGCGAGCTGGCAACCAGCCGACCTGGGCAAAGCCCCTGGTGACGGCGGCTCCCACCTGCTCCCTCCAACCGAGCCGCATCCAAGAGGACCCCCAGGTTCCTTGCCCATCCACAGGGGCAACATCACTCCCTCTATGGTTAACGATGGACATTCCAAACTGGACCGAGATGCCGGTATGTACAACCACTCAGTCTTGGCTGGGTTGAGTCGAAGCATGTTTCCATCCATCCAGATCCGCACTGCATCCAGACAGGCAGTCATCACGAGAGGGCATCACTGATCTGGTTTGGGGTGGAGATATATAACTGTGGAGGTGGAGATATATAACTGTGGGGTGGAGATATAACTGTGCATATTGATGATACCTCACCCCAAAACCACGAATGATCTCACCCAGCGGTTTCATGTAGATATTAAATAAGAGGGAGAGAGGACCACCCTGAGGGACCCCACAAGTGAGTGCCCTTGGGGACTCTGCCCCCTGCCAACACCGACATGATCACCCCGAGAGGTAGGAGGAGAGCCACTGAAAACAGTGCCCCCACCCCAACCACGCAGGCGCCGCAAAAGGATACCATGGTTGATGGTATTGAAAGCCGCTGAGAGGTATAATAGGACCAGGACAGAGGAAAAACCCCTGTCCCGGGCCCTCAAGAGATCATCCATCAGTGCGACCAATGCCGCCTCCGCTGAAACCAGGCCGAAGCCCGATTGGCACAGATCCAGGTAGTCCGCTTCATCCAGGAAAAGCAGAAATTGCCGGGCCACCACACTCTCAACAAAGTCCTACATGGCTTGGGTCCGGGGTACTTGCGGGAACGTCTCCTTCCGCATCACATTCATCGCCCTGTACGCTCCCACAGACAGGGCCTCCTTGGGATACCGTTGGCCAGATATTGTCGGCTGGCAGGGCCCAGGGGTAGGGCCTTCTCTGTGGGGGCACCCACCCTGTGGAATCAACTCCCCTTGGACCTTCGTTTGGCTCCAGATCTCCGCTCCTTCCGCCGTGACCTAAAGACTTGGTTATTTCAGCAGGCCGGCCTGGACTGAGCCAAGAGGGAGGGGGTTTCTTTAATTTTTAATGGTTTTAATAGTTTTAATGTTTAATATTAGGCTTGTACTGTTTAATTATTTTTTAGTATTGTATTTTTTATTCTGTGAGCTGCCCTGAGTCCTTGGGGAGAGAGGGCAGCATACAAGTCTAATAAATAATAAATAAATAAGATATCCAAAAGATCTGATCTTCCCAAAACAAAGAATAGCTTTCTTCAGAGCCAGATTTAATATTCTCCCCTCAGCACTCCTTCAGGGCAGGTATAAGAAAACACCAATAGCAGAATGGGTATGTATATATGTTAAAGAAGAAGTCGAAGATATCTCACATATTTTATTGTACTGTGAGTTATACAGAGTTTATAGGTCAGTGTATCTTCTCCCCTTATTAGAGAGTTTGCCAAGGAGGGCAGACAATTTTTATGTAGGCTTTCTCCTCCAGGACTCAAACCTGGTTATTATGTGTGCAGTGGCAAAATTCTGTGCTGCTGCAATGTCTACAAGAAAAAAAATGAATTATAGCTGTCAATTTGTGCTAATTTTTTGTAAATATATCTAACAATTTTTGGGAAATGATGTTTACTCACATACCTATCGGCTCTCCACTCACATAAACCAGGGAGTGACCCTAACTGTTCAAGAACACATATTTTCTTAACAGGGATGTTATTATCCACTATTAATGTACTATAACGTCAGTGCTATTTTTTATATATATTGTAAATAGTGATGTCTATTGCTGGTCTATGACTATAATAAAGTTATATTCTATTCTAATACATTACATGATCTTGATTCTATGCCTCTGTTTATACAACCCAGGATTGTATTAGCTTTTTTGGCTGCTGCTGCACACTGTTGGCTTATGTTCAAGTGATCATCCACTAGGACTCCAAAGTCCCTCTCATAGTTACTGTTTTTGAGCCAGGTCTCGCCTAATCTGTACTTATAGGAATAGTGTTGGCTATTCCTGCCAGCTTAGTGTCATCTGCAAATTTGGTGAGTTCCCCTTCTATTCACTCATCTAAATCATTTATGAAGATATTGAAGAGTACTGGGCTTAAGACAGAGCTTTGTGGTATCCCACTGCTTACTTCTCTCCATGTGGATGTAGTATTGATGTTAGACTGATTGGTCTATAGTTTCCTGGGTTTGTTTGGTTTTTTCCTTTCTTGAAGATGAGAACCACATCAGCCCTTTTCCAATCCTCAGGTACTTCCTCAGTGCTCCAGGATTTTTGAAAGATATGGTACAATGGTTCTGAGATAATATCTGTCAACTCCTTCAGAACTCTGGGATATATTCTTTCAGGTCCTGGTGATTTGTATTAGTCAAAGTCAAATAGGTGTTCTCTTACTATTTTCTTGATTATTTAAATTTTTATTTCTAGTTTGTTTTTACAGTAGTTTTTGGATACATTGGGCTATAATTACTTTTTGTGAAGACTGATGCAAAGAATGAGTTAAGCATCTATGCTTTCTCCCTACTGCCTGTTATTTCCTGGCCATCTTCTCTCTTTAGTGGACCTGCTATTTCCTTGACTTTTTTTGTTATTATTATGTCGAAAGAAACTTTTTAAAATTATCTTTGACTTTTGTTGCAAGTCTTTGTTTTTCTGAGCCTTTACTTTCCTGACTTCATCTTTGCAGATTCAGGCTATCTGCTGATAATCAGCCTTAGTTATGTGTCCATCTTTCCATTTTTGTACTTTTCCTTTTTGTCTTTCCGTTTGTCAGAGATCTTTGTGCAGCCATGCAGGTTTTTTCTTGAATTTCTTTTCCCCCCTCTTTCACTGGTATTGTGCTGAACTGGGCTTTTATGATCACATTTTCAGAGTTTCCAATGCTTCTTGAGTTGTTTTCCCCTTTAGGATTTTCATTCATGGAATCTTTCCTGGGTCTCTCTGAGTTTGTTAAAATCATCTCTTTTAAAGTTTAAGACACTTGTTGGATTACTTTCTTTTCTTTTTTAATTTTATTTTACAAACATTCCATCTTTTCTTTATACAGTATATCGGCTGGGTATCTTGTGCATAATATTTGTGGTTAATACAATTTCCTTACCATAACAACAATTACATTACATACTTATTTTGAACTAATATACATAATATATCTTATCATCTATATTCATATATGTTCTATATGTATATATCTTCTATGTTCATATATTTAATTTCTAATTTCCATTTTTCTTTTCCAACCATTGGTAAAATAATTCCCATATCATATAATATTCAGTTTGTTCTCTTCCTTTAATTGCCAGTGTTAACCTATTCATTTCTGCACATTCTAATATTTTCCTAATCACATTCTCTTCCATTGGAATTTTTTCACTTTTCCAGTTTTGAGCAAATACTATTCTAGCTGCAGTTAATACATGAATAATTAAATGTCTTTTCTTTACTATAACTTTCAGGTATCATCCCTAACAAAAATATTTCAGGTTTTGGGTTTATATGTTGTTTTAGCATCTTTTCCAACCACATGTGTATTTTTGTCCAATATCTCTTAGCTTCAGTATATGTCCACCACATGGTAGTATATTCTGGGTGTCTGGTGGCATTTCCAACATTTAGCTGATTTATCTTTAAACATCTTTGCCAGTGCAAAATGCCATCTGTAAAACATCTTATATAAATTTTCTTTATATGCTGTTGACATTGTTAATTTATAATTTCTATCCCAAAGTTTCTGCCGCTTATCTAATTCTATCACATAGCCAAAAAATTTTGCCCACATTATCATCGTATTTCCAATTTAACACCCAATAGGTAATTATAAAGTTTTTTTAATCAGTTCTTCTTCTGTTCCTGTTAATATTTTATCCAGTTCTGTCAGTTCTTTATAAAAACCCTCTGTTTTCACATCTTTTTCATATCTAGAATGTATTTGCATATATGAATACCAAACCATATCAAACCCTTGTTCATTTAATTCTTGTTTTGTTTTGAGCTCACCCTTTTCATTCAAAATATCCTTGTATCTAACAATATTTCCACTATTAATAACATTTGGATGTATCAGTGCTTCCATTGTTGAAAGCCAAACTGGAATCTTCAAATAATGTTGTTCTCTCATTTTCTCCCAGATTAATAATAAAGCCTTTCTAATATAATGTCTTTAAAAGTAACTATGTATCTTACTTTTCCCATACCACTTGTTGGATTGTTTTCTATTGCTTGTGTTTGCATATGTTTCAAATCTCAACAATTACTTACATATTTTAACAATAAGATATTCATCATTAGTACATACATCAATTTCAAATGCAGTTTTATCACACTAAAAGCATACATTATTTTACCAACTTTAAATCTGATAGTTGCATATGGAAACCAATGACACCCTCTCAGTAGTCTAACAAATCACATTTTAACAATTTCTGCTTAGTTATCTTTTTTCTATAATATGCTTCCTGTGATGATGGACATAAAGGTATTTTCAAATAGAATCTAGGTTTGTATTTATTTCCAATTCTCAGTGTCACATGTTTAATAAAATGATTTCCAAAATCTACCTTAATTTTATCATACCATAAATAGGCATACCACCCAAATCTCAAATCTCTCATGCCATTCTAAATCAAATAGCATTCTATTTCTGATCATCACCCTTCTTTCAGCCAAATTAAATAGCAAACTGTGAAGTATACTATCAAATGTTACAACACTTTATATATAACTCTTTTTACCTTACCACACAAAATTTGTTCATTTCTTTTTAAGGTTACCCATCCACCAATTTTTCTAGCAACTTGTAGAAAATTGAAAACCATTGTTAATAATGTAATAAAACAGTGAGTAAAAATAAAGCCACATCAAGGAAAAATAAACTTCAATTTCAGTTTAATTATTTTGAATAGATTTTGAATTAATTTGAATCTGAAATTCAGCAGAGAGCTGAAGACAAGCTGCCTGGTGGGGAGGGGGCATCAGAACACCGTTCTTCAGGAAAAGCAACTGACATATGGGAGGCGAGAGTGAACAATGCCACTGCTGCTGTTGCCAGGGGTGAGTGGGGCAGGGTTGAATAGTGGCTCCGCATCATAATGGGCTCCAGAAAGAGGGGACTCCATCTCCCATTGTGAAGCACACTAAATTTCACTGCTGTGCGGCTGCCGAGAGCAGTGGGTGGGCCATGGAGGCAGCAACAGCAGCAGCAACAGGAGCCACAGCAGACGGCTGAAAAAGCCACATATGGTCCAGTTGCTGACCCCAGCCTAGGAGAACATAAACTGGATTCTTGCATGTATTTCATTGTAGTTCTGTGCATGCTTTTTCTTGGCTGTGATTGGTTAGGTAAAGGTAAAGGTTCCCTTTGCACATACGTGCTAGTTATTTCCAGCTCTAGAGGCGGTGCTCATCTCCATTACAAAACCAAAGAGCCAGTGCTGTCTGAAGATGTCTCCATGGTCATGTGGCCAGCATGACCAAATCCCAAAGGTGCCGAACGCTGTTACCTTCCCACCAAAGTGGTCCCTATTTTCTACTTGCATTTTTACATGCTTTCGAACTGCTAGGTTGGCAGAAGCTGGGAAAAGTAACAGGAGCTCACTCCATTACACAGCTAGGGATTCAAACTGCTGACCTTTCTGATCGACAAGCTCAGCATCTTCACCACTGAGCCACCACGTCCCTTGATGTGATTGGTTACATTTACCTTAAAGCCAGGCACAAATGTTTGCAGTCCACGAATCTTCCCTGATGTGAAATTCATTTCTTGAGACAAACCTTTTCCTCTTGGCTTTTCCCAGTGGATGATGCCATCTCTTGCGCTCTGGCATTCTGGAGCAGACTGGCACCACAGTTGACATCCTCCAGAGTGACACCATGGACCATTACCTCACCTTCTACATGCTGGAACGTCTGCTCCATTCCCCAAGTTGCTGAACCAGCTGCTTTTCAGATCCCATCTTACTGGCAGATGATACTAATTGAGAGGTGAGCTGTCAAATGGGACAGTGGAGAAAATGGCCCTTGGATTAAGTTTGGGCCACACACTCACTTAGATAGACTGTATCAACCCTGCTGTTGTTTAGAAAACTAGTGTATGCAAATCAGTCCAGTGAATCACTGGAGGTGATTCAAGAAGAGACTGGACAGCCACTTGTCTGGAGCAGTACAGGTAGTCCTTGACTTACGACCATAACTGAGCCCAAAATTTATGTTGCTAAGTGAAACATTTGTTAAGTGAGTTTTGCTCCATTTTACGACCTTTCTAGCCATGGTTGTTAAGTGAATCATTGCAGTTGATAATTTAGTAACATAGTTGTTAAGTGAATCTGGCTTCCCATTGATTTTACTTGTCAAAGGTTGCAAAGGGGATCACATGGCCTTGGGCCACAGTAATGGTCATAAATATGAACCAGTTGCCAAGCATCTGAATTTTGGTCACCTGATGCTGCAAAAGTTGTAAGTTTGAAAAATGGTTCTAAGTCACTTTTTCAGTGTTGTTGTAACTTTGAATGGTCACTAAATGAACCATTGTAAGTTGAGGACAACCTGTATAAAGTTGCCTGCTTGAACAGAGAGTTGGATGAAATAGAGCATATAGCAAGAAGGCAAGGGATTTTGTCCAAGCAGTCCCTAAGCCTTTTTCAATCTTGTACCTGGAGAACTTAAACTAACCCAAAACACTGAAAAAGAAATAGTTTCATTTTATCCCACTTTATTCCTATTTTATAATATTTAGCTTAGGTTCTAAATAGTTTTAAAAACCATCCTATTAATCATCTACTAAAATTAACAGAATAAATATGTTAGGCTGGTGAAGTTAAGAAATTTCCTCTCAAGGAAGGAAAATAAAAATATAATAAATGTCTAAGAAGTTGTAAATCTTTTATTACTTTTAGTTACATTTGTCAAATACAATTAAACATTTGTTCAGTATTTCTTTTCTTATATATTTTTCTTGTTATTTGGATTTTTAAACTTGAAATATTTAGTTTTAGAAAATGAAATAATTAAAAAAGAATTTTGATAAATTACTACAAAAATTACAGTAATACAAAGGAATTACACTATTTATCTTGCAATCATAACTTTACAAAATACAATAGTGATGTATGAGAACATCTTGAAGCAATGTTTAAGTACTAAAAATAGACCTAAGATTGCATTCTTACTTTAACAGCTCTATACATTTAGTGTTCAAGTTTCTAACAACAATGCACTTTAATGATTACTTTCTCTTTGGGTGGTATTACATAAAGTCACAGTTCTGCAGTGTGCTTCCTTGTGCAAAAAATCAGATTAATCAATCTATGGTACAGGTATTATGCAGAACCAGATGCAAAGGGTAGCAGGAAGCCTGTATAACACAGGAAGTACTAGCATGGGCTGCTGAGAAATCTAGCATCTCTATCAGCAGCAATTTCCAATACTGGGTTAAGTTGACGCTGGTAGAAACTCATATTCTCTTCAGATTTTAAAGAGTCTCCAGTAGGTAAGAATACAATACAATATGTGTCAGTCCTGCATTAATGTCCAAGTGCAAGCCCCATTTTTCAGGAAATAAGGCCTCCCCATAAGCACAGCACAGGGGAGCTTTCAGAAGGTGAGAGAGACTTGTCTGGAATTTGCCTTCAGTTGAACACTGAATGAATCCTCAAAAGAGGCATCCTTTATATGGCAGTCGTAGTATTCAGCCGGTTCGCACTGGATCGGGCGAACCAGTAGCAAGAATTTGGCTGGTCACTGAACTGGTAGCAACATCTGGCTGGCCACACCCCTGACCCGGCTTGGGTCTCTGCTCACTCACTTGCCCCTGCCCACCTGATGCTTGTTTGCTCCACCCCTGCCCACCAGCATGCCACTGCCCTGCCCAATCACTCTCTCCTCCTGGGTCCTCATGGCTTGCCATTCTAGCCTTTCACATGGTGCCTGCACCCCAACTGAGCAGCCCTGATCTTCCTACTCACAGGTAAGTCTGTGAGTCATGCTAGCCCCTCCCCACCATCCCCAGGCTTTTCTGGGCATTCCCTACCATCCCTGCACTTTCTGGCCTTCCAGTCCCCAGGCTCAGCTGGCTGGCTAAGCCAGAGTAGCTCCATCCCACACGGAACTTTCCCAGCTTTCCCTACCACATGGTGGCTGTGGCTAAGAAGGGCAGATGGATGTCCCCAGCTGGTTGCTGTACCAGACCGTGTGTGCAGCCCTGGCTGGGACATCCACTCCACCCTGCCCTGCCCTCCACCACGCCACCCACAAGAAAGCAAGTGGCTGCTGGAGGTCTTTGGGAGGGAGAGGGAGGATGCTGCTACTGCAGCCATCCAGAGGTGCTTTGGGATGGCTGGAGGGAGGAGGTGCTCCATGGCCCCTGCCGCAGCTGCCAGAGGTCTCTTTATGAGGGAGGGTGTGTTAAGTTTGCATGAAGAGTCAGACGCTGAGTGCTTCAGTGAAGAGTTTATTAGTGACTACAGCTCATAACAGACCCGATTTGGCTGGCCATGGCTGCTACTTATAGCCAGCAGCACGCGAGTTGCCAGCCAATCGGAGTGCAGGGTTTTCCCCGCACTTTTTAAACCAATCATATTTGACATTTTACAAGAACAGTTCAAACTAAACCAATGACATTCAAACCTGCATACATAATAGGATGGATGCCTGCTGCTGCCACCATCCAAGGTGCTTTGGGAGGAATCCAGCATTCAAGCAGTTTTTTAAAATTCATATTTATATGCCGCCCTTCTCCAGAGACTCAGGGCAGCTTACACCTTTTGGAGCACAACCCACTGTGCTCAGCACAGCCTTCATTCCATTGTATATGCCTGCTTTACTTTGCTGCATTTTACAAAGTCAGCTTATTGCCCCCTACAATCTTGGGTCCTCAATTTATCTACCCAGAGGATGGAAGGCTGAGTCAACCTTGAGCCTGGTGGGATTCTGAGCCTGCAACTAATTTCAGGCAGCTGGAACTTAAGTGCTAGGCATTTAACAGCCTGCACCACCAAGGCAGGTTAACAGACATGCATTTGCAACTAGCCAGCGCCGGACGAGGTACTGAGGCTTGGAGCAGTTTAAAGGAGGACT
>SOZL01000381.1:26216-45964 GCA_009733165.1 Naja naja | reverse complement strand
TATAAAGTAATATAATACAGGTAGTTCTCAACTTATGACCACAACTGAGCCCCAAATTTTAGTTGCTAAGTGAAACATTGTTAAATGAATTTTATTACCTTTTGTGCCACAATTGTTAAGTGAATCTGGCATCCCCATTGACTTTGCTTGTAAGAAAGATACAAAAGATATTGTTCCAGGACACTGCAACGGTCATAAATATGAGTCAGTTGCCAAGCATCCAAATTTTGATAACGTGACTATGGGGATACTGCAACAGTCGTAGGTGTGAAAAATGGTCATGTCACTTTTTTCAGTGCCGTTATAACTTTGAACGATTACTAAATTAACTGTTGTAAGTCGAGGACTATACCGATGAAACACTTTTCACATATTTGCATTGTCTGTTATCACAGTATTTCCTTCTTGTAACTTTAATATTATATTCTTTCTTTTTCTTTTCATAACGTATACACCAATCATTTCCCCGGTTTATTTGTAAATTCAATTTTTCTTTGTTCTGCATAGTCCATCTTTTTTCCATCTCTCTCTCATTGTTAACATAGATACTTGCATCTATAAATGCTTAATATGGTAATAGTTGTCATCCCAGGATCTAGTACATCTTCATATTCTTGCCTTAGCAGAATCAATTCTTCAGCCACCTGGTGGGAAATTAGCAAATGTTAGGACACACCTCTTGCAATTATCTCTGTTCAAGATGCAATCTTTTAAAAGATGCAAACCTACCTTCAATTGAGCATGCAGTCTATGAGGACATACAACTTCATAATGAGTTCTCTTTTTCTTTCTCTTGTTGAACTCCAGTAATGAATTCCTGTTAGCTTTATCTGTTTGTTTACCCAGTACATTTGTGTTCAAAACATTTAAATAATTCTTGGGCTACCTTTGTTTTTCACATTGACTAATAACTTGAACATGAACCATATAGTAAACCTTGATCTGATGAAAGAGGCATGGGTAGGAGAATGGAATTCCCCCCCCCCATTCTGAACTAAAGAAAATGTAACCATACATATGTGAAATAGAGTGGGAGGATAACAGTTTAGGTTATCGTTTTCATCATCAAAGCATTATACCACTTAATCATAGATCATAACAATAGTCCTATCAGCCTCTATCCAGTGAATCACATAATTTATTCCACCTACTCAAATAGAGTTTGAGATCCTGTCTCTTGTACCCTTTTATCACTTGGCCAGTCACATTTAAAAGAACGGGAACACCCCCAATGCTGAAAATGTAAACTTTTGGTCATCAGCATATAGGAAAAATAAGTTTTGTATGGCTGAGAGAGTTGAAGATAGCATTCCTCCCACAAGTTCAAATAACAAGTATAAAAATAAAAGAAGAAGAACAATAATTACCCCATATACTATAGATGAAAAATTTTCTCAGACATTATAGCAGAACTGTTCAAAACTGTAGGAGAGGTTTTTGAAAACATTTCTATCTATTAAGTTCTTATTATTAATAGTCTGCAATCAAATAGGTTTATAATCTGCATTTAAGTCTATAATCTGACCATATTGTTACACTCAAATAGCATATACTTATTATACCAGCTTTAAAATATGCTTGCTTATTCTGGCACTCATGTTCTGGTGCTCATTCTGAAGTTCATCAAATTTGCAGACAACACCAAGCTAGTGGGAATTGCTAACTGTAAAATAGACTCAAGATTAAGAAGGACCTTGATGACTTGAGCATTGGGTCCTATTCAATAAGATGAAGTTCAATGGTGACAAAAGTAAGATCCTATACTTAGGCAGGAAAAACCAAATGTACAGGTATAGAACAGGCAGTACCTGGCTCAACAGTAGGAACTAGAGTGGAATCTAGGTGTCCTGATGGACCACCACTTAAGAATGAGCCAGCAGTGTGCTGCAGCTACCCAAAAAGCCAGTGCAATCTTTAGAATAGAATAGGAATAGAATAGAATAGAATAGAAGCTGGAAGGGACCTTGGAGGTCTTCTAGTCCAGTCCCCTGCTCAAGGAGGACAACCTATACCATTTCAGATAAGTGACTGTCTCTAGACCAGGGGTGGGATTCAAATTTCTTAACAACCTGTTTGTGGATGTGACCTAATTTGTGGGTGTGGCTTGGTGGTCATGTGACTGGCTGGCTGTGGCTTCTATGTAAATATTGTAAATATTTATGTAAATATTGATTTTTATTAAAAGAGCAACTTTTACCGAATCAGGCAAAGCAGGCAAGCAGATTGAGTTGTTCACAGAATCACAGTTTTACTCACAGATCTACCTTTCTGCAATCTGCTGCCTGACTCTGTTACAAAATTTTGGCAAGCAAACTCATAAAATTTGCTAGAAAGGAAACTCACAAAACAACACACTACGTATGTAAATATTGATTTTTTTATAAAAAGAGCAACTTTTACCCAAAATCAGGCAAAGCAGGCAGGCAGATTGAGTTGCTCACAGAATCACAGAGTCGCTCACAGATCCACCTTTCTGCAATCTGCTACCTGAGTCTGCACTGAAAAATAAAAGCTTCAGTCCTAAGGAAGGTTCAGCTCTGCACTCAGGCCACTTCTCCCCTGCCAATCTCGAATACCACCCTGACTGGGCCTCAGAGAAGCTTCCTGGGCAGACAAAGCAGTACAACAGTGATTTAGATTAGCTAGAAAGCAAGAATTTCCTGCTTTCTAGCTAATCTAATCACCCACAACTGATAGTCAAAACAGCTGATCATTGGGGAAGAAAAGGAAAAATAGCAACTTACCAAAATTAGTGAAGGCACAACACAGGCAAATTGGATGGCATGCATGCCAGGTAAGGAGTGACTGGGCAGGGAGGGGTGGGGTGGGAGGGAGGGGCCAGCCAGTGGCACAATTTGCCAGTTCTCCAAATTGCACAGAATTGACCAGGTAGAATTCCACCCTGGTCTAGACTCTAGTCTCTTCATAAAAATAAAAACTTCCAGTGTTGGAGCACCCACAATTTCTGAAGGCAAGCTGTTCCACTGGTTAATTGTTCTCACTGTAAAGAAGTTTCGCCTTAATTCCAGGTTGCTTCTCTCTTTGATTTGCTTCCAACCATTGTTTCTTGTCCTGCCCTTTGGTGGTTTGCAGAATAATTTGACGCCCTCTTCTTTGTGGCAGCCCCTCAAATACTGGAATACTGCTACCATGTCACCCCAATTCTTCTTTTCTTTAGACTAGCCAAACCCAAATCCTGCCCAATGTTGGGATTGGAATAAGTTAACAACCAGTTCTGTGGCTGGGTAGGCATGGCCGGTTGGTCATGTGACTGGGTAGGTGACATCACTCATCACACCCAGTCCTGCCTTCTGGCCACTCGCCTCAAAGGCAGAGGTAGGATTCAGCCAGTTGAGGCTAATCCCACCACTGGCTGGCCCTGCCCCACCCATTTTTCAGCCTGTTTTTTGGCCATTTTGGGGCTGTTTTCAGGCCATTTTCAGGCTGTTTTGGGGCTATTTTATGCTGTTTTGGGGGCAATTTTTGAGCCATTTTCAAAATGTTTTTGGGGCCATTTTCAGGCTGTTTTCCAGGCCATTTTTTGACCATTTTAGGCCATTTTCAGGCTTTTTCAGGCCTTTTTCAGGCCATTTTGGGGCTGTTTCTGGGCCAAAACAGCAAAAAACCTCAGCCAAAACTGGACCAAAATGGCCAGAAATAGCCAAAATGGCAAAAAGGCTGTTTTCTGGGCCATTTTTCAGACCATTTTTAGGCAATTTTCAGGTCATTTTGGGCTGTTTTCAGGCCATTTTTGGTTGTTTTGGCTCAAAAATGCTCTAAAATGCTCAAAACAGACCAAAAAGGGACTGGTTTGGGCCATTTTTCAGACCATTTTTAGGGCATTTTGGGGGTGTTTTCAGGCAGTTTTTAGGCCATTTTGGGCCATTCTCAGGCTGTTTTTTGGCCATTTTAAGGCCATTTTGGGGGACTTTTTGGCCCTAAAATGAGCCCAAAAAGTTGCTGAAAATGTCCCAAAATTGGCCCAAATGGCCTGAAAAAAAAAGGCTGTTTTGGGACTGTTTTGAACATTTTTCAGGTCATTTTCAGGCCATTATCTGGCCATTTTTGGTCCAAAAAATGAGCCAAAAATGGCTCAAAAAGGAGCAAGGGTGGAGCCAGCCAGTGGTGGGATTTGCCAGTTTGCCTAAGTGCACAGAATCTTAACTACCGGTTTGCCTGCCGCCTCTGCGGTAGCTATTCTTCATATGCTTTATTCTCCAGGTTTTTTGTAGATTAGGGAACCCAATGGCTCCCTAGGACACACCACCTACCAGAAGAAAACACACACCAACCGTTACTTAAATGCACAATCCCATCACCACCCTGCACAGATCAACTCTGTAGCCAAGACCCTCATCTCCAGAACCAAACGCCTAGCCGACAAAGACCACCTCACAACAGAATTACACACCCTCACTAACATATTAATTTCCAACGGATTCCAAAGAAACTCAATTACTAACCTAATCCTAAGGGAGGCACCCCCAAAAACTGAGACACAGAACAGGACAATGGCATCACCCTCCCCCTACATCAAAGGCACCACAGATAAAATCAGCAAAATTCTCCACAAACACAATATCAGGACAGCCTTGCCGACATAGCCACATCTTAGAAAACCCCAACAAGATCCAGCTAGAAAACCAAGGAGTTTATCCAGCCACATACATTGGACAAACCAACAGGAGAATAAATGCACCCACACAGAAAACGCAGTCAGAAAAGAAGAAAAACTTTCTTCCTTTTCCAGCACCTTAAACCACAGGACATGAAATTGATTTTTTTTACCAAAGATTTTTATTATTTTTAGACAAACATACACAAACAAAACATACAGTGTGCGGTGGGTTACAAATCTTTTGCGTCTTCTCCATCATCCTCAATGCAATTATTTTTATATATTCTCATATGCAGAATATTCCATATTTTTAAATTAATTTATCTTATAGCAATTCATATTATCATCCCAGAACCATTCCCGACAAACAAGTACACATAAACAAATACACAAGGAAAAAACAAAAACCTAAAATATCTTTTTTGAGAACAGTATGCTCCCAAGCCGTCACTTCTCCATGCAGATATAAATTCATCTTATATATTCTAATCCATTTCTCATCACAATTTTCACTATTTCTTTCCATAGTTTTTCCCTTTTCTCTCCCTTCTAAAATCTTATTTCAATTATTCCATTCCTTTCTAAATTTAATTACATTTCTTTTTCCAATTTTCAATATCTTTCCAATCAATATTTTTACATTTTTATCTGTCCTGTTTACCATTTTATACTATCTTGTAAAACATATTTTGCCCTGTAATTACTAATCTGGAGAATAACACCTCTATCTCTTTTAATTGTTATCTATTCCAATTATTATTTAAAATTTAAATTTCACCTTTACAGTTATTACCTTTATTTCACCTCTATTTTATAACATCTAACTATTATCAACCAGATTCTGCTTGGTACATTCCTTTACAAATACTCATTAAATTCTTAACAAGAAAAAAAAAGAAAATGTACATGTATATAACAATAATAACTAAGATAATTATTTCTATTCAAATTCAGTTCAGCCATTAATATTAATAACCATCTTATTCATTTCTATTTAAAATATTCCCATTTTGTTGCCGATTAACATCCATATCACTATATTTCAACAACAAAAAATAATATTAAAGCATTCCATACTTCTTTTAGTTTTTATACTTTCTTTTTGAATTATTAAAAGCCTTATTCTCTTATCCTTTTTGCATCATTTACTTATTGAAAAAAATACACATCCCTTTAATCATCTAAAACATTTTCTAACTCCTTTCTATTTCTAATATAACCATATTATCTCATGTACCCTTGCAGAATCCTCTCTTTAAGTTAGATATTTAACCATTATCTCTGTGCCTAAATAAATTTATCCGTTTAAATCTTGCACGCTTGCCCTGTTGCTGTACATCTTGATTCAATCTTTTATGTCTTCTTTTCTTTTCCATCCCCCCCTCTTCTTCTCCCTCCCTTTTTTGTTCCCTTTTCTATCTAGTTTTCTATCTAGTTGGTGTGCGCATGCCCAAGATGGCGGGTCCACATTGAGCGAGCTCTTTCGGGTGGATGGTTGTCGTCGGCTTTTTTGTGGGAAGGAGGACCCCTGGCACCACTAGTTTCCCAGGGTCTTTTTCGGAGGGCTGCGGCGCGGTGCTGAGCTATTTTCAGCTCAATTTGGCTGGTGACTTGGCGTTGCCGGGAGTTTTACTCTCGCAGCCTGTTCTGCAGCAGGGAGAGGGCGGCCGGCGAGATGGAGGTCTGGTGGCATCATCGGCAGTTTTGGCAGTGACGGCAGTGGCTCCAGTGGTGGCGGTTCACAGCGAAGACAGCGGTGGCGACGGTTCATGGGACCCCCATTGTTGCCCATGGGATGTTTCAACAATGTTCCTCAGTCGTCATGGTGACACCTTTGGTGGCTTGGTGGCCTGGTGGGTTTGTCGGTCCAGAAGGGCCCAGCATTTTTGGCTACTTGGTTGGAGCCTGGATATCAATGGTGGGGCTTGCGACTTCAATGGGGATATTGATCCCTGTGTCATCTTCGACGTCGCTACCCCCTTCCCTCCCGGAGGTGAAAGTTTCAGGAAGAAGAGGCTCCATGGAGGCAACAATGGGGGTGTGTAGGCCTGGAGGCTTTAGAACAGTATCGCCGGTGAGAGGTTTAGTGGGAAACAGCTGGAACGGCTGGATCGATCTGAGTCCAGAGTGTTGGCGCTGGTGGATACTGCCTGGGTTGAATGAGTTGGCACTGGCCTGGCAGGGGTTGGAGGTTGGATTAACACCGGAGGAGAGACCCCCTGTTCTGCTGTGCCAGGAGATTTAGATTAGCTAGAAAGCAGGAAATCCTTGGATTTTTGCTTTCTAGCTAATCTTTAGATCTTTGGCTCTGCTTTTAAACAGAGCCCAACCTTCCTTAGGACTGAAGCAGTGCAGACTCAGGTAGGTGATGGCAGAAACACAGGTCTCTAACTGAATCTGTGATTCTGTGAGCAACTCAATCTGCCTGCCTGCTTTGCCTGATTTTGGGTAAAAGTTGCTCTTTTTTATAACAAATTCAATATTTATATAAATATTTAGAATATTTACATACAAGCCATGCCCAGCTGGTCACATGACCACCAAGCCACACCCACAAATTAGGCCATGCCCACAGAACCAGTTGTTAAGAAATTTGAATCCCACCCCTGGGTAAGAGCCTGGAAAATGATGATCACTCATTGGCTAATAATGCATTTCTTTCCAGAGGGATTGACCCCGCTAGTGCTGACTGATAACTACCCCTCCCTCTGGAAACAGGCAATAGACCACAAGCTGGGGTCACCAATATTCTTAATGTCCCTAGGCTTTGACCAAGCAAAGCAAGTAATAATCAATAGAGTGAAGGACATGGAGTTCCAGGAAGAACTAAATAGGTTGCCTCTCCGCAGTAGGAACAGAATCAAACAGGGAGTGTGGGCTCGGGACAGGGATTTCTCCTTGTCCTAGTCCTATTAGACCTCTCGGCGGCATTCGATACCATCGACCATGGTATCCTGTTGTGGCGGCTCGAGGGGTTGGGATTGGGGGGCACCGTTTTACGGTGGTTCTCCTACCTCTCGGGCCACTTGCAATCAGTGTTGGCAGGGGGCAGAGGTCAAGCCCGAGGCCCCTCACTCATGGGGTGCCTCAGGGCTCGGTCCTCTCACCCCTCCTGTTCAACATCTATATGAAGCCGCTGGGCGAGATCTTCTGGGGTTTTGGGGTGTGGTATCATCAGTATGCTGATGGTACTCAACTTTTCATCTCCACCCCAACCCATGTCAGTGATGCCCTCCCCGTGATGTCCTGTTGCCTGGATGCGGTAAGGATCTGGATGGGGAGGAACAGGCTTCGACTCAACCCAGCCAAGACTGATTGGCTGTACATACTGACATCTCGGATCATTCAGGAGATACCATCCTTGGTCATGGGGGGAGAGGTGGTGCCCCCCATGGATAGGGCATGTAACCTGGGTGTCCTCCTGAATACACAGCTCAGTTTGGAGCAGCAGGTGGGAGCTGTATCCAGGGGGGCATTTGCCCAGGTGTGTCTGGTTCACCAGTTGCGCCCATACCTGAGCCGAGATGCCCTGCAGACAGTCACTCATGCACTCGTCACTTCCCGAATCAACTACTGCAGTGCTCTCTACATGGGACTGCCCTTGTGGGCCACCCGGAGGTTGCAACTGGTGCAGAATGCAGCCGCGCGGGTTGTGATGGGAGTGCCCCGATACTCCCATGTTACACCCCTCCTACACAACCTGCATTGGTTGCTGGTTGCCTTCCGGTGATTTGTATTAGTCAAAGTCAAATAGGTGTTCTCTTACCATTTTCTTGATTATTTAAATTTTTATTTCTAGTTTGTTTTTTACAGTAGTTTTTTGGATACATTGGGCTATAATTATTTTTTTGTGAAGACTGATGCAAAGAATGAGTTAAGCATCTATGCTTTCTCCCTACTGCCTGTTACATCCTGGCCATCTTCTCTCTTTAGTGGACCTGCTATTTCCTTGACTTTTTTTGTTATTATTATGTCGAAAGAAACTTTTTAAAATTATCTTTGACTTTTGTTGCAAGTCTTTGTTTTTTCTGAGCCTTTACTTTCCTGACTTCATCTTTGCAGATTCAGGCTATCTGCTGATAATCAGCCTTAGTTATGTGTCCATCTTTCCATTTTTTGTACTTTTCCTTTTTGTCTTTCCGTTTGTCAGAGAGATCTTTGTGCAGCCATGCAGGTTTTTTTCTTGAATTTCTTTTTTCCCCTCTTTCACTGGTATTGTGCTGAACTGGGCTTTTATGATCACATTTTTCAGAGTTTCCAATGCTTCTTGAGTTGTTTTCCCCTTTAGGATTTTCATTCATGGAATCTTTCCTGGGGTCTCTCTGAGTTTGTTAAAATCAGCTCTTTTAAAGTTTAAGACACTTGTTGGATTACTTTCTTTTCTTTTTTAATTTTATTTTACAAACATTCCATCTTTTCTTTATACAGTATATCGGCTGGGTATCTTGTGCATAATATTTGTGGTTAATACAATTTCCTTACCATAACAACAATTACATTACATACTTATTTTGAACTAATATACATAATATATCTTATCATCTATATTCATGTATGTTCTATATGTATATATCTTCTATGTTCATATATTTAATTTCTAATTTCCATTTTTCTTTTCCAACCATTGGTAAAATAATTCCCATATCATATAATATTCAGTTTGTTCTCTTCCTTTAATTGCCAGTGTTAACCTATTCATTTCTGCACATTCTAATATTTTCCTAATCACATTCTCTTCCATTGGAATTTTTTCACTTTTCCAGTTTTGAGCAAGTACTATTCTAGCTGCAGTTAATACATGAATAATTAAATGTCTTTTCTTTACTATAACTTTCAGGTATCATCCCTAACAAAAATATTTCAGGTTTTGGGTTTATATGTTGTTTTAGCATCTTTTCCAACCACATGTGTATTTTTGTCCAATATCTCTTAGCCTCAGTATATGTCCACCACATGCGGTAGTATATTCTGGGTGTCTGGTGGCATTTCCAACATTTAGCTGATTTATCTTTAAACATCTTTGCCAGTGCAAAATGCCATCTGTAAAACATCTTATATAAATTTTCTTTATATGCTGTTGACATTGTTAATTTATAATTTCTATCCCAAAGTTTCTGCCGCTTATCTAATTCTATCACATAGCCAAAAAATTTTGCCCACACTATCATCCTATTTCCAATTTAACACCCAATAGGTAATTATAAAGTTTTTTTAATCAGTTCTTCTTCTGTTCCTGTTAATATTTTATCCAGTTCTGTCAGTTCTTTATAAAACCCTCTGTTTTCACATCTTTTTCATATCTAGAATGTATTTGCATATATGAATACCAAACCATATCAAACCCTTGTTCATTTAATTCTTGTTTTGTTTTGAGCTCACCCTTTTCATTCAAAATATCCTTGTATCTAACAATATTTCCACTATTAATAACATTTGGATGTATCAGTGCTTCCATTGTTGAAAGCCAAACTGGAATCTTCAAATAATGTTGTTCTCTCATTTTCTCCCAGATTAATAATAAAGCCTTTCTAATATAATGTCTTTAAAAGTAACTATGTATCTTACTTTTCCCATACCACTTGTTGGATTGTTTTCTATTGCTTGTGTTTGCATATGTTTCAAATCTCAACAATTATTTACATATTTTAACAATAAGATATTCATCATTAGACATACATCAATTTCAAATGCAGTTTTATCACATTAAAAGCATACATTATTTTACCAACTTTAAATCTGATAGTTGCATATGGAAACCACTGACACCCTCTCAGTAGTCTAAGAAATCACATTTTAACAATTTCTGCTTAGTTATCTTTTTTTCTATAATATGCTTCCTGTGATGATGGACATAAAGGTATTTTCAAATAGAATCTAGGTTTGTATTTATTTCCAATTCTCAGTGTCACATGTTTAATAAAATGATTTCCAAAATCTACCTTAATTTTATCATACCATAAATAGGCATACCACCCAAATCTCAAATCTCTCATGCCATTCTAAATCAAATAGCATTCTATTTCTGATCATCACCCTTCTTTCAGCCAAATTAAATAATGAACTGTGAAGTATACTATCAAATGTTACAACACTTTATATATAACTCTTTTTACCTTACCACACAAAATTTGTTCATTTCTTTTTTAAGGTTACCCATCCACCAATTTTTCTAGCAACTTGTAGAAAATTGAAAAACCATTGTTAATAATGTAATAAAAACAGTGAGTAAAAATAAAGCCACATCAAGGAAAAATAAATTTCAATTTCAGTTTAATTATTTTGAATAGATTTTGAATTAATTTGAATCTGAAATTCAGCAGAGAGCTGAAGACCAGCTGCCTGGTGGGGAGGCGGGGCATCAGAACACCGGTTCTTCAGGAAAAGCAACTGACATATGGGAGGCGAGAGTGAATCAATGCCACTGCTGCTGTTGCCAGGGGTAAGTGGGGCAGGGTTGCATTGTGGCTCCGCATCATAATGGGCTCCAGAAAGAGGGGACTCCATCTTCCCCATTGTGAAGCACACTAAATTTCACCGTGCTGTGCAAGGCGCTGCGACAGCAGTGGGCGGGCCATAGAGGCAGCAACAGCAGCAGCAACAGGAGCCACAGCAGAGGGCTGAAAGAGCCACATATGGTCCAGTTGCTGACCCCAGCCAAGGAGAACATAAACTGGATTCTTGCATGTATTTCATTGTAGTTCTGTGCATGCTTTTTCTTGGCTGTGATTGGTCAGGTAAAGGTAAAGGTTCCCCTTGCACATACGTGCTAGTTATTTCCAGCTCTAGAGGGCGGTGCTCATCTCCATTACAAAACCAAAGAGCCAGCGCTGTCTGAAGATGTCTCCATGGTCATGTGGCCAGCATGACCAAATCCCAAAGGTGCACGGAACGCTGTTACCTTCCCACCAAAGTGGTCCCTATTTTTCTACTTGCATTTTTACATGCTTTCGAACTGCTAGGTTGGCAGAAGCTGGGAAAAGTAACAGGAGCTCACTCCATTACACAGCGCTAGGGATTCAAACTGCTGACCTTTCTGATCGACAAGCTCAGCGTCTTCACCACTGAGCCACCACGTCCCTTGACGTGATTGGTTACATTTACCTTAAAGCCAGGCACAAATGTTTGCAGTCCACGAATCTTCCCTGATGTGAAATTCATTTCTTGAGACAAACCTTTTCCTCTTGGCTTTCCCCAGTGGATGATGCCATCTCTCTTCGGCTGCGTTCTGGCATTCTGGAGCAGACTGGCACCACAGTTGACATCCTCCAGAGTGACACCATGGACCATTACCTCACCTTCTACATGCTGGAACGTCTTCTCCATTCCCCCAAGTTGCTGAACCAGCTGCTTTTTCAGATCCCATCTTACTGGCAGATGATACTAATCGAGAGGTGAGCTGTCAAATGGGACAGTGGAGAAAATGGCCCTTGGATTAAGTTTGGGCCACACACTCACTTAGATAGACTGTATCAACCCTGCTGTTGTTTAGAAAACTAGTGTATGCAAATCCAGTCCAGTGAATCACTGGAGGTGATTCAAGAAGAGACTGGACAGCCACTTGTCTGGAGCAGTACAGGTAGTCCTTGACTTACGACCATAACTGAGCCCAAAATTTATGTTGCTAAGTGAAACATTTGTTAAGTGAGTTTTGCTCCATTTTACGACCTTTCTAGCCATGGTTGTTAAGTGAATCATTGCAGTTGATAAGTTAGTAACATAGTTGTTAAGTGAATCTGGCTTCCCCATTGATTTTACTTGTCAAAAGGTTGCAAAAGGGGATCACATGACCTTGGGCCACAGTAATGGTCATAAATATGAACCAGTTGCCAAGCATCTGAATTTTGGTCACCTGATGCTGCAAAAGTTGTAAGTTTGAAAAATGGTTCTAAGTCACTTTTTTCAGTGTTGTTGTAACTTTGAATGGTCACTAAATGAACCATTGTAAGTTGAGGACAACCTGTATAAAGTTGCCTGCTTGAACAGAGAGTTGGATGAAATAGAGCATATAGCAAGAAGGCAAGGGATTTTGTCCAAGCAGTCCCTAAGCCTTTTTCAATCTTGTACCTGGAGAACTTAAACTAACCCAAAACACTGAAAAAAGAAATAGTTTCATTTTATCCCACTTTATTCCTATTTTATAATATTTAGCTTAGGTTCTAAATAGTTTTTAAAAACCATCCTATTAATCATCTACTAAAAATTAACAGAATAAATATGTTAGGCTGGTGAAGTTAAGAAATTTCCTCTCAAGGAAGGAAAATAAAAATATAATAAATGTCTAAGAAGTTGTAAATCTTTTATTACTTTTAGTTACATTTGTCAAATACAATTAAACATTTGTTCAGTATTTCTTTTTCTTATATATTTTTCTTGTTATTTGGATTTTTAAACTTGAAATATTTAGTTTTAGAAAATGAAATAATTAAAAAAAGAATTTTGATAAATTACTACAAAAATTTACAGTAATACAAAGGAATTACACTATTTATCTTGCAATCATAACTTTACAAAATACAATAGTTATGTATGAGAACATCTTGAAGCAATGTTTAAGTACTAAAAATAGAGCTAAGATTGCATTCTTACTTTAACAGCTCTATACATTTAGTGTTCAAGTTTCTAACAACAATGCACTTTAATGATTACTTTCTCTTTGGGTGGTATTACATAAAGTCACAGTTCTGCAGTGTGCTTCCCTTGTGCAAAAAATCAGATTAATCAATCTATGGTACAGGTATTATGCAGAACCAGATGCAAAGGGTAGCAGGAAGCCTGTATAACACAGGAAGTACTAGCATGGGCTGCTGAGAAATCTAGCATCTCTATCAGCAGCAATTTCCAATACTGGGTTAAGTTGACGCTGGTAGGAACTCATATTCTCTTCAGATTTTAAAGAGTCTCCAGTAGGTAAGAATACAATACAATACAATATGTGTCAGTCCTGCATTAATGTCCAAGTGCAAGTTTCCCCCATTTTTCAGGAAATAAGGCCTCCCCATAAGTACAGAAGCACAGGGAGCTTTGAGAAGGTTGAGAGAGACTTGGCTGGAATTTGCCTTCAGTTGAACACTGAATGAATCCTCAAAAGAGGCATCCTTTATACGGCAGTCATGGTATTCAGCCGGTTCGCACTGGATCGGGCGAACCAGTAGCAAGAATTTGGTGTGGGTCGCTGAACTGGTAGCAACATCTGGCTGGCCACACCCCTGACCCGGTTGGCCGGTCTCTGCTTGCTCACTTGCCCCGCCCACCTGATGCTTGCTTGCTCCACCCCCCTGCCCACCCGCATGCCACTCGCCCCGCCCAATCACTCCTCTCCTCCTGGGTCCTCATGGCTTGCCATTCTAGCCTTTCTACATGGTGCCTGCACCCCAACTGAGCAGCCCTGATCTTCCTACTCACAGGTAAGTCTGTGAGTCATGCTAGCCCCTCCCACACCATCCCCAGGCTTTTCTGGGCATTCCCTACCATCCCTGCATTTTTCTGGGCCTTCCAGTCCCCAGGCTCAGCTGGCTGGCTAAGCCAGAGTAGCTCCATCCCACACGGAACTTTCCCAGCTTTCCCTACCACATGGTGGCTGTGGCGCAAGAAAGGCAGATGGATGTCCCCACCGGGGTTGCTGAAAATTACGCACCGTGTGTGCAGCCCTGGCTGGGACATCCACCCACCCTGCCCTGCCCTCCCACCGCCGCCACCCACAAGAAAGCAAGTGGCTGCTGGAGGTCTTTAGGAGAGAGAGGGAGGATGCTGCTGCCACTGCAGCCATCTGCAGAGGTGCTTTGGGATGGCTGGAGTGGGGAGGAGGTGCTCCATGGCCCCGTTGCGGCTGCCAGAGGTCTTTATGAGGGAGGGTGTGTTAAGTTTGCATGAAGAGTCAGACGCTGAGTGCTTCAGTGAAGAGTTTATTAGTGACTACAGCTCATAACAGACCCGATTTGGCTGGGCTGCAGCTGCTACTTATAGCCAGCAGCCGCAGTTGCCAGCCAATCGGAGTGCAGGGTTTTTCCCGCACTTTTTAAACCAATCATATTTGACATTTTACAAGAACAGTTCAAACTAAACCAATGACATTCAAACCTGCATACATAACACCCCTCCCCACTAGGTTCAGTCCATACTCAAACCCCAACCTATCTAATGTATTCTTTTAAATAGGTGGGGCTCTTACGTGTACGTTGAGACCTTCGTGGTTCAGAAGTTTTAATGTTCTCACCCAGTGAGAGAGGAAATGTGTCTGTTGACATTTCCCTACTTGGGCTTCCAGTGAAAGAAAACCCTGTTTGATTGTTACAATCTGGTCTCTCTTCCCAACCCATCTCCAAACCAATGTCAGCACCCAAGTCAGGTAGTGAGGTGCAATCTTCCACTTGTAAGGATGGATTTTGGCATTGTGACAGGTTTTGGGGTGGTTCCTGTCATAATGGCTCATTACACATGGGGTTGATTCTTGCTTGCTGATTATCCTCATGCTCCTCCCCTTCCCCACTAGAAAAAGCATGAGGTATGGGAACTAGAGAGGAACAATTGCGATGTTCCTGAGGTAATCTGGATCTTAACTGATCAATGTGCCTGCTCCAGAGGACACCATCCTCTGTTTGCACCCTGTAAGAACGAGGGCCAGTGATTTGAGTTATTTCAGCAGGAATCCATGAAGGTTCACCCATAAGGTTCTTAGCATAAACAGAATCACCCACACTGAATGTGCAAACTTTGCTAGTGGAATCAAGTGGTGTGTTGGGTGCGTAAGGGATGAAGGCGGTCAAGGGAGACCTAAGTTTTCTACCCATCAACAACTCTGCTGGGGATAAGTTAGTTGATGGGTTAGGAGTGATGTGCTGAACACTAAGAAGTTTTTCAACTTTCTCAGTGATGTCCCCAGGACCCAATTGCTGAAGCTTTTCCTTGGTAAAACGTACCATGCGTTCAGCCCGGCCATTAGCCGAAGGGTGCTCAGGGGCAGTCAGGGCATGTCTGATACCCTGTTGTGCTAGATAGGATTCAAAAAGGTTGGATGTAAATTGAGGACCATTGTCAGAGACAAGAACATCAGGTAACCCGTGGGTTACAAAAAGTTTTTTAAGCTGCTTGATGACAGCATCAGTTGTGGTGGATGCCATAGGAATGACCTCTAGCCATTTGGAATATGCATCTACTATAATAAGGAAGGTGTGCCCTCTGGTAGGGCCAGCGAAATCAATGTGCTCTATTTCAGGGTCTTGTTCAACCATGGCTGCCATCAGAATACTCTTAATCTCACCTGCCTTTTATTTTTCTAGTCAACTGGGACTCAAGCAGGTTCATCTTTCCCAATTTACTTTTGGGGAAATTCTTAGGTTTTGTATTTCACTAACTCCTACACCAATTTACTGAGAATTCAGGCAGAAATTTGGGAGGGAGGGGAAAAATTAATAATAATACAGATTTTAGTGGTAAGAATCTTTTGTGGGATAACAAGTAGTCCTTGACTTATGACTACAATTGAACCCGCATTTCAGTCATAAGTTGTGATGGTCATTAAGTGGATGATCACATCATGGGTGCCCATGCCCAGGTTTTAAGACTTTTTCAGCAGTCATTAAGTGAACATGGTGGTCATAAAGTGAGCACTGCAATCATTAAACAAACGCCATGGTTGTTAAGCAAATTCATTGTTCATTATGGGGATTTATTTATTTATGAACAGTTATATTGCCGCCTACTCACCCATGGTGACTCAAGGCAGCTTACATGAATATAAAAAATCATATAAAAATAATAAAATAATAAAAATAATAAAATAATAGCCACCCCCACCTCCATCCTGGTGACCACACATATTCATACAAGCCATTTAATGGGCTCCATCCAGCTCTGGGTTCCCCAGGCCCACTGGCAGAACCATGTCTTCAGGGCCTTCTGGAAAAGTGTTAGAGTGGGAGCCAATCTAATCTCTGGGAAATGATGTTCCAGAGAGAGGGAGCCACCATGGAGAAAGCCCTTTTTCTGGGTCCCACCAGATGTATCTCCCTAGGCGATGGGACCCACAACATTCCTTGTCTTCCCACTCTAGTGAGTTTAGTTTAGTTTAGTTTATTGTCACTGCACCTCATACAACAAAAATACCATCTTCAGTGCACATTATGACTATGAAAATAAACACAAACACGCATCCTTCACATTCTATACATAGAATTGAAAAACCCCTGATATTGTATTAATATTGCACTATACAGTAGAATTCAATAGAGTTACTGCCCTGGGATAGAAGCTGTTTTTCAGCCTGTTTGTCCTTGTTTTTATTATCCTGTACTGTCTGCCAGATGGTAATAGTTCAAAAAAAAAAACGGTGCCCAGGATGAGATGGATCTTTGAGAATGTTTTGAACTTTCTTAAGGCAGCAGGAGCTATAAAGCTCTTCCAAAGAGGGGAGAGGGCTTCCACGGGAATTCAGTGTGGTTTTGATTACTGCAGCCACTTGATGCCAATACTACCATAGCTTTGGGATTCTTGTATAACATTGAGTAATCAGCAGAATAAGTATCCTGATGCTGTGCATATCATAGTGGGGACTTTAATCAAGCTGATTTAAAAGCAGTGCTCCCTAAATTCTATCAGCATGTTAAGTGTGCTACTAGAGGAGCAAACATATTGGACAATTGGACAAATATTGCTACTAGAAGAGCAAACATATTGGTACCTCTTCAGTCCTTATTCTTAACACTGGTACACCACAGGGTTTCATATTGAGTCCCTCACTATATACTTTTTATGTGCATGACTGCATTCCCACTCACACTAGTAATACTATTACTAAATTTGCAGATGATACAACAGTGGTGGGACTCATCTCTGGGGTGGATGAGTCTGCCTACTGAGATGAGGTAGACTGGTTGCTTTCATGGTGTGAAGACAATAACTTGGTCCTCAACACAATAAGACCAAGGAGCTTATAGTGGACTATAGAAGGAACAGATCAGACATCCAGCCCTTGCTTACCAATGGAGACCAAGTGGAGCAAGTGGCCAGTTTTAAGTTTCTGGGTGTTACCATAAAAGAGGACCTGACCTGGGGTGCTCACATTGCAACACTGGTCCAAAGGGCCCAGCAGAGATTATACTATCCGAGACTTCTCAGAAAACAAAAACTGAATGAAAAACTGCTGATGACCTTCTACCGCTGCACCATAGATTATTATTGCACCTGCGTATGGTTTGCCAATTGCACAGTGGCAGTCCAGAGGGTTAACATTATTGTCCAGAAGATCATTGGTTGCCCTCTCCCCTTTGGAAAAGCTCTATAGATCCTTGAAAAGATGTGACCAGAAAGAGACCGTCTCTCAGGTAATCTGGTCCCAAGCTATGAAGGTCTTTAAAGGTGACAACCAGCATCTTGAATTGCACCCAGAAGCAAATTGGCAACCAATACAGTTCCTGCAGGAGAAGTGAAACATGTGCACATTGAGGTCTGCACAAAACCATGTGGTGCCACATTTTGCACCAACTGAAGCTTCTGGTGCTCTTTGGGGGATGGGCGGGTGGCATGGAGACAATTGCAATAGTCAAGATGGGAAGTGACTAAACTAGAGCATAAATGACCATTTACCAGAAAGCAGAGGTAAATGCTAGTTTCCAGCAAAAATGTTTTAAATTGGAGTGATGTGACCACAGGATGCTGTAAACTCTTGTTGCTAAGTGGCATGGTTATATGTCATCTCGCTATATGAACACATTGCTTAGTGATAGAAATTCCATCCTAGTTACTACTGTTAACTGAAGACTACTTGCATGCATAATAAAGAGGAAGAAAATTAACAAGGAAAAAAAGATAATTTATAGTTGTATCTTTGGACTGGAAATAATTTAATAATTATTTTAATTTACTTTTATGTATGAATTTTATAAATGTACATAATTTCATTTATTTATTTATTTATTGAATTTATATTGCCGCCTATTTGCCCATGGCGATCTGAGGTGACTTACAGAATGTGAAACCATATTTAAAACAAATAAAAAAAACTAATGAAAAGAATCAAATAAATTAATAAAGTTCCACAGAACAAAATCTGGAAAAAAAATCATCCCCCAACTCCCACCCCCCCGCCCCAATGACAGCAGTTCACAGAACCATTTGAGCCATCCATCCCGCTCTGGGGTCTCCAGATCTGCTGGCAGAACCAGGTCTTTAGTGCCTTCTGGAAGAGTATTAGAGAGGAGGCCATTCTAATCTCTGGGGAAATGATGTTCCAGAGAGAGGGAGCCACCACAGAGAATGCCCTTCTGGGTCCCACCAGGTATATCTCCCTCAGGGATGGGACCCGCAACATTCCCTGCCTCCCCACTCTGATGAGTCTGGTAGATGTGACTGGCAAAAGATGGTCCCTCAGATAATCTGTTCCCAAGCCATAAATGGCTTTAAAAGTGACGACCAGCACTTTGAATTGTACCCGGAAGCAAATCGGCAACCAATGCTTTCTTTTACATGTTCATATATTAATGTTGTTAGGAATGTTGGATACCTAACTATTGGGTTGTCAATATATCAAACAGGATTGCAAAGTGATTGTATGTAACTTTAAGAGCTTGCCGAAATGTGATTGGCTGAAGTTACTGCAACCAGCCATAAGATGGAGCCAGAAACCTGGTTCATTCTCTTTGTCTTCTGTCTTCGGTTTTGGTCTTGGTTGCTCTTCGATCCGTGTGAGGTTTTGCTACTGTTTTTTGCAAACTCCGTGTTTATCGAACTGTGTATGATATTGGTAAGGAAAAGGACACTGCTATTTGGAATTATTGATTGACTACTGACTGATATTCTCCATGTATGACTTTGACTGTTTTGGACTCTGCTTAACCATTTACTGGAAGTAAAACCTACATTTCAGTATTCAGTATAATTTTCGTGTCACGTAAGTTATTCATTATCTCTCTCCTTTGCTTCCCCGGCCGCAATCATTCTCTTAACGGGGATATATCTTAATAAATGTTATTAACTGTTTTAATTCCCTGCTGAGTAAAACAGTTTTTATTGCAAAAAGAGGCTTCTGTAGGATCCTAATATGTATAACAGAATAATTTTATTTTTGAAACACATACACAGGGACCAAGTATCCCATTTTTGGGAGATATCCCAAATGCCAGGCAACCATCCAAAA
>SOZL01000381.1:3894-25216 GCA_009733165.1 Naja naja | reverse complement strand
TGAAGATATTGAAGAGTACTGGGCTTAAGACAGAGCTTTGTGGTATCCCACTGCTTACTTCTCTCCATGGATGTAGTATTGATGTTAGACTGATTGGTCTATAGTTTCCTGGGTTTGTTTGGTTTTTTCCTTTCTTGAAGATGAGAACCACATCAGCCCTTTTCCAATCCTCAGGTACTTCCTCAGTGCTCCAGATTTTTGAAAGATATGGTACAATGGTTCTGAGATAATATCTGTCAACTCCTTCAGAACTCTGGGATATATTCTTTCAGGTCCTGGTGATTTGTATTAGTCAAAGTCAAATAGGTGTTCTCTTACTATTTTCTTGATTATTTAAATTTTTATTTCTAGTTTGTTTTTTACAGTAGTTTTTTGGATACATTGGGCTATAATTACTTTTTTGTGAAGACTGATGCAAAGAATGAGTTAAGCATCTATGCTTTCTCCCTACTGCCTGTTATTTCCTGGCCATCTTCTCTCTTTAGTGGACCTGCTATTTCCTTGACTTTTTTGTTATTATTATGTGAAAAGAAACTTTTTAAAATTATCTTTGACTTTTGTTGCAAGTCTTTGTTTTTTCTGAGCCTTTACTTTCCTGACTTCATCTTTGCAGATTCAGGCTATCTGCTGATAATCAGCCTTAGTTATGTGTCCATCTTTCCATTTTTTGTACTTTTCCTTTTTGTCTTTCCGTTTGTCAGAGATCTTTGTGCAGCCATGCAGGTTTTTTTCTTGAATTTCTTTTCCCCCCCTCTTTCACTGGTATTGTGCTGAACTGGGCTTTTATGATCACATTTTTCAGAGTTTCCAATGCTTCTTGAGTTGTTTTCCCTTTAGGATTTTCATTCATGGAATCTTTCCTGGGGTCTCTCTGAGTTTGTTAAAATCATCTCTTTTAAAGTTTAAGACACTTGTTGGATTACTTTCTTTTCTTTTCTTTTTTAATTTTATTTTACAAACATTCCATCTTTTCTTTATACAGTATATCGGCTGGGTATCTTGTGCATAATATTTGTGGTTAATACAATTTCCTTACCATAACAACAATTACATTACATACTTATTTTGAACTAATATACATAATATATCTTATCATCTATATTCATATATGTTCTATATGTATATATCTTCTATGTTCATATATTTAATTTCTAATTTCCATTTTTCTTTTCCAACCATTGGTAAAATAATTCCCATATCATATAATATTCAGTTTGTTCTCTTCCTTTAATTGCCAGTGTTAACCTATTCATTTCTGCACATTCTAATATTTTCCTAATCACATTCTCTTCCATTGGAATTTTTCACTTTTCCAGTTTTGAGCAAATACTATTCTAGCTGCAGTTAATAAATGAATAATTAAATGTCTTTTCTTTACTATAACTTTCAGGTATCATCCCTAACAAAAATATTTCAGGTTTTGGGTTTATATGTTGTTTTAGCATCTTTTCCAACCACATGTGTATTTTTGTCCAATATCTCTTAGCCTCAGTATATGTCCACCACATGCGGTAGTATATTCTGGGTGTCTGGTGGCATTTCCAACATTTAGCTGATTTATCTTTAAACATCTTTGCCAGTGCAAAATGCCATCTGTAAAACATCTTATATAAATTTTCTTTATATGCTGTTGACATTGTTAATTTATAATTTCTATCCCAAAGTTTCTGCCGCTTATCTAATTCTATCACATAGCCAAAAATTTTGCCCACATTATCATCTATTTCCAATTTAACACCCAATAGGTAATTATAAAGTTTTTTTAATCAGTTCTTCTTCTGTTCCTGTTAATATTTTATCCAGTTCTGTCAGTTCTTTATAAAACCCTCTGTTTTCACATCTTTTCATATCTAGAATGTATTTGCATATATGAATACCAAACCATATCAAACCCTTGTTCATTTAATTCTTGTTTTGTTTTGAGCTCACCCTTTTCATTCAAAATATCCTTGTATCTAACAATATTTCCACTATTAATAACATTTGGATGTATCAGTGCTTCCATTGTTGAAAGCCAAACTGGAATCTTCAAATAATGTTGTTCTCTCATTTTCTCCCAGATTAATAATAAAGCCTTTCTAATATAATGTCTTTAAAAGTAACTATGTATCTTACTTTTCCCATACCACTTGTTGGATTGTTTTCTATTGCTTGTGTTTGCATATGTTTCAAATCTCAACAATTACTTACATATTTTAACAATAAGATATTCATCATTAGTACATACATCAATTTCAAATGCAGTTTTATCACACTAAAAGCATACATTATTTTACCAACTTTAAATCTGATAGTTGCATATGGAAACCAATGACACCCTCTCAGTAGTCTAACAAATCACATTTTAACAATTTCTGCTTAGTTATCTTTTTTTCTATAATATGCTTCCTGTGATGATGGACATAAAGGTATTTTCAAATAGAATCTAGGTTTGTATTTATTTCCAATTCTCAGTGTCACATGTTTAATAAAATGATTTCCAAAATCTACCTTAATTTTATCATACCATAAATAGGCATACCACCCAAATCTCAAATCTCTCATGCCATTCTAAATCAAATAGCATTCTATTTCTGAGCATCACCCTTCTTTCAGCCAAATTAAATAGCAAACTGTGAAGTATACTATCAAATGTTACAACACTTTATATATAACTCTTTTTACCTTACCACACAAAATTTGTTCATTTCTTTTTAAGGTTACCCATCCACCAATTTTTCTAGCAACTTGTAGAAAATTGAAAAACCATTGTTAATAATGTAATAAAAACAGTGAGTAAAAATAAAGCCACATCAAGGAAAAATAAACTTCAATTTCAGTTTAATTATTTTGAATAGATTTTGAATTAATTTGAATCTGAAATTCAGCAGAGAGCTGAAGACAAGCTGCCTGGTGGGGAGGCGGGGCATCAGAACACCGGCTCTTCAGGAAAAGCAACTGACATATGGGAGGCGAGAGTGAACCAATGCCACTGCTGCTGTTGCCAGGGGTGAGTGGGGCAGGGTTGAATAGTGGCTCCGCATCATAATGGGCTCCAGAAAGAGGGGACTCCATCTCCCGCATTGTGAAGCACACTAAATTTCACTCTGCTGTGCAAGGCGCTGCGAGAGCAGTGGGTGGGCCATGGAGGCAGCAACAGCAGCAGCAACAGGAGCCACAGCAGACGGCTGAAAAAGCCACATATGGTCCAGTTGCTGACCCCAGCCTAGGAGAACATAAACTGGATTCTTGCATGTATTTCATTGTAGTTCTGTGCATGCTTTTTCTTGGCTGTGATTGGTCAGGTAAAGGTAAGGTTCCCTTGCACATACGTGCTAGTTATTTCCAGCTCTAGAGGGCGGTGCTCATCTCCATTACAAAACCAAAGAGCCAGTGCTGTCTGAAGATGTCTCCATGGTCATGTGGCCAGCATGACCAAATCCCAAAGGTGCACGGAACGCTGTTACCTTCCCACCAAAGTGGTCCCTATTTTTCTACTTGCATTTTTACATGCTTTCGAACTGCTAGGTTGGCAGAAGCTGGGAAAAGTAACAGGAGCTCACTCCATTACACAGCGCTAGGGATTCAAACTGCTGACCTTTCTGATCGACAAGCTCAGCATCTTCACCACTGAGCCACCACGTCCCTTGATGTGATTGGTTACATTTACCTTAAAGCCAGGCACAAATGTTTGCAGTCCACGAATCTTCCCTGATGTGAAATTCATTTCTTGAGACAAACCTTTTCCTCTTGGCTTTTCCCAGTGGATGATGCCATCTCTCTTCGGCTGCGTTCTGGCATTCTGGAGCAGACTGGCACCACAGTTGACATCCTCCAGAGTGACACCATGGACCATTACCTCACCTTCTACATGCTGGAACGTCTTCTCCATTCCCCAAGTTGCTGAACCAGCTGCTTTTCAGATCCCATCTTACTGGCAGATGATACTAATGAGAGGTGAGCTGTCAAATGGGACAGTGGAGAAAATGGCCCTTGGATTAAGTTTGGGCCACACACTCACTTAGATAGACTGTATCAACCCTGCTGTTGTTTAGAAAACTAGTGTATGCAAATCAGTCCAGTGAATCACTGGAGGTGATTCAAGAAGAGACTGGACAGCCACTTGTCTGGAGCAGTACAGGTAGTCCTTGACTTACGACCATAACTGAGCCCAAAATTTATGTTGCTAAGTGAAACATTTGTTAAGTGAGTTTTGCTCCATTTTACGACCTTTCTAGCCATGGTTGTTAAGTGAATCATTGCAGTTGATAATTTAGTAACATAGTTGTTAAGTGAATCTGGCTTCCCCATTGATTTTACTTGTCAAAAGGTTGCAAAAGGGGATCACATGGCCTTGGGCCACAGTAATGGTCATAAATATGAACCAGTTGCCAAGCATCTGAATTTTGGTCACCTGATGCTGCAAAAGTTGTAAGTTTGAAAAATGGTTCTAAGTCACTTTTTTCAGTGTTGTTGTAACTTTGAATGGTCACTAAATGAACCATTGTAAGTTGAGGACAACCTGTATAAAGTTGCCTGCTTGAACAGAGAGTTGGATGAAATAGAGCATATAGCAAGAAGGCAAGGGATTTTGTCCAAGCAGTCCCTAAGCCTTTTTCAATCTTGTACCTGGAGAACTTAAACTAACCCAAAACACTGAAAAAGAAATAGTTTCATTTTATCCCACTTTATTCCTATTTTATAATATTTAGCTTAGGTTCTAAATAGTTTTTAAAACCATCCTATTAATCATCTACTAAAATTAACAGAATAAATATGTTAGGCTGGTGAAGTTAAGAAATTTCCTCTCAAGGAAGGAAAATAAAAATATAATAAATGTCTAAGAAGTTGTAAATCTTTTATTACTTTTAGTTACATTTGTCAAATACAATTAAACATTTGTTCAGTATTTCTTTTTCTTATATATTTTTCTTGTTATTTGGATTTTTAAACTTGAAATATTTAGTTTTAGAAAATGAAATAATTAAAAAAAGAATTTTGATAAATTACTACAAAAATTACAGTAATACAAAGGAATTACACTATTTATCTTGCAATCATAACTTTACAAAATACAATAGTGATGTATGAGAACATCTTGAAGCAATGTTTAAGTACTAAAAATAGACCTAAGATTGCATTCTTACTTTAACAGCTCTATACATTTAGTGTTCAAGTTTCTAACAACAATGCACTTTAATGATTACTTTCTCTTTGGGTGGTATTACATAAAGTCACAGTTCTGCAGTGTGCTTCCCTTGTGCAAAAAATCAGATTAATCAATCTATGGTACAGGTATTATGCAGAACCAGATGCAAAGGGTAGCAGGAAGCCTGTATAACACAGGAAGTACTAGCATGGGCTGCTGAGAAATCTAGCATCTCTATCAGCAGCAATTTCCAATACTGGGTTAAGTTGACGCTGGTAGAAACTCATATTCTCTTCAGATTTTAAAGAGTCTCCAGTAGGTAAGAATACAATACAATATGTGTCAGTCCTGCATTAATGTCCAAGTGCAAGTTTCCCCCATTTTTCAGGAAATAAGGCCTCCCCATAAGTACAGAAGCACAGGGAGCTTTCAGAAGGTTGAGAGAGACTTGTCTGGAATTTGCCTTCAGTTGAACACTGAATGAATCCTCAAAAGAGGCATCCTTTATATGGCAGTCGTGGTATTCAGCCGGTTCGCACTGGATCGGGCGAACCAGTAGCAAGAATTTGGCGTGGGTCACTGAACTGGTAGCAACATCTGGCTGGCCACACCCCTGACCCGGTTGGCCGGTCTCTGCTCACTCACTTGCCCTGCCCACCTGATGCTTGCTTGCTCCACCCCCCTGCCCACCAGCATGCCACTTGCCCTGCCCAATCACTCCTCTCCTCCTGGGTCCTCATGGCTTGCCATTCTAGCCTTTCTACATGGTGCCTGCACCCCAACTGAGCAGCCCTGATCTTCCTACTCACAGGTAAGTCTGTGAGTCATGCTAGCCCCTCCCCCACCATCCCCAGGCTTTTCTGGGCATTCCCTACCATCCCTGCACTTTTCCTGGCCTTCCAGTCCCCAGGCTCAGCTGGCTGGCTAAGCCAGAGTGGCTCCATCCCACACGGAACTTTCCCAGCTTTCCCTACCACATGGTGGCTGTGGCGCAAGAAGGGCAGATGGATGTCCCAGCTGGGGTTGCTGAAAATTGCGCACCGTGTGTGCAGCCCTGGCTGGGACATCCACCCACCCTGCCCTGCCCTCCCACCGCCGCCACCCACAAGAAAGCAAGCGGCTGCTGGAGGTCTTTGGGAGGGAGAGGGAGGATGCTGCTGCCGCTGCAGCCATCCGCAGAGGTGCTTTGGGATGGCTGGAGTGGGGAGGAGGTGCTCCATGGCCCCGTCGCAGCTGCCAGAGGTCTTTATGAGGGAGGGTGTGTTAAGTTTGCATGAAGAGTCAGACGCTGAGTGCTTCAGTGAAGAGTTTATTAGTGACTACAGCTCATAACAGACCCGATTTGGCTGGGCTGCGGCTGCTACTTATAGCCAGCAGCCGCAGTTGCCAGCCAATCGGAGTGCAGGGTTTTCCCCGCACTTTTTAAACCAATCATATTTGACATTTTACAAGAACAGTTCAAACTAAACCAATGACATTCAAACCTGCATACATAACAGGATGGATGCTGCTGCTGCTGCCACCATCCATGTAGGTGCTTTGGGAGGAATCCAGCATTCAAGCAGTTTTTTTTTAAAATTCATATTTATATGCCGTCCTTCTCCAGAGACTCAGGGCAGCTTACAATTTTTGGAGCACAACCCAATGTGCTCAGCAATAGCCTTCATTCCATTGTATATGCCTGCTTATTACTAAGCGGCATTTTTACAAAGTCAGCTTATTGCCCCCAACAATCTTGGGTCCTCAATTTACCTACCCCGAGAGGATGGAAGGCTGAGTCAACCTTGAGCCTGGTGGGATTCGAGCCTGCAACTAATTTCAGGCAGCTGGAACTTAAGTGCTAGGCATTTAACAGCCTGCACCACCAAGGCAGGTTAACAGACATGCATTTGCAACTAGCCAGCGCCGACGAGGTACTGAGGCTTGGAGCAGTTTAAAGGAGGACTACTCCTCCGCCCTAGCCATGCGTTACATGCCAGTTTCCAGGATTTCCAGTCCATAGTTACCAGCATCCACTTGCACTGTTGAATCATCACAGTCGTGTTCCCATTTCTAGATGATAGATGTCTGAGTTGATGAAGAAGGGACTGGTGCTTTCATGGATAAGTAAGATTGGGGTTGGGGGAATCCAAAAGAAAATACAAAAATATTTATTTATATGCAACAAAATATTCCAGCATACAATCAATTCCTGACAGGGGTGCTCTATTTCAGGGTCTTGTTCAACCATGGCTGCCATCAGAATACTCTTAATCTCACCTGCCTTTTATTTTTCTAGTCAATTGGGACTCAAGCAGGTTCATCTTTCCCCTTTTCACTTTTGGGGAAATTCTTAGGTTTTGTATTTCTGCACACCATCAGAAGCTTCACTGTGTGCATATAGACACAAATAAATAGAACTGTTTTGTTCCAACTAACTCCTACACCAATTTACTGAGAATTCAGGCAGAAATTTGGGGGGGAGGGAGGGGGGAAATTAATAATAATACAGATTTTAGTGGTAAGAATCTTTTGTGGGATAACAAGTAGTCCTTGACTTATGACTACAATTGAACCCGCATTTCAGTCATAAGTTGTGATGGTCATTAAGTGGATGATCACATCATGGGTGCCCATGCCCAGGTTTTAAGACTTTTTCAGCAGTCATTAAGTGAACATGGTGGTCATAAAGTGAGCACTGCAATCATTAAACAAATGCCATGGTTGTTAAGCAAATTCATTGTTCATTATGGGGATTTATTTATTTATGAACAGTTATATTGCCGCCTACTCACCCATGGTGACTCAAGGCAGCTTACATGAACATAAAAAATCACATAAAAATAATAAAATAATAAAAATAATAAAATAATAGCCACCCCCACCTCCATCCTGGTGACCACACATATTCATACAAGCCATTTAATGGGCTCCATCCAGCTCTGGGTTCCCCAGGCCCACTGGCAGAACCATGTCTTCAGGGCCTTCTGGAAAAGTGTTAGAGTGGGGGCCAATCTAATCTCTGGGAAATGATGTTCCAGAGAGAGGGAGCCACCATGGAGAAAGCCCTTTTTCTGGGTCCCGCCAGATGTATCTCCCTAGGCGATGGGACCCACAACATTCCTTGTCTTCCACTCTAGTGGGTTTAGTTTAGTTTAGTTTATTGTCACTGCACCTATACAACAAAAATACCATCTTCAGTGCACATTATGACTATGAAAATAAACACAAACACGCATCCTTCACATTCTATACATTGAATTGAAAACCCCCTGATATTGTATTAATATTGCACTATACAGTAGAATTCAATAGAGTTACTGCCCTGGGATAGAAGCTGTTTTTCAGCCTATTTGTCCTTGTTTTTATTATCCTGTACTGCCTGCCAGATGGTAATAGTTCAAAAAAAAAAACGGTGCCCAGGATGAGATGGATCTTTGAGAATGTTTTGAACTTTCTTAAGGCAGCAGGAGCTATAAAGCTCTTCCAAAGAGGGGAGAGGGCTTCCACGGGAATTCAGTGTGGTTTTGATTACTGCAGCCACTTGATGCCAATACTACCATAGCTTTGGGATTCTTGTATAACATTGAGTAATCAGCAGAATAAGTATCCTGATGCTGTGCATATCATAGTGTGGACTTTAATCAAGCTGATTTAAAAGCAGTGCTCCCTAAATTCTATCAGCATGTTAAGTGTGCTACTAGAGGAGCAAACATATTGGACAATTGGACAAATATTGCTACTAGAAGAGCAAACATATTGGTACCTCTTCAGTCCTTATTCTTAACACTGGTACACCATGGGGTTTCATGTTGAGTCCCTCACTATATACTTTTTATGTGCATGACTGCATTCCCACTCACACTAGTAATACTATTACTAAATTTGCAGATGATACAACAGTGGTGGGACTCATCTCCGGGGTGGATGAGTCTGCCTACTGAGATGAGGTGGACTGGTTGCTTTCGTGGTATGAAGACAATAACTTGGTCCTCAACACAATAAGACCAAGGAGCTTATAGTGGACTATAGAAGGAACAGATCAGACATCCAGCCCTTGCTTACCAATGGAGACCAAGTGGAGCAAGTGGCCAGTTTTAAGTTTCTGGGTGTTACCATAAAAGAGGACCTGACCTGGGGTGCTCACATTGCAGCACTGGTCCAAAGGGCCCAGCAGAGATTATACTATCTGAGACTTCTCAGAAAACAAAAACTGAATGAAAAACTGCTGATCACCTTCTACCGCTGCACCATAGATTATTATTGCACCTGCGTATGGTTTGCCAATTGCACAGTGGCAGTCCAGAGGGTTAACATTATTGCCCAGAAGATCATTGGTTGCCCTCTCCCCTTTGGAAAAGCTTTATAGATCCTTGAAAAGATGTGACCAGAAAGAGACCGTCTCTCAGGTAATCTGGTCCCAAGCTATGAAGGTCTTTAAAGGTGACAACCAGCATCTTGAATTGCACCCAGAAGCAAATTGGCAACCAATACAGTTCCCGCAGGAGAAGTGAAACATGTGCACATTGAGGTCTGCACAAAACCATGTGGTGCCACATTTTGCACCAAATGAAGCTTCTGGTGCTCTTTGGGGGATGGGCGGGTGGCATGGAGACAATTGCAATAGTCAAGATGGGAAGTGGCTAAACTAGAGCATAAATGACCATTTACCAGAAAGCAGAGGTAAATGCCAGTTTCCAGCAAAAATGTTTTAAATTGGAGTCATGTGACCACAGGATGCTGTAAACTCTTGTTGCTAAGTGGCATGGTTATATGTCATCTCGCTATATGAACACATTGCTTAGTGATAGAAATTCCATCCTAGTTACTACTGTTAACTAAAGACTACTTGCATGCATAATAAAGAGGAAGAAAATTAACAAGGAAAAAAAGATAATTTATAGTTGTATCTTTGGACCGGAAATAATTTAATAATTATTTTAATTTACTTTTATGTATGAATTTTATAAATGTACATAATTTCATTTATTTATTTATTGAATTTATATTGCCGCCTATTCGCCCATGGCGATCTGAGGTGACTTACAGAATGTGAAACCATATTTAAAACAAATAAAAAAAAAACTAATGAAAAGAATCAAATAAATTAATAAAGTTCCACAGAACAAAATCTGGAAAAAAATCATCCCCAACTCCCACCCCCCCCCAATGACAGCAGTTCACAGAACCATTTGAGCCATCCATCCCGCTCTGGGGTCTCCAGATCTGCTGGCAGAACCAGGTCTTTAGTGCCTTCTGGAAGAGTATTAGAGAGGGGCCATTCTAATCTCTGGGAAATGATGTTCCAGAGAGGGAGCCACCACAGAGAATGCCCTTCTGGGTCCCACCAGGTATATCTCCCTCAGGGATGGGACCCAACATTCCCTGCCTCCCCACTCTGATGAGTCAGGTAGATGTGACCGGCAAAAGATGGTCCCTCAGATAATCTGTTCCCAGGCCATAAACGGCTTTAAAAGTGACAACCAGCACCTTGAATTGTACCCAGAAGCAAATCGGCAACCAATGCTTTCTTTTACATGTTCATATATTAATGTTGTTAGGAATGTTGGATACCTAACTATTGGGTTGTCAATATATCAAACAGGATTGCAAAGTGATTGTATGTAACTTTAAGAGCTTGCCGAAATGTGATTGGCTGAAGTTACTGCAACCAGCCATAAGATGGAGCCAGAAACCTGGTTCATTCTTCTTTGTCTTCTTTGTCTTCGGTTTTGGTCTTGGTTGCTCTTCGATCCGGTGTGAGGTTTTTGCTACTGTTTTTTGCAAACTCCGTGTTTATCAAACTGTGTATGATATTGGTAAGGAAAAGGACACTGCTATTTGGAATTATTGATTTGACTACTGACTGATATTCTCCATGTATGACTTTGACTGTTTTTGGACTCTGCTTAACCATTTACTGGAAGTAAAACCTACATTTCAGTATTCAGTATAATTTTCGTGTGTCATTCATTATTATCTCTTTTGCTCCCGATACTCATTCTCCTTAATGGGGATATATCTTAATAAATGTTATTAACTGTTTTAATTCCCTGCTGAGTAAAACAGTTTTTATTGCAAAAAAGAGGCTTCTGTAGGATCCTAATATGTATAACAGAATAATTTTATTTTGAAACACATACACAGGGACCAAAGTATCCCATTTTTGGGAGATATCCCAAATGCCAGGCAACCATCCCAAAAATCAGAAAAATACCCCAGTTTCCAGGAGCATATCTTGGCTCTGTGATTAGCAGTCACAGTGCAAGCAGTAGAAATCTGTCACATAGTCAGGGGTGGGCTTCAAAATTATTAGCAACCAGTTCTCTGCCTGGTTGCTGGGTGGGTATGGCCAGGGTGGGCGTGGCCTAGTCAGCCTCCTGCACCATGGCAGGGGGCACACTTTCGCCCTCCCTGGGCACCGAAGACTATCCTCGAGCCTCCAGGAGGGCGAAAATGGCCTCCCCAGGCTCCGGAGGCCCTCTGAAGGCCAGAAACAGACCCATTTTGGGCCTTCAGGAGCCTCCCTGAGGCTCATTATTCACCCTCCCCAGGATCTGCATGGCCCCTATACTTACCTGGCATCCAAAATGAGCCGTGTGGGGACTCCTGAGAGGGGTGGGCTGGGCTGGGCCATCTAGGGATGGGATTTACCAGTTTGCTGAACCAGCCATAAAATTAGCTACCGGTTCACCCGAACCAGGGCAAACCAGTAGCAGCCCACCCCTGCACATACTGCAGTGTGGGAAACAACTTATTTACTATTTGTTGTCTTGTTACTAATATTGGCACATATTTAAGGTGCAGAACTCTGGAGGACCATTAGATGAAAGCAAAGAGTTTGATGTTTTACAGATCTTTGCTGCCATCTAATGGTTATAGCCATTGGTTGCTATAAATTATCCTCAAGGGCCATCTAGAAACATGAAATATAAATAAGAAAATAAGTAGGTAAGTAAGTAAATAAATAAATGGAGCCTTTTCTATTCCTTAGGCTGTTGGATCTGTGCTGCAAAATGCTGAACAAGCACTAAAGGCCACAAAGAGATTTTTAACAATCTAGGACTTGCCCAGATTTTTGGAATCAAAATATAGTAGCTCTAACTTAAGTACTTGACAAAAAGAGTGTGTGGGAAGTAGTCTCTCTTTCTGCAAGTTTAAGGTACTTCTTGGTAGAATGAGAGATGGAGACAGAAGTGATTGACTCCATTCTCCTTTTCCTGGCTCATAAATATGAAGTGTATTACTTGCTAGTAATCAGTTGGCTGGAACTGGAAATAATTTGGCATGCAACATAATAGCACAGTAGAATAAGAAATATTTGGTCAAAATGCTGGAAATAGAAATTAGAATTAAAGTTGCTGCAAAGAACCTCAATAACCTTAGGTTTGTTGAAGATACTATTTTGATAATCAATAGAAAGGAATATTTAAAGAATCTCATATTGAAGAAAGTGCAAAAGACAGTCTGCTCATTCATACTAGAGAAACATCCTAAGATGTTTCGACAGGGGATGGCAAATAGGAAAAGAAGTTAAATCAGCAACAAACTTCATTTTCTTAAAATCAGAAATTCATGGTACCTATCAAATTGGGAAACAACTGTTCTTTGGGACAAATCTATAGAAATTGTAACATATTAATGTGAAAGCTGCATCATCAGAAAGGCTGAAAAAAGAAAAACAAGGATCTTTAAACCATGTTGCTAGAGAAAATTGTTGAGAATATCTTGGGCTGCATGTAGATGCTGGATTATGTGCAATCTGATTGCTCACTAAAAGTGCTAATAATGAAATTAAAGTTCAAATATTTTGGCACATAACATTAAGGAAATAGTCATTGGAAAAGATTTTCAAATTTGGAGAAATCAAAGGCAATAGAAAAAAGAGGCTGACAGAACAGCCTGTGTGACAGCTAGGTGCTGTCACACAGCCTGGAGCTCACAAGTACTCAAAGAACAGTTATTGACAACACTGACATCCATCAAATCAGAAGCAATGAACATTACAGGTAGCCCTCAACATACGACTATAATGGAGACTTATCATTATAGTTGTATGTTGTGATGATTGAAAATTGGGTCTGCCACAAGACCCACCTGATTTTATAAGCTTTTTTGCACATTAAACAAATGCAGTGGTTGTAAAACTGCATGCCATGGTCATTAAAAGAACCAATAGTTTGCTATGGCACACTTTGGCCAAAAACCAGAAGTAATTGTTGGTTTTTGACAAAACTGTCATAAAATGCAATCATGTGACTGCAGGACATTACAAATGGTCATAAATGCAGCCATGCTGCCAAGTTCCCAAAGAGTGGTTACATAAACTGCAGGCAGAGTCAGAATTTCAGAACCAAGTTATAACTCATTTTTTGCAGGTAGCCACAACTTTGAACTGTTGCTAAGCAACCAGCTGAAATTTGAGAATTATCTGTACAGTAACTGTATTTTTCCTGAACATATTACTACTGAAGCATCAAACTATTGTAATTAGTAACTTCTATAAATAATTCAAAATACTAACCCAACTTAATATGAGAAATTTCATTTGTTGCAACAGTCCTTGATCTTTCTGACTTTTCTCTCTTTGAGGTTAGAGCTTAGGGGAAACAAACTCTAACCTTAAATCTTTGCCCTGAGATTTGTATTCCATCTACTAAATTCATAAATCTAAAGCCAGGGGCTTTGCTTTCTAACTAATGTCTTGTAACTTCATTGTAGAATTTCACTGAAGAGCTGAAATAAAAAAAATATGTACAATAAATAGAGATTTTACCTGCTTTTGATGAAGAATGCAGCCTATTAAAAATAGAAGCAGTACAGAAGTGACCAAACATGTTACAAGGAATAGGATGATGCAATTGTGTCTTCCTTTCTTTGAATCCTTGGAAAAGTTGGTTGATTCTGTGAAAGCCAATGCTTCCATATTCCAGGAGCTCAAACCAGAAAAATGCTAAAAAATTTCTTCAGAACTTCTTCAGAAGATAGGAGCCTGACCATAGAAAAGGTATTTATATGCTTGCTGTTTACAAATGGGTGGGGTTTGCATTTCATCACAACTGAATAGTAAAAGAGGGCATCAAGCCAATAAAACGGATGTAAGAAAATAGCACTGTCATTTGGTTTGCAGCCCAGCATCTGCTATGTAATGAAACTATGTGCCAGGAGAATTTTATACATCAGCTGTTCATATTTATGAAACTTCACAAAAATGTACTGCAGAATATCAGCCAGTCAATCTGTGATTAGCATACTCCACAATGAAATGAAAAAGAACTACAGGGGACTTCTTCATTTCTACCTAATAGGTAGAAATTGCTTTCTGTTTCCTACCATGTTTCCCCGAAAATAAGACACTGTCTTATATTTTTGGCTCCCAAAACACACTAGGTCTTATTTTCGGGGTAGGTCTTATATATTTATGGTGCCAAATAGTGGGTGTGAGTGTGTAGGGGGTGTTTTTGGTGCACAGTTGCTCCCTGAAAAGTCTTCCTGGAACTGGAGATTTACACTAGGTCTTATTTTCAGGGTAGGTCTTATATTAGGGCAGGTTTAGAAAATAGTGCTAGGTCTTACTTTCGGGTAGGTCTTATTTTCGGGAAACACGGTAAATATCTTTATGAACCAGTTCAGATATTTGAATACATGAAAGGAACTGAGAGCAGCATTTCAAAGAGTTCCATTAAGGATACAAAAATTTGACTGATTTTTAAAATATATGTTTTATTAATACATTTTCCTTTTATATCACATAAAAATCCATATTAATCTGAACAGTGTGTTGTCTGGACACAATTAGTTTTAAGTAGAAATACAATATTAATCAACATAAATCATAATAGTAAGCATAATAAACATATCAGTAATAATTGCAAAACAGTAATACAATTAGTTTATCCTTACAAAAATTTCAAAACAAATGTATTTATCTTTTAGATCTTATTAAATTCTAATCTCTGATTCTATTATATTGGTAAAACAAGTCCCATGTCAAGAAATACAGTTTCTTCCTTTTCTTTTAAGTGTTAATCTATCCTTCTCAGCACATTCTAATATGTTTTTTAAAATTACATTTTCATCTGTAGGGAATTTCTTCATTTTTCCATCGCTGTGCGAACACAATTCTTGCTGCCATTAATACATGTAAAATTAAATATGTTTTCCCTTTGTTATACTGTTCTGGTAATATACTCAACAAAAATATCTCTGGTTTCAAATCTATATATTGTTTTATCACTTTTTCTAACCAAGTCCAATATTTTTTTGCCTTTGAGCATGTCCACCACATATGGTGATATGAACCTGATTACACTTCCAACATCTCATACATTTTTGCTAATCTCGCTGGTGGTAGATGCCACTATAAAACATTTTATATGTGTTCTCTTTATAGGTCATTGACATTGTTAATTTACAATTTCGATCCCACAGTTTCTGCCATTTCTCTAATTCTATTGGATAATCAAAATTTTAACCCATCATTGTTTCTTTCACTTGTTCTTCTTCCAATTTAATACTCAATAAATAATTGTACATTTTTAAATTAGGTTTTCAATATTTGATCTAGTTCTGTTAATTCTTTATAAAAGCCTTGCATTCTTGCATCTTTCTCATATCTTGATTGTATTTGCAAATATGGACACCATGCTAAATCGATCCCTTGATTGATAGTTCTTGTTTGGATTTGAGTTCCCATTTGTCATTTAAAATATCCTTATATCTTACATTTTTTCCACATCAATCACATTAGGATGTATCAGTGCCTCTATTGTGAAGGGCCAGACTGATATTTGCATATAATGTCTTTCTTTAACTTTTCCCCATAATGCATTTCTAACAAAATGTATTTGAAAATAGCCATGCATTTTACTTTTGCCATATCATAAAAAAGCATGCCACCCCAATTGGAGATCATACCCCTCCAAATTGTATAATCTTTTATGTCTCAAATTTACCCTTTCTTTCACCAGACAAGTGCAGAGGCTCCCAATCTGGCAACCCAAAACATAAAGCCCCCTTTATGTTTAGTATCTTGTAGCAGTTTCAATTCTATTCTTCCTTTTTCCCTTGCCAAATATATTTTAATATCATTTTGTTTAGTTCTACAAATATTTTTTTTCTAGTTTTACCAGAATTGTTTGAAATAAGAATAATAATTTCATCAAGATATTCATTTTATTGTGGATATTCTCCCTATCATCAATAGCTGCAGATTTTTCCATTTTTCCAGGCCTAATTTAATTTATTGTAACAAATTTATATAACTATCTTCTTTGATAGCTGCACATCTTCCTGTTAACTGGATTCCTAAACATTTCACTATCTTCTCCACCAGCTCTTTTTTTTGTTTCTCTGTAACATTTTAATTAGTATTTTAGTTTTCTCTTTATTCATTTTCAATCCTGCCACTTCACCATATTCTGCTATCATTTTTATTAGCTTGGGTCCAGTGGTGGGATTCAATTTTTTTTACTACCAGTTCTGTGGGCATGGCTTGGTGGGCGTGGCAGGGGAAGAATAGTGTAAAATCTCCAGTCAGAGGTGATATTTGCCAGTTGTCCGAACTACTCAAAATTTCTGCCACCGGTTCTCCAGAACTGGTCAGAACCTGCTGAATACCACCTCTGCTTGGGTCCAATTTCCTGTGGTTCTTCTAAAATAAATACCAGGTCATCTGCAAATGCCTGTAATTTGTATTTCTCTGTTTTTATTTCCATTACTTCTATTTATTTTCTAAGACTTCTATTTAATACTTCCAATGTTAATATAAATAGTAAAGGGAACAGAGGGCATCCTTGCCTCATGCCTTTCCTTATGTTAAAGTTCTCTGTAATGTCCCATTAACCATCACTTTTGCAGTTTGTTTAGAGCCTTTATCATGTTAATGAATTTCTCCCCAAAATAGATATACTTTAATTGTAGTAACATGAATTGCCAATTTACATTATCAAATGCTTTCTGTGTATCTAAAAATATCAATGCCATTTGTTTTTCAGAATGTACTTTATAATACTCCAACGTGTTCAAGATAATGTGGATACCATTTGGGAAGAATTTGATCCTGTGACTCCGGATGAGGTGGACAGGATCATGGGGAAGCTGAGTGCTGCCACATGTTTATTGGACCCGTGTCCCTCCTGGCTGATTTATGCCACTTGGGAGGTTACACGAGGCTCGCTCCAGGCAGTGGTCAACGCTTCTTTGAGTGAAGGATCCTTCCCCTCCGCCTTGAAGGAGGCAGTGGTGAGGCCCCTCCTCAAGAAGCCTGCCCTGGACCCGGCTATTTTGAACAACTTTTGTCCCATCTCCAACCTTCGCTTTGTTGAGAAGGTTGTTCAGAGCATGGTGGCCCGACAGCTCCCAGTGTTCTTGGATGAAACTGATTATGTGGACCCGTATCAATCGGGTTTCAGGCCCAGGTACAGCACTGAGACGGCATTGGTCGCGCTGGTGGATGATCTCTGGAGGGCTTGTGACAGAGGTTATTCCTCTGTCCTGGTCCTATTAGATCTCTCAGTAGCTTTTGATACCATTGACCATGGTATCTTTCTGTGACGCCTCGAGGGGTTGGGAGTGGGAGGCACTGTTTTGCGGTGGTTCTCCCTACCTCTCAGGTCGCTGCAGTCAGTGTTGGCAGGGGATGGAGATCTTTTCATTTAACATACCCTTCACTATTTCAGGTACCTGGGTAGTTCAGCTTTCTTCAAATATAGTAGTTCTGCATTATTTTCTTTTTGCTTTCATTTTGGTAGTGTATGTTTCCCTTTTCATCTAACAAACTCTGTATTAACTTCTTTTTTCTTTTTCAATTTATGTTAATCATCTTCCTGGTTTATTGGTGTTTTCAAAGTAATTTTGTTTTGCTCCTTTAATCATTTGTGCTAATTCTTCTGTTTCCATTAAGTTTGTGTTTTATTAACTCTATTTGCTTTTTAAAATTTCTTTTTTGTGGTTCTTTCTGTAAATCTATTTCTAATTTTTTATGTTTTTCTGCCAATCTCTTTTGCATTTGTCTCTTTTCTTTGTTCTTTTTTGTTGTATAGGTTATAACTAACCCCAAATGTATGCTTTCACCGAATACCATATGATTTGTAGTGAAGTCTCTTGTTTCCTGTTCTCCTTAAAAAAGAAATCCATTTCTTTTTCCATTATTTGAATAAATTCTTTATCTTTTAGTATCATTTGATTCAACATCCATCTCTTTTTTTTCCCTTTGGCTTTTCTGTTTTATTTTTATTGGGTTATGGTCTGCCCATATGTTTGTTTCAATTTCTATCTCTTGTATATTTGTTCTTAATTCCGGTGTCAGCCATATCATATCAGTTCTTGACCATGATTGATGTCTATCTGAATAAACTGTATATTAACTTTTCTCTAAATTCATTTCTCTCCATGTATCTTGCAGTAAAAGTTCTGTCATTTTAAAAAAAAGTCCTTGGTAGTGTTTTCCTTGTGTTTTTACTTATTTTCCTCCTTTTATAGTCCAATTTTACATCCACTATTGCATTAAACTCTTCTAATATACAAATGTTTTCATAGTCCATTTCAGTTATTTTCATATGAAGTTTTTTGTAAAATTCTTGTTTGTCATTCGGCGCATATATTGCTATCAACTATATTTGTTTTTGATTTACTGTTACCTCCACCATCAATATTCTTCCTTCTTCATCTGTATAGATTTGCTTAGCATTTATTGTTTCCCCACTTTTCTTTTGTTGTGCTAATGAAAAATATGCTTTTCCGATTTTGGGGTATTCTAAAAGCTTACTATGTTGTTTTTTGATATGAACTTCTTGTAAACAAATTAAATCAAGCTTTACTTTTTGTAGTTTTGTGAAGGTTTTTTTTCCTTTTCTTTGGTGAATTCAGTCCATTTATATTAACTGATAACATCTTTAATTCTTCTTCCATCTTCTCACTTATATATAGATCGTGTTGTCCTAGTTGGTCTTAATTTTCTCTGTTCCTTTGCTTTAGCTCCTTCTCGCTCTGCTCATTCTATTTTCTCAGCCTCACTTTCTGCTTGCCATATAGTCTTTTCCTCATGTACTGTTTTTTTTAACCTTTACATTCTGTTCCTCTCCCCTTCCTGTTCTTCAGTGGTGTCAAATTGATATTGATAAAATTCATATGCTTTATCCAATGTGTTGATTCTATGTCTTTTTCATTCCAGGTTACTAGAATTCCCTCTGGTATCAACCACCTGAAATGTACATTGTATTTAATCAACTGACCTATTAGACATGGATATTGTCTCCTTGGTTTTCTTACTTTTCTTGGCACCTGTTTCAACACCACAATTTCCTTGCCTTTATATTGCAGTGGTTCATCTCTTGCTTTTTAAGTATTTCAACTCTTATTATCTTCGTGACAAATCTGATGTGAACTTCTCTTGGGAGATTGTGTCTTCTTGTAGCTTGTATGTATTTGAAATATTTCATCAACTTCTGCTTTCATTTCCTGTTCTGTAATTTGTAAGACATTTGCCAGCAAATCTGTCATATCAGGTAGGTCTTCTTTTTCCTCCTCTATGTTTTGAAATCTCAGAAAATAGTTGGCTTTTTCCATTTGCAATGAAATCATATTTTCCTCCAACTCTTTTCCTGTGTAAGCCTTTGATTCATTTCCTCCATTTTTTCTCTGTTTGCTCTGATTTTTCTTCTATTATCTGAACCCTTTGCTCATTCTTTGCTATCATTTGTTGAAAATTCCCTATTCTTTCATCCATATTTTGAATTTTTTCTTTCACCTCTGCCAACTCGCTTTTCACTTCAGTGTGACTTTTTGTTATGGCCTCCTGTAGGGATTGGAATATCATCATCATGTCTTTTTGAAATGAATTCAGTTTTTCTGATTGCAGCATACTTTCTATGGACCTTTGATTTGATGGACTTCATGCTGCAGATGATGTTGTAGAACAGTGGTTGCCAACCAGTGGGCCGTGGCCCACTGGTGGCCATGAGAAAATTTTGGTGGTCCACAGAGAAATGTCACCCCCAAAGCACCCCCTAGAGCAATTAATCCAGGCAAGGCATCCAGCTTCAAGAGGCTGCTCTGGCAAAGACTCATTTCTGGCAGAGTTTGAGGGAGAGAAAGAAAGACTTCTGCTGCTTCTGCTGCTTTTCTTGCATGAAGCCAAAATACTCTCTCTCTCTCCGAGAATGAAGCTGGAGATAGTAAAGAATGATTGATCGGTAGGAAAACAGAGTGGGGGATTTTCCTGCAGACTTTTTTGGGGATTTTCCCAGAGTCTGCCTGCATCCCCCACCCCATTTTCCTACTGATCAAACATTTTTTTATTTGGGATAGCAGAACACCATCTCTTTCTCTCTCTCTCCCCCTGAGAATGGAGCTGAAAAGCAGGTTAGGAATGTGGCTGCCTTGGAGGGGGGGGATGTGTGAGGACCTCTGTGTGTGTGGGTGTTGGTGTGGGTGTGTATATGAGAGAGAGAGAGAGAGAGAGAGAACATCACTGCCAGACCTCCAAAGTTAGATCAGATCTCTCTTTCTCCCCCTGAGAATGGAGATGCAAAGCAGGTTAGGAATGTGGCTGCTTTGGAGGGTGTGTGTGTGTTGGGGAGGTGTGTGTGTGTGTGTGAGAGAGAGAGAGAGAGAGAGAGAGAGAGGACATCACTGCCAGCCCTCCAAGGTTAGATCAGCTCTCTCTCCCCCTCCCCCTCCCATCAATGTCAGCAAGCCACTGTCAGTCAAAATTCATATTAGTGGTCCAGGATTTAAAATTATGAGTTTGATAGTCCCTGAGATCCAAAAGGTTGGTGACCCCTGTTGTAGAAGATGGTGCAGATGTTGTTTTCTTTCCTAATTTACTTCGATTTGGATTACTTGCTACTTGAATCTATTAATCAAATAGTCAAAACTTAATTTTAGCAAATACGCCACTCTAATTTCCTGCTCCCCAACCAAGTCCAACCCCCTATTTTAATAAACCAAGGAGAAAACACATGTTTCCCTTCTAATTTCCCACCAATTTCACAGTATTATAACTTTTATAATTCACCCACTCAGTCCTTCTTTGCAACTGTTTCTTCCTTTTTCTTCTCTCAGTAGTTAATATTTGTAATCCACAAGGCCCACCAATTCCCCAAGAGCTGTAGTTCTCAATTCACTCACTTCACTATTAGCTGTATTTATAATCTCAGATTGGTGAGCTGGGAGAATGGGACAAAATACCCTTTGCAATATCCAGCCAAACCA
>SOZL01000380.1:0-36695 GCA_009733165.1 Naja naja | reverse complement strand
AGGCTCTGAACAGGGTGGTGAAATGGAGGAAAGACCAGGCCAATGCACTACAGATGCAAAGGCAGCCACCTGTCGCTTCAGAGTGTTTGGCAGAGGCCCTTGTCTAAGCCTGCTTGAAGAAAGTCCAACAACGGGCGACAGATGGAAGAAACGGGTCCGCCTCGGAAGAGGCACCAAGTAGAAAGGACTTCCACGAGGCCTCATATATCCTGGTAGTGGTGGGGGCGTGAGAGCTGGATGGTAGTGATGACCTTTGAGGAGAGTCTCCGCCTTTAAATGTTGCCGTTCAGCTTCCAAGCAGCGGCTAGTTGAAGCAGCTGGGGTCGGGTGCAAGCGGACCTTGGGTGAGACAAACCTTGTGATCTGGGATCCCAAGGTGCCTCTGTGGACAGGCTGCGAGGTCCAAAACCACAGCCTCCTGGGCCAAGGAGCAACTAAGATCAGGAGGCTTTCTCCACCAAGAGCTTTTGAATGACCCTGGGTATCAGGAGGAAGGGGGAATGCATATAGCAGACCCATGAGGCCAAGGACAGCGAAGAGCATTGGCGTTCTCCGTGCCTGGGGCCAGGCATCTGGACACAAACCTGCGAAGATGAGCATTCAGGGGAGGCAAACAGGTCCCGCGTTTGGGCATCGAACCTGGCGTCAGCTCGTGAAACAGGTCGAGGGGTGAAGCCACTCGGAAGGATCCACTGTTGCTCTGCTGAGCCAATCCGTTTGAGTGTTGTCCATGCCCTAGATATGTTCCGCTTTTATGGAACTGAGATTACATTCTGCCCAAAGACACAGCCTCTCTGCCTCCTTCATCAGGAGAACAGAGTGGGTACCGCTTGCCTGTTCCGTGTGCTTTTGCCGTGATATTGGCTGTGAGAATGAAGCACGTGATTCCGATGGATCTGCGAGGAAGAAATTGCAGAGAGGCGAGATGGATCACTCTGAGCTCTAGCCAGTTTATACTGTTGCTCTGGTGCGCCGCTGACCAGCGACCTTGACATGACAGAGACTGCAGAAGTCGCCCCATCCGGACAGGCTGGCATCTGTGGTGATCATGAGCCTTTCTGGCTCTTGTAGAGTAGATCCTTTGTTGATGGAGAGTCTCTCACGTTTGTAGGCACCGGACCCTTGCTGGAGAGAGCTGCGACCTGACCTTTGATCCGGCAGTAGAAAAACCACTGGAGCACCCTAGCGTGGAACCAAGCCCAGGAACAATGGAAATGAAAAAATCAATGTACCTAACAATGTGGACAGGTCAGCTGAAGGGGCCTGCCTCGAGCCTGCCTCAGTATCTAACACGTTTGGCCAGGTTTCTTATGCTCTCTGAGCGCTCTGGGAGAGGAAGACTTTTCCTCAAGGGTATCAATTATTGCCCCCAGATGGGTCAACCGGGTTGACGGCGAGATGGCTCTTCTTCCAAATAATGGAAAACTCGTGTTGCTGTAAAATCTGCAACGTAACTTTGGTGTCCATGTGAGCCTGTCTAGCTGAATGGGAGAGAATTAGGATGTCGTCCAGATAGCACTGGAGTCTGACCAGAATCCCCTAAGGTGAGCGCCAGGGCCGCCAGAACCTTCGTAATGTCCTCGGGCTGAGGAAAGACCGAAGGAAAGGGCAACATACTCATAATGGTGATTACTATAACAAAGATAAGAAATTTCAAGTGGGCAGACCGAATTGGTATGTGCAGATACCTCTGTCAAATCAATGGAAGTCAAGTAATGCCCTCGTCAGAAGCTAAGGAGGATAGACTGGAGGGTGCTCATCTTAAATTCTGATAGACCAAAGAGCGGTTAAGCCGTTTGAGATCCAATATCGTTCTCCAGCCCCTGATGCCTTGGCACAAGAAAGAGCAAAGAATAGAAACCCTGCCCCTGCTGGTAACTGGGAACGGTCGAATGGCCCTGATGTGCAGCAGATTGTTAATGCGGACTACATCAGGTCTCTCTTAGCGGGAGTCTAGAGATCGGGCATTGCATAAAGAAACTTGGGGGGGCAGAAAGGAATTCTAATGCAATGCCATAACGAATGGTGTCGCGCACCCAGATATCCGAAGTGGACAATTCCCAGCGGTCAGCAAAGAAGTGAAGACGACCACCTATAGGGGCTAGATCTCTTTGATCAGCGGGATCTGTGAGATCTTCGACTCAATGGTCCTCTGAACAGTCTCTTGCCCTGACCCCCTCCTTCGACTTCTGTCTGACTGGTGGTTGTCTCTGTACCCTGATCCCCTGAGACTCCTGGGTGAAAAAGGGGTCTGGAAGTAGGGATGGGAGGGGCCCCTGCAAAAGGTCTGAGGGGACCAGTTGTCGGAACGACGAAGGAGGGAGGGGAGGATTTTGCGTTTGTTCCTGGCCTCTATTAATAAAGAATCTAGAGCAGGCCCAAACAATTTAGTGGCCGACACAGGGGAGGAAACTAGTTGCCATTTGTTCTCAATGTCGGCCTGCCAATGCTCCAGCCACAGTAGTCTAAGGGAAGTGACCTGTGAGGCTATGGCCCTGGCTGAAAACTAAACGGCATGGAAGGTAGCATCGGCCAGAAGCCAGTAGCTGCAATTAGTTTTGCTACGTCCTGGTGGGCCCTAATGTTGGAACTTGGGATGGTATCCCTCAGGTGGTGGAGGCACCTGAGATATGCCCTAGTGAAAAGGATGCTGCCATGGCGCCTTGATGGCCCAGGTATCTGTTAGGTGGGATTTGGGAGGCGATCTCGGCCTTCTTGTTGTTTTAAAGAAGCAAGGCCACACCCCAAAAACTGGTTAGATGCCACAGCGTAAGTGGCAGGCTTAACCATATCGTGTTGCAAAGACCACAAGGGCCTCTTCCATCCTTATCAAGGGAGTGCTGACCTGCTCTCCTTTCATACAACACTCTGACTTAAGGGCATCCCCTGCCTCAGTGGTCTAGATTGAAAAAAAAAAAATTTATTTTATTTTTTTAATTTTTTTAAATCAAAATTTGAGGGGGCCAGGAAGGATGATGCTGACAACCATTGTTTGAGGAGGAGGTCGGAAAACAACTTGGGAACCAGGATGACATCTTCCTCGTTAACTGGTTGAGAGAATACCATATCCTCCTCGACCTCAGAATCTGAAGGATGTGGGACTGAGGGGGACCTTGGAATGCAGTCTGTGGTTTTTGCCTTGGAAAGAAGGGACTGGGGTTGGAAGAGGCCCGTGAAAATTGGTTGGTCGGTTTTACATCATCGGACATTCCTCTATCCGCGGGCGGGATCCCAAGGGGGTCCTCGCTCTCCTGAACAGAGACTGAGTCAATTTAGGGGTACCCTTCTTCCCCTCCTCCTGATCTAGATTGAGATGAGGATGAAACCCCTAAATCGAGATACCTGGGAAGCGCGGAATCTGCTCTGACCGAGGACCTCCGCGAGCAGTCACCTTCTGATCTGAGGGCATGTGGCTGCAAGAGACTGTTAGACCCCACCACGATTCCCCTAGAGATTGCCATTTCCATCCACTCCTTCATGGTCTCAGGGACCACCTCTGGGAGGAGTTCCTCCTGGCGCAATCCAGCCGCCATAGGGGTGAAGATTGCTTCGGCACTCCTTGAATGGCGTCGCTTGATATGAGTGTGGAGGGGTCTAAAGGCCTAGGGGATGAAATGGGTTGGGGGGGCGGGGGGGAGCTGAGTTGTCCCAACAGAAACCTTGGTATTCTTCTGGATGAGTTTCTCCAGTGCCTACTGGCGCCTGGATGCCTCCTTTCTTGTGCCTTAGAAGGGCCTTTAGGCCTATCAGATTTGTTTAGGCCATGTGACTTATCGCCACCCCCACTTGCCATTTTTTTGTTAAGAGTATCACAGGAGAAAAAAACACACACAAACTGTGTAAGAATTATGGACATAATTATGGAATAAGAATTGGTGGCTGCCTGGACGGTTGGCGTCGGGGTCCTGCTCCAGCACCTGGGCAAGGCACCCCAAGAAAAAGACACTCCCCTTTTTGAACTAAATAGAGGCTCCTGTGAGCAATATGTATTACAATTATTGTTATTGCCCAATCTTGTGAGATACTCACAAAGAACAGAGAAAAGAAGCCTCAGAAATAGATTGCCAATTGAGAACTTAATTATAGGGCAGACAAATAGGCCCTTATCAACAGTTCCCACAGGACCAGTCCTGGGAATTAGTTGATAATAGTGATTGCTGTGCTGAGGAAGAAATCTCACCTGTGAGAGTGCCAACAATCTCTAAGTCCACCCAGACAGAAATACAGGTCTGCAGAGGAGTAGAATGAGCCCTGGACCCTTCCACAGAGGGCACCGGGAGAAATTAGTGTAAATACAAAACAACGTTCTCACAGGGAACTGAAATAATCCAAGCAGGGGCCTCACGAAGCCTCGTGGGATTGCCCTGCAAGAAGAGGAAGTCTTGCTTGCAAGCCGCAACTTCCCACCAGAAGAAAAGCAATTGCTCAGCCAGCACAGCTTGCGCCCCACACTAGTAATAGCGTCTGAGAGCAGAGCGGCAGAACGGGGAATCGGGACTCCTGGCCCCTACCCCAGCGTTCTCGGTGGGGAGGATTCAGGAATCTAAGTCTTAAACCCCAAGGAAACAGGGGTTAATTTGCAGCCCCAATGAATCAAAGGCAAGTGGGGAAGCGAAGCGAAGGCTGGGGAAGAGAGGAAAGTGAAACTAAAAGCCTCCCCAAACCACCAGCGGCTGGAGCGAACGCTGCTGCTGACTGCTGAGATTACTGCAGGCAGCTGCTGGAGACACCAGAAAACAATTTAGATAACAAATTTGAATAGAGGAGAATTTGAGAAGAAGCCAATTGAGAATACCTCCAGATTGTTCCTGCTCGACCATCCAAATGCTGCCTAACCAGACAGAAGGCTGAGCTAAACTGGGGACGTGCGGGGGAGAGGAGGTGGAGTAACAACGTCCTTCAGTAAAGCCCAGCCTATCAAGAACGGAGAGACTAAGCACCTCCCACTGTCTGGATGCTTGGAGCAGCTCGCTGGAGAATGGTCAAAATACATAAGGATGTTGAAAGATATGCGTGTGAAAATCATGTTATTCCTAAAAGACAGAACAGGTCACTTGAAGTTTATTGGCTGTAATTATGTCTATTTATAAATAAGCTGCTGAAAAAAATAAAGGGAACACTTAAACAACACAATGTACAGTAGTTGAATGTGCTGACAACAAAGTCACACAAAACTTAACAATGGAAATCAAATGCATCAACCCATGGAGGTCTGGATTTGGAGGTACACTCAAACTAAAGTGGAAGAAAACACTACAGGCTGATCCAACTGTGATGTAATGTCCTTAACACAAGTCAAAATGACGCTCAGTAGTTGTGTGGCCTCCACGTGCCTGTATGACCTCCCTACAACGCCTGGGCATGCTCCTGATGAAGTGGCGGATGGTCTCCTGAGGGATCTCCTCCCACACCTGGACTAAAGCATCCCCAACTCCTGGACAGTCTGTGGTGCAACGTGGCATTGGTGGATGGAGCGAGACATGATGTCCCAGATGTGCTCAATTGGATTCAGGTCTGGGGAGCAGGCGGGCCAGTCCATAGCATCAATGCCTTCGTCTTGCAGGAACTGCTGACACACTCCAGCCACATGAGGTCTAGCATTGTCATGCATTAGGAGGAACCCAGGGCCAACCGCACCAGCATATGGTCTCACAAGGGGTCTGAGGATCTCATCTCGGTACCTAATGGCAGTCAGGCTACCTCTGGTGAGCACATGGAGGGCTGTGCGGCCCTCCAAAGAAATGCCACCCCACACCATTACTGACCCACTGCCAAACCGGTCATGCTGGAGGATGTTGCAGGCAGCAGAACATCCTCCACGGCGTCTCCAGACCCTGTCACGTCTGTCACATGTGTTCAGTGTTAACCTGCTTTCATCTGTGAACAGCACAGGGCGCCAGTGGCAAATTTGCCAATCTTGGTGTTCTCTGGCAAATGCCAAACGTCCTGCACAGTGTTGGGCTGTAAGCACAACCCCCACCTGTGGACATCGGGCCCTCACACCAACCTCATGGAGTCTGTTTCTGACCGTTCAAGCAGACACATGCACTTTTGTGGTCATTGTGCAGTGCTCTGGCAGTGCTCCTCCTGTTCTCCCTTGCACAAAGGTGGAGGTAGCGGTCCTGCTGCTGGTTGTTGCCCTCTCGCCTCCTCCACGTCTCCTGATGTACTGGACTGTCTCCTGGTAGCGCCTCCATGCTCTGGACACTATGCTGACAGACACAGCAAACCTTCTTGCCACAGCTCGCATTGATGTGCTATCCTGGATGAGCTGTACTACCTGAGCCACTTGTGTGGGTTGTACACTCCGTCTCATGCTACCACTAGAGTGAGCACACGCCAGCATTCAAAAGTGACCAAACCATCAGCCAGAAAGCATAGGAACTGAGAAGTGGTCTGTGGTCACCACCTGCAGAACCACACCTTTATTGGGGATGTCTTGCTAATTGCCTATAATTTCCACCTGTTGTCTCTTCCATTTGCACAACAGCATGTGGAGTTGGTTGTTAATCAGTGTTGCTACCTAAGTGGACAGTTTGATTTCACAGAAGTGTGATTGACTTGAAGTTACATTGTGTTGTTTAAGTGTTCCCTTTATTTTTTTGAGCAGTGTATAATAATACAAAGATTTCAAGGAAGGAAGGGCTTCAACAAAGAAACAGGAGCATAAAAGTAATTTCAAGACAAATGCATTTCCTCCTGTTCCCTAAATAAGTGACAGTAGCTAGGACAAACCACCAATTGTGGCTTAATACTATTCAATGTTAATCATACTTAGAACAAACTATGCTAGGAAAAATGTTAACAACAGCAGGAACCAGATGATTATATGAAATTTTCCTTAATGAAAATAACATCTACCATTCTAGGCATGCATTTTCTCTCTGTGAAACTGAGCCCAGCTTGACAGTCTCTAAATTGGCAAAATCCAGTTTGACCAGTATGATTCTCTCAAAGAAGACTGTTCACAATTCTAGAACTCGTGCATTATCGGCTAGCTAACAGTCCTCCTGGGATTCTCTACTTGATTCTGACATCATAATAACCAAGTTAATAGTTAACTATTTCTACTCGTCAAATTTGGCAGAGAAAAAGGCAGCCCTCAGAGAAGCCTATTAATTTAATACAGGTAGTCCTTGACTTATGACAAAGTAGCCCAAAATTTTGGTTACGGAGACAATTGTTATGTGAATCACTGTAGTTAAGTCAGTAAGTTAAGTGAATCTGGCTTTCCCATTGACTTTGTCAGAAGGTTGCAAAAGGGGATCACATGACCCCAGAAGAATGCAACCACCATAAAGATGAGTCAGTTGCCAAGCATCTGAATACTGATGGCAATGCTGCAACAGTCATACGTGTGAAAAACAGTCATAGATCTTTTTAAAGTGTCATAATTTTGAATGGTCAATTAACTGTTGTAAGTAGAGGACTATCTGCTGCCCATCTCATGGTGTGAAACTGCACATTTTTATGCTCTTTCCAACTTTATGAAGGGCAATGAAATATTAGAAAGATGATTTGGGAATACATGTCATCACTACCTGGGAACAGGTATTGCAGAACTGTAAACTGGTACTTTATTCATGGCAAAAGATCGCCAACTATCAAGAATGTTTTCACTTGAGCTGTGAAGAGCAATTCCCAACTGTTTGTAAATGGGCAGCTGCAATATTCAGCCTAAAAAGATACTCACAGGTACTGTATTTACGCTATTATAAATTAATTAGGTCTACAGAAGTATATTTAAGTCAGTACTTAATGTGCCTACTCTAGTCTTTTCTTAAAAACCTCCAGTGATGAAGCACCTACAACTTCTGACAGCAAGCTGTTCCGCTGGTTAATTGTCCTAGCTGTTAGGAAGCTTTTCCTTAATTCCAGGTTGCTTCTCTCCTTGATTAGTTTCCATCGTTTTTTGTCTTGCCTTCTGGTGCTTTGGAAAATAAGTTGACACCCTCCTCTTTGTGGCACCCCCTAAAATACTGGAATACTGCTATCATGTCCCCCCTAGTCTTTCTCTAGACTAGCCAAACCCAAATTTTGCAACCGTTCATGTTTTAGCCTCCAGGCCTTTGATCATCTTAGTTGCTCTTCTCTGTACTTTTTCCAAACTCTTTAACATCTTTTTTGTAATGTGGTGACCAAAATTAGATGCAGTATTCCAGGTGTGGCCTAAGGCTCTATAAAATGGCACTAATACTTTATGTGATTTTGCTTCTATGCCTCTGTTTATACAACCAAGGATTGTTTTTGACACTGCTGACTCATACTTAAGTGATCCCACTAGGACTCAAAGGTCCCCCTCAGTATTGTTTCTGAGCCAGGTTTCGCCTAATCTGTACTTGTACCTTTGGTTTTTCAGGGGATCACAGACAGAATTGCATTTTCATAGAGATTGCTCTGTGTTAATTGAGCTACTCAGGCAAAATCACCATGGCCTATCCAATTCCTGAGATGTCACAAAAAAAGCATCTTATTTACAGATGGCCATATAGCATTGTATTAAAAACCCTGGGTATGGCTGTGCAGGATTATTTGCAGTCAATTGAATTTTTTGAAGAGAGTATAAAGCAAGCCAAGGTTTTTGCATTACTCCTTCAGCCAGATATGGGTGTGGTTCAAGTTCCTGAGCTCTCCATCTTGCCTTCTCCTTGGAACCCAAGGGTCCACCCGCAAGTTGGTCACATGGGTGTGGTGTCAGACCAATCAGAGCAGAGAGCTGTGCCTACATCACGTGGAGTGTCTTATGATCCTGACTCAGCGAGAACTCCTTTGTTTTCTATATGCCTTGGTGGAGATTAGGTTGCAAACATGAAAGGAATAGCGTTCTACAAACCATGATGCGGTGTCTCCTAGAAGATGCTAATCTCAGTCCCCCATACTGGGGTGAAGCTATTAAATATGCAAATTACATTGTTAACTGCATCTGGAGTAGTGTAATAAATCAGACTCCTTTCTTCAAGTTATATGGATAAAGACCCAATGTTAAAAATATCCATATTTTTGGTGCGTACGCTATGGTGAACATTCCATTAGCTCAAAGAAGAAAAGGAGGTCCAGCAGCAAAAAGAATGAGATTCATGGGTATTGATGACAATTCAAAATGGAGCAAGTTTGTTGACTCCAGACATGTAATTGTGATTTCTCAGTCCTTCAATTTTGAGGAAGATGCTGACTGGTCCAGGATACGCTCCAAAGATCCTGGAGTTTATTTTCCTAGAGATGATGCTACTGATGTCATGCAGCCTAATGATCAAGATTCACAGGTGGATGTTCCATCAACTAGTTCTCATCCAGATGTTCCGTCTTCACGAGCCGTCGATGCTGAGGCTAGCGACTTTGAAGACGAGGACGAAATGGAAGAAGAATGGACAGTTGTTCCAAGACGTTCCGAGAGGACCACGAAGGGGATCCCTCCGAAACAATATTCATGGCAATTGACAAAAGCACCTTTACCGTTGGTTTGTGCTGTTACACTGCCTCCTGACAAGTTCACACAAATAAAGGATCTTCCTGATTCAGAGCAAGAGAAATGGTATGAGGCAATGCAGGCTGAAATGGACAGTCTAAAGAAATTCAAGGTGTTTACACCTGCAAGTTCTCCAGCAAATAAGAAAGTTATTGGCACCAGATGGGTCTACAGAAGAAGCCAAATAGTGAGTCATTATACAAGGCCAGACTTGTAGCTCAGGGTTTCGCTCAACGTTATCCTGAGGACTACACAAACACTTACTCACCAACAGTTTGGACTGAGAGCGTGAAAACTGCTTTGGCCACTGCAACTATTCTTGGTTTAGAAGTTTTCCAGTTTGATGTGGAAACAGCTTATCTAAATGCTGACCTGGATGAAGAAATCTATGTCAGAGGTCCTCCAGGGTTCCGGAAGCAAGAAGGGGATACCTGGCTCCTCAACAAAAGTCTTTGTGGCCTGAAACAGTCTGGTTTAATGTGGTATTTATGTCTTACTGACAAACTAAATTCAATGGGCTTTATTAAGTCCGAAACTGATGAATGCGTGAACTGTACACTTTTTCAAATTATCCTGTTCATGTCAGGGGAAAAGGAACTGTTTATATTGAAGAGCTTGATGCATTGATTCATGATGTTTATTATATACCAACAGCAACCTGCAGTTTGCTTAGTCAAAGTCATTTGTCGAGGGTGTCCAAGTACCAGGTTCACCATTTTGAAAAAGCAAGTTATGTGGTGAAAGAGGGTAATATTGTTGCTGAAACCATATTGATTGGTAGAGAGGAGGTTTTTTTCAAAGCTTCAAAGCTTCAAGATTATGTTTTTCTTTGCTCATTGTGCTGATAAGGTTTAAGCAATTAGTTCACAGAAGTCCCAGAACTTTGTGATTAATTGAAAATATGCCTCGCAAGAAAGCAAAGATGCAACAAAGGAGGACTCCGTCTGAGGACGATTTATCACCTTCTGATATACTTAAGGATTCTACAATTTGGCAGTCACTCCCACATGCTTCTGCCGTGGAAGAGCAACAAGAGATCAGGTCAGTAATCTCTTCTTTTGATGATGTATGTATACAAGCTCAGTCTGCAAAAGCAAACGCTCAAGATTATGATTTACTTGGAGCAAAGCCTAAAGTTTTACAGTCAGCGGAGCATTTTTCACCCAAAGAGAAAGGTGAAATTCTTTATTCTCCAATGACTCCTCAGCAGACAATTAGGCAGAAAGCTTTGCGAGTTTATTTGCAATCAATTGAATTTTTAGAAGAGTGTAAAGCAAGCCAAGGCTTTTGCATTATCCCTTCAGCCAGATATGGGTGTGGTTTAAGTTCCTGAGCCCTCCATCTTGCCTTCTTCTTGGAAGCCAAGGGTCCACCCACAAGTTGGTCACATGGGTGTGGTGTCAGACCAATCAGAGCAGAGCTGTGCCTACATCATGTGCATTGTCTTATGATCCTGACTCAGCAAGAGCTCCTGTGTTTTCTAATATTGTAGCACCATCTGCTGACAAATTGCATGCACTACATGAACATAAAGAAACTCTACACTAATCTTTTGATGAGATGTTAATGAGGAAATCTTTTTTACAAGATAATATATCTCCAGTTATGCAAATGCCTCCTGAGGCTACCCAAATTGCATCAACTCGGCTTCCTGATATAGCTGCTAGTAAAATGCCTCAGATGCAGATGCCAGCACCTACTCCAGTAGGCCAAATTGGTGGTGCTCAAATACCAATAACAGCTCAACAGCAACAAGTCCACATGCAGCCACAGGTTAGACCAGCAATGGCACAGCCACAAATGCATTTAGCAGGTCAACCAGTGCCAGCACCAGTGCCAGCTCCAGCTCCCCCTGGTGGCCAAGTAGGTACTGTTCAACCAGCGCAAATTATAAATGTTCCTCTGCAAATTCCTACCACCCCACTGACTGGTGATTTAAAATTAAAGCGCTCAGGATGAAATTACAAGGCATGGGTCAGTGAGGTTGGCATTTTACTTCATAGAGAAGGTACCCACTGTATGGTGTTTAATCCTCCACCACAGCCTTGGCCTCCTGACATAAGACACTTGGATACTAGAGCACGCACAACATTGATGTCAATGGACACTGAATTGCAGATTATTTTTTCACCTGATGCAACTGCCCAACAAATTCAAATTCAAGGCTCGACTCACGAGGGGGGAAATACTCTTGACCTAGTTTTTGTCTCTGAACAGTGGCGTAGTGACAGAGGGCAAGCCACTTTTACGGCGTTGCCCGTTCCATGGTCTGATCACTATCTCCTACGGCTGGTCTTCCAACAGGCTGCCCCCCACTGCTGGGATGAGGAGCCACTTAGATGGTTCCGCCCAGGCGCCTGATGGACCCTGAGAGGTTCCAGGCGGAACTGGGGTCCTTTCCCTCTTCCCTTGCCCACAGCTCTGCCGAGGATCTGGCGGCCGCCTGGCAACAGGCTGCGTCGGATGCCCTCGACAGGGTTGTCCCCATGCGTCCCCTCACACACCGTGGATCCCGGATGGCTCCTTGGTATACTGAGGAGCTCCGGGAGATGAAGCGTCGTTGAAGGGGTTTAGAGAGCAGGTGGAGGTCCACCCGCTGCCAATCCGATCAAGCCCAGCTAAGAGCCCATATTAGGACTTACCTGGTAGCTATGAGAGCGGCGAGAAGGTCCTATCTCTCCACCTTCATAGCGTCCACAGATAACCGCCCAGCCACCCTGTTTCGGCTCCACCGCCTTCCATTATGGGGAGGGGCGGACCCATTGCGGGGAAGGGCTGAAGAGTTTGGTCAATATCTGTCGAATAAGATCGCTCGGATTCGGGGCGGGTTGTCCTGATTTGCAGTGGTCTGAGGAACGGGATACAAGCAGTCTGGCCAGTGTGATCTGGGGTGAGTTCGATCCTGTTTCTGAGGAAGGACAGGACTATGCAGCCTGAGTTCCACCACATGTTTGTTGGACCCGCTGTCCTTCCTGGTTGGCTTATGCCGCCAGGGAGGCCACCTGCTGTTGGCTCCGCAGTTGTCAACGCCGCAAGGGAGGGTGTTTTTCCTCCCGCCTTGAAGGAGGCAGTGAGACCCCTCCTGAAGAAGCCTGCCCTGGAATGGTTAGACACAATCCGCCCAGTCTCCAACCTTGCTTTTTGGCTAAGGTTGTTGAGAGGTGTGCTCAGCAGTTTCCACTTTTCCTGGATGAAGGACTACCTGGATCCAGACATCGGGCTCCCACCGGTTCAGCACGAGACGGCATTGGTCGCTGATGGATGATCTCTGAGGGCTCGACAGGGTTTTTCCTCTGTCCTGGTCCTATTAGACCTCTCAGCGGCTGATACCATCGACCATGGTATTCTGTGGCTGGGGTTGAGCAGGTGGTTCACCTCCTCACCTCAAGGTTGCAATCGTGTTGGTGGGGGGCAGGTCCACCCCAGGGTGCTCTCTTGTGGGGTCCTCAGGGTCAGTCCTTTCCCCTTTCTATTTAACATCTACATGAAGCCGCTGGGTGAGATCATCCGTGGTTTTGGGGTGAGATTCCATCAGTACGCTGATGACACCCAGCTGTACATCTCCACCCAAACCAGATCAGTGATGCCCTCTCCTGATGACCGTGTTTGGATGTGGTACGGATTTGGATGAGCAGGAACATGCTTCACTCAACCCGCCAAGACTGAGTGGCTGTGCATACCGCATCTCGCCCAGCCAGGAATATCCATCTTGGCCATAGGGGAGGTGTTGCCCTGATAGGGCGGAATCTGGGGGTCCTCCTGATGTACGGCCCGCTGAGGAGCAGGTGGGGCCGCTGCCAGGGGGCTTTGCCCAGCCCGCCTTTTGTTCAGCCAGCCCATTTCTGGACCGAGATGCCCAGCACAGTCACTCACGCCCTTGTTACCTCTAGACTCAACTACTGCAACTCTATTTAGGACTGCCCTTGCATACCATCCGAGATTGCAGCTGGTGCAAAATGCAGCGGCGCTGGTGGTGATGGAGTTTCCTCGTTCTCCCATGTTACCCCCCTCCTGCGCTGCCTGCATTGGCTGGTTTGTTGCACTGGGTGAGATTCAAGGTTCTGGTTTTAACATACAAAGTCCTACACGACATGGGTCCTCAATATTTAAGGGAGCCGCCTGCCGATATCATGCCGTCAGCCCAGCAATATAAACATAGGGTCCTGGGCTGGCAGGCCAATGCCGGCTGGCAGGTCCCCCCGCGACGAGCCTATTCTGTCGCGGCCCACCTCTGGAACCAACTGCCCTTGGGGCTCCTGCCCCTGACCTCCCGACCTTCCGCCATGATTTAAAGACCTGGTTGTTTGACCAACCCGGGCTGTGACCCTCCCTGGGGGAATAGGTTTCTTAATTTTTAACTATTGTAAATTTTAGTTTTTGTAATTTTTGGGCTTGTAAAATTAGTTTAATCTCTTTTTAAGTATTCATTGTTCCTGTTTTAGTTGTGAGCCCGAGTCTTGGAGATGGGGCGGCATACAAGTTCAAAAAATAAATAAATAAATAATTAGAAGCATGTTACAGGCCCGTTGCAATTGAATCTACATGTTACTCTTGACTGAATTTCATGGTTCGAGATTAAGGCCAGGTGAAACTATTGGAGAGCATTTAACAAAAATGAAAGGGAAGAGAAAGGAGCTTGCTGAACAAGGTTATGATTTATTACACTACTCCAGATGCAGTTAACAATGTAATTTGCGTATTTAATAGCTTCACCCCAGTATGGGAGATTGAGATTAGCATCTTCTAGGAAACAACACATCATGGTTTGTAGAACACCATTCCTTCGTTCCGCCACTCCATTTTCCTGAGGAACGTAAGGGGCTGAGGTCTGGTGCAGAATTCCATTCTTACGCATCCAGTCCTGAAAACCCTGAGACATGAATTCAGCACCGCGATCACTTTGAATTCTGGCAATGCAACACTTTATCGTTCAGTCATTGGGTCATTGTTATACATTAGTAGTTGGACCAGACCCGACATTGCACTCAGTGTTAATCTTTTGTCACGACACGCAGGTAAGGCAAAACAGTTTCATTGGTTATGCATTAAGAAGTTATTAAGATATCTAAAGCACACTAAAAATATGAAGTTGTTGTTAGAACCAACACATACTGATTATGCAGAGTTATATTGTTATGCAGATTCTGATTGGGCGAGTGATAAGAAGTCACGAAAAGTACTTCAGGTTATATGATGTTCTTAAATGGGTGTCCTGTTTACTGGCAAGTGCGTAAACAGAATTTCATTTCTTGCTCATCTACTGAAGCTGAATATGCTTGTGTTTCTGATGCTTGTAATTCTCTAACATGGTTTGATGCTTTAGTCACAGATATCTGGACACCCGATCCAGCCAATCACTGTGATGGAAGACAACGAATATGTGGTTTATATTTCTGAAACACATTTCACAGGTTCTAGGTCCAGACACATTGACATTCGTTATAAGAACATAAAGCAATTAGTTAAACAAGGGTTTGTTACATTACAGTATGTGTCCACACATGATCAGATTGCTGACATGCTCAATAAACCACTTCCAGCAGAGCAGCACAAATATCTGTGCGAGAAGATGTGCCTTATCTGATTTTCGCTTAACAGACAAAAGAAGGGGATGTCACTGCGTTTTTTTGGTTTGTCTGTTTCAGCTCCTAAGCTCATATTATAGCAAGCAGGTGTCAGCTAGCCAGCACTGTGTTATCTTGTCTCCACAGTAATAAGATAAAGTCTTGTGATGTTTTGATCCACTGCGCATGTGTATAAAGTTTATACTTCACTTCCTTTGTAACTTCCGTTACATTTTCCTTTGTTCTTTTTCTATATGCCTTGGTGGAGATTAGGTTGCAAACATGTAGCTCCATTAGGTTTTCTTATTTTGTAAATAAAAATGTTTTTAGATTACTTTCCGGGTCTCATTTTTATCATCATTGACAGCAAAGAAGAACACGGTCTACCTCTAATTAGCAGGGTTGTTTTGTTTTGGAAGATTTTTTACTCCCTGGCAAGAGGTTTTTCCAAGCCTTTGAAAATGGTAGCAGAGAAAGGCTTGACATTCTCACTACTGCAATTAATAGATTACAGATACTATATGTGCGTTTTAAGAGGACCAGTGTTGCTATCCAGAAACCATCCTTAAAATTATCAATGGTAGGTGGGCATTTATGATACCCAAGGGGAAAGTAGCACAGGAAGGAGAAAGGACCTCTTTCAACAGAAATAAAAACTCAGTTGCTCATAAAATGGGGAAACACTTCAGAACTGTCTTGCTAACAACAGAAATGTTGGGCTCTATTGTGGTCCTAGGTTTTTAAAAAAACTTCAAAATAATTCTGAATTCCAAACAGGCCGTTCCAACTACTCCAAGTGCAAAATGAGCTCAAAACATTGATTTCAAACTTGGAGGTTGAGTTGTTTTGAGCTTACAGTTTGAAAATTCTATCAGATATTCCTTACTGGATAATATAGAAAGAGGAAGAAACAATGGAGGACTCTGACACTGTGTGGAACGGCTTGTATCCTGGAATTGTGGTTACTCAATTTCAAGAAAAGATTAGACAACCATTTCTTTGAGATGACATGAGGCCAATGTCTTGGGCAGGGGGTTGGACTAGATCAGGGGTGTCAAACTGGATTTCTTGGAGGGCTGGATCAGCACTGTAGTTCTCTGCGGGCCAGCAGAGGGGGCGGGGAGCAGGGGGGAGATGGGATGGCTGCCTCCTGCAGCACTCTGCTGGCCAAAAATGGGCTGCGTGGAGGCCCCACGAGGCCTGTTTTTTTGGCCAGCAGAGTGCTACTGGAGGCTAGGGTGGCTGAAAATGGGCCACACAGGGGCCTTGCGAAGCCTCCACGTGGCCTGTTTTGGCCGGCCAAGGCACTGTGGGCTGGTCCTTTGATATTTCCAGGCTGGCCCCATGGGCCAGATTTAAGCCTTGAGTTTGTCACCCCTGGATTAGATGAACTTGAAGGTCTGTTCTGACCCAATATCCAATTCTAAATTAGTCCTAATGCTTTGAAAACTAGCCCTTTAACACTGCATTTGCATTCCAGTACAGGTAGTGTTTGACTTACAGCCATTCTTTTAGTGACCGCTCAAAGTTGCAACAGCACTGAAAAAAGTGATTTATGACCGTTTTTCACACTTATGACCATCTGCATGGCAACATGTATTACTAACTTAACTGCAATGATTCACTTAACAACTAAATGGGGCAAAACTTACTTAACAAATGTCTCACTTAGCAACATAAATTCAATTTTGGTCATAAGTTGAGGACTATCTGTATTGGAATACAGTACAGATTGCTAGATTTAGTCAAAATTTTTGATTTTTTTTACTATTGGCAATGGCGTAGTTCAGGGGTGTCAAACTCAAGGCCCATGGGATGCTTAGATCTGGCCTGCGGGGATGCCCTGGAAACAGCGAAGGACCGTCCCGCAGTGCCTCTGCCAGCAAAGATGGAGCTCGGGTCCTGAGCTCCATTTTTGCTGGCAGAGGGTTTCAGGAAGCCGTCACAGCTGAAAACAGAGCTCACGTGGGCCACGCATGACCCTCCCAAGCTCCATTTTCACTGGCAGAGGGTTGCAGGAAGCCATCACTGCTGAAAACGGAGCTAGGGAGCCCGTTTTTACTGGCAGAGCACTTCAGCTGCCACAGGCACCCGACACAAGTGATGTCGAGATCACCACGTCCACCCTGGCCACATCCACCCTGGCCACGTCCACCCCAGTCCGAGGTCAAACGCAACCCTGATGCAGCCCTCAATGAAATCGAGTTTGACACCCCTGGTGTAGTTGATACCATGTGGGTTGAATATTCTGTAGTATTTGCATAAAGCAAATTCCCTATTTTTTATGTCTGTCTATAATAAAATCTAATAAGAGGGTCCTAGATAAGCAAAGGGCACACACAATACTGTTTTACATGAATATATTTTCCAATACTGCTTTACGTGAACATGTTTTCCAATAATCCAAAATCTGAAAACATAACCCATCTAACAAAAATTGACTCTGAGCAGCATGCATCGAATAAAATATTAAAATGACAAAAATAAAATCATTAAAATTAAACCATTAAAAATCAAAATATGCAAAACACGGATAGAATGAGTATCAGCCACAATATATTGATGAAGACACCATGGATGGTAAAAGGCAAATGAAAACACTAGCAAAGTGGCATTTCACAGTTCTCCAAAGAACTATTTAGAAATAAGAACTAAAACTAGGTTTTAGAACTCAGCAAGAAAACTGAATACAAAAAGACCTGAACCCCATAGAGAATCTATGGGGCATTGCCAAGAGAAAGATGAGAGACATGAGACCAAACAATGCAGAAGAGCTGAAGGCCGCTATTGAAGCATCCTGGTCTTTCATAACAGTTCAGCAGTGCCACAGGCTGATAGCTTCCATGCCACACCACATTGAGGCAGTAATTGCTGCAAAAGGGGCCCAAACCAAGTACTGAGTACACATGCATGCTTATACTTTTCAGAGGTCCGATATTGTTCTATGTACAATCCTTGTTTTATTGATTGCATGTCATATTCTAATTTTCTGAGATTGTGGATTTGGGGTTTTCATGAGCTGTAAGCCATAATCATCACAATTATGGCAAATCATGGCTTGAACTATCTTGCTTTGCATGTAATGAGTCTATCTCATATATTTGTTTCACCTTTTAAGTTGCATTACTGAAATAAATGAACTTTTGCACAATATTCTAATTTTTCGAGTTTCACCTGTATATGACTTTCCACTTATGTACTGATGTTGAGAGCTGGACATGTACTCCTAATATACACTAGAGTTAAACAGTGCTTCAAATTTTAAGGTAAGGCAGTGGTTTTCAGCAGCTCTCATGTCACAGAGATCTCCAACTTTGTCTTTCATAAGCTCAACTGTCTGCCATATAACTTGAGAAGATGACATTTGGCTTAAAAAATTGCAGTACAGGTAGTCCTTGACTTACAACCATTCACTTAGTGACCGTTCAAAGTTAAATGGCACTGAAAAAAGTGACTTATGACTGTTTTTCAGTTATGACCTTTGCAGCATCCCCATGATCATGTGATCAAAATTGATTCATTTATGACTGTTGCAGTGTCCCAGGGTCATGTGATCCCCTTTTGCGACCTTCTGACAAGCAAAATCAACCAGGTTACAAACTTATCAACTGCAGTGATTCACTTAACAACTGTGGCAAGAAAGATCATAAAATGGGGCAAAACTCACTTAAAATGTCTCACAACCACAATTGAGCCCAAAATTTTTGTTAAGTCAAGGACTACCTGTACATGCTGTGTAGACACTTCCATATGCCCAAAAGCACTTTTTGCCTTTCAATCAGACCTGCTGGGAAGCCATAAAATAGATCTGCAAAATTAACCAAGCAAAGGTTCCTATGCAATCAGGAAAAAATGATGAAGCTGCTTTAACAAGTTATCAAAGGATGCTGCTCTGAAGTTGATTATCAAACCTTTATTTCAAACCTTTAAAGCACTGCACAACCCTCACAATAAATAATCCAAATATCTGAATCTGAATATCTGAATAATCTGAAGTGTTAAAAAAAGCTTTGGTTTGTTGCTATAAAATCATTAATTGCTTTTGTATTAGCCATTAAAACTTGTGTGTGCAGGCTTCTGTAAATGCTGAACCACATACAAGGATCCATTAGTTACTTCTGTATTTGACATATAACCTTTGTGTGACCTGTATGTGTAGATTCTTATCAGAGTCGGACCATGTACAGGAAGTTAGCAGCGGAGAATGTAGCTGCAATGTCTGTCTGTTTCTACATATCCTGTTCCAACCACATAACCACAAACTAACATTTGCTTGCTGCTTGCACAAATTTTGCAGCTACATTTATGGAAAAATGTACTCATAGTATGCTCTACTAACCCCGCCTATACTCACCCAATAAAAGAGCCCCCCGGACTCTGTGTCGGGGTCAGCTCATCCGAGGAAGAACCTGCGTGGAGTCTTCTTGACGTATTTGGCCTTAACAATGAGCGGCCCTCCAAGTGCGGACCAAAACGCATCTGGTGACCCCGACGTGATTCGTAAAACAACGAATACGTCTTGGACCGCTCATCTCACCGGCCGGACGTGCCAAGCTGCAGCTACTCAGGGGACGCCACGGACCAGCGACTACCCTCCCCAGGATCCCAGCCAGTGGAATCCTCCCTTTCAGTGAGTATGGGGAAAATTCTCTAAGTCACAGGCGCACCTACAAGAACTTAGGGAGTTAACCAAAGTTCAATTGTGATTATCAAAACCAGGAAAAACTTTACCTTTATCCTCAAAGAAAGATTTGGTCAAATTGTTGAGTTATGTTTATGCTAATTGTCCGGCTTATCCGGAAAGGGGTTCACTTAAGGTGTCAGTATGGATAAAATTGGGAACTCATTTCCATGAACAACCTAGAGCCCCACCCAAAATTTTAGCGACATGGCGAATTATCATGGAATGTCTAAAAATCCATGACAGTGCGTTTTCTGATGCCACCTGCAAAGAAAAGCCACTGCCATATCAACCAAAACATGAAAAAATTGCCCAACCAGAAGGAAAAGACATAGAAGCTTTTCCTACCTCCACAGTAAAATCACTGTCCGGTGTCCTTCGCACCAGTGACTAATTCATCTCCTATGGGAGCCATTGCAAAAGCAATGATACAAGCTCGTCAACAAGGCTTGTTGGACATGGACAAACTAAGTAAATGTTCCCTTTATCCTGTACAACTCGTTCAGATGGGCAATGGTCAATTTGACCCACAATTAGAACCAATCCCAATTAAGACAATTCATGAGGAGGGGTTTGGTCAGCCAGCACCCCCTCCATATCAAGAAAAAACAGAGATTTGTCCTCCCCCAGAGGACAAACCCGACAAGGAAGCCAAGTCCCTGTCGGCAGAGAACAAACCTCCAAGTGCGCCCTCTCCACCATCAAAATTGGCCGTGCCGGCTGGAGAATCATCCTCTGTCCCCATGGGCAGTAAGAAAAGGCTCAAAGAAGCCCATGAGCAGGGCCTTTTAGATTCAACGGACCTTGCAAAACTAACCTTATGTCCCTTGGAATATACTCAAAATGCAGCAGGGTTCAAGTGCCCCACATCGTGCTTCTGCCTCTAAAAGTCTTAAAAGATCTGTCTCTTTATCTCCTATGCTACCATGTGGTTTGTTCCTTAAGATTTATGCCTTCCCCAATTTAACCAAGAGAGTATTTATTGTGGGAATGATCAGTGTGTGTGTGTAAACCTCAAAGTTTTGTTTTCCTCTGTGTCTTTGTGTGTGGGTATGTGTGTGCACATGTGTGTGTCTAAGACTTTGTGTGTCCTAGAGGTAACTGTTGCAACTGTTAAGTGTCTCTGATCCCTTCGGATATTAATTTTAAATTGTTAAGAATTAAAAACACTGAGAGATTGTCTTCTTCTGGTCTGATCTGGCCAATTAGACCGGATGAGGAACAGAGTTAAATTTTCTCTCCTCTCTGTGCTTTTAAGAAAAACCCAGGGTTATTAACGAATGTTCTAAGTTCATTTACAAGAAAAGTTTCATTCTTGCATTTACTGTGTGTTTAAATGCTTTTACCTGTTCATCCTTTTCCTGAAGCATTTGAATCCAGTTTTTCCCTTTCTCATCTGTTGTGTCTCCATTTTGTTGAAACTGATTTATCTGTTTAGTAACTGCAATACTGATGTGTTATTTTTCTTTCTCCTGAAACCATACCTGCAAGCTATCTCCAAACCCCTCTCTAATCCTTTTAAGACAAAACAACGCCACCACAAAAATCTGCAGCGTGCTGAATTGGCCGCTGCAATTTTGGCATTTCAGCTTTTTCTAAAGTCCCAATTAATTTGATTCTTGATAGCTTGTATGTTTCTCAAATTGTTTTAACAATATTTGGCTCATACCTATCACCATCTATTGAACCTGATTTATTGGCATTATTTTGTACTCTGCAGTCCCTAATTGCAGAACGAAATTGTCCATTTTTGTTGCTCATATTAGGAGCCACCAACCTTTCCCTGGTGTGCTCCAAGAAGGTAACAATAGGGCAGACGATGCAGCCGCGCATTTGATCTTGCCTTTACAACCTGTAACACCTTGGGAAAGCCACTCATACTTTCACCAAAATACAAAAGCTCATTAAACAATTTGGTATTTCTGCTGCTGAGGCAGTGCCATACGCAGCAATGCCCCACTTGTAGTCAGCAGGCTATTGCTATTCCTATGGGAGTCAACCCCAGAGGCACACAGGCCTGCCAAATATGGCAAATGGATGTTACCCAATATGCTCCTTTTGCCCCCTGGAAATATCTACATGTTTCCATAGATACATTTTCAGGGTTTATTATGGCCACTCCTCAGAGAGCGAAGCCTCTAAACATGTGATCAATCACTGTATTCGAACCTTTGCATCGTTGGGACGCCCAAAAGAGCTAAAAACTGATAATGGTCCTGCGTACACAAGCTCTGCCATGTCAGAGTTTTGTAATCGATGGGATATTATCCACAAATTTGGAATACCTTACAACAGCCAGGGCCAAGCCTTGGCAGAGCGCCAACCAGACACTTAAACATGCACTCAATCGATATTTGAAACAGGGGAAAAAAACCCCTGGCCTCCCATCGATACAAAATACCTGAACCTATGCTTATATACTCTGAATTTTGTTAATCTAACCACCACTAACTACCGCTGCAGAGCACCATTTTTCCTCTCCCTCTTCTGCAGATTTACCCAAACCACAGGTGTACTATCGTTGCCTACCTGACCTGACTTGGAAAGGGCCTGCCGATCTCATTACTTGGGGTCGAGGTTACGCAGCCATCCAACTACCTGACCGAGTGCTTTGGGTTCCTGCCAGACACACCAGACCCTACCTTGTGAAGTAACCTTGAGCCACAAGCCACAGCATTTGGCGGAGATGCTTCCTGTGCTCCTGTGCCTTCTGGTCTCCTCTGCTGTCCTGCTTGCCGACCCTGTTCCACATGCCTCCTTCAAGCTAGGAACCGAGGAAGTCACCTGGTTGACCTTGTCCATCTGGACCTCTCAGCCCTCTACTGTCTCCATCCACTGCCCGTTGCTCGCCCAGTATGCAGCATGAACTGGTCAGGCCCCGCGGATGGTTGCCTAGTTCATCTTACACCGTGACTTATTCCAGGTGGACTTGCTGTTTCAATCCTGGAGGCTGTTGTTGCTGCTTATCTCTCTTTTCTCAGCACGCCTCCATTACTTGGACGTTATGTATGTTCTGGTTTTGTTGATCACACTTATTTTGCTATTGAATCTTATGTATTTGGCCCCCTTCCCTGCTGAAACCCCTTGATTTTGTGCTTCTCTGCTGCTGTATCCAATGTATCCCCAATATTGTGTCTATGGTTATGTCCTGGAGGCCTACCTAACCCTCCACTTCTGTCCAGCTGCTTCAGCATGAATTAACTGCCCCCATGTTGAAACCTCCTTGTGATTGCCTATCCTCTGATGAGGAAGGCCCTGACTGAACTGCCGTCAGGTCTGCTCTGACACCATGGCTGGAGAGTGTATGGTCTCATGAGGATCCTTAGGCATAGGTCAGTGCTGATTACCTTCCAAAAACAAAACGGAGGAGATGTTGCTATAAAATCATTAATTGCTTTTGTATTAGCCATTAAAACTTGTGTGTGCAGGCTTCTGTAAAAGCTGAACCACATACAAGGATCCATTAGTTACTTCAGTATTTGACATATAACCTTTGTGTGACCTGTATGTGTAGATTCTTATCAGAGTCGGACCATGTACAGGAAGTTAGCAGCGGAGAATGTAGCTGCAATGTCTGTCTGTTTCTACATATCCTGTTCCAACCACATAACCACAAACTAACATTTGCTTGCTGCTTGCACAAATTTTGCAGCTACATTTATGGAAAAATGTACTCATAGTATGCTCTACTAACCCCGCCTATACTCACCCAATAAAAGAGCCCCCCGGACTCTGTGTCGGGGTCAGCTCATCCGAGGAAGAACCTGCGTGGAGTCTTCTTGACGTATTTGGCCTTAACAATGAGCGGCCCTCCAAGTGCGGACCAAAACCGCATTGGTTTAATTAAAAAATGGAAATACATAAATTCTAGGTATCTGGGGCTGCTCATCTCAATAAGGGGCAGCAGAGATTTTTAATACCCAGGCAAAATGGCTTACCAAGATAGTGAATTACAGGTAGTCTGTTGACGTATAAGATTTAATAGCTGCCAGCTGCTGTAAGTCTGATGCAATAGAAGGCTGATGCAATGAGGATGAATCAGCACTGCTACTGCCCTTTTAAGACTGGGAATGGGTTCTACCCCTGTAAGAGGTGTTTAGAGGCAGCCATTAGAGTGCATGTCCTCTCTCCTTGTGTCCTGCATCCATTGCAGAGTTCTCAGTGTTAAGAAGATTGCCTGCTTGCTTGTAAGGTATTTTGCCTACCATGTATATTTCTGTATATAACTGTTGTATATAAACCACTGTTAAATGCCTAAGTCTCTGTGTGCTGTGTTTTGCTCCTGGGTTGTCTCATAATAGTCATGCTGCAAATGCTCTGACATAGTCCTTGTCTTATGACAACTGAGCCCAAAATTTATGTTGCTAAGCAAGACAGTCAAGTGAATTTTGGTCACATGATGCTTGGCAACTGACTAGTTTTTATGATGGTTGCAGTGTCCCGGAGTCATGTAATCCTCTTTGGCAACCTTCTGTCAAGGAAAGGCAGTGGGAAAGCCAGATTCATTTAACAGCCATGTTATTAACTTCAGAGCAGTGATTCACTTAACTGAGGCAAGAAAGGTTGGGAAATGGGGCAAAATTCACTTAACTGGCTCTCAGCAACAGAAAAGTTGGGCTCAATTGTGGCAGTACCCAGAGGAGTACCTGTATAATGGCTTGCTTTTGTAACACTATCCTCCTGGTTTAAGACAATAACTCCATTGTATTAGTGTTCAAGAACCTGTTCCTCTGTGATGAAGTTGCCCATTGCAGCTAATGCATTATAGCAACTGTGAAGTGATCCCAGCTAGAATAGGATGGTATATGGTTTGCTACTTTAATTTCAAAGGAAAATATGTCATATGAATATGGAGATTGCAAAAAAATGTCAGATGTAGCTGTATTAACATATTTCCCAAGCCTGGTTCCAGACAATTACACACTAAATTCCCAAACATATCAGACCAAGCAATTCAAGCCAGCCTATATGCTATCTGTAATCATGCGCACATTTCACAGAGATGCCTCTAAGATGCATTTAAAGCAGCAGATAGGGAAGCAAATAAGAAACAAATGGAGGGAAGCTCAACCATTTTTTCATTGTAGTTGAAATTTGGAGAAGATGTAATCCAAATTATCTGCAAGGTGCCAAATTGCATATCCTGAATGTATTACAGATAGTCCTAGACTTAGGACCACAACTGAACCCAAAATGTGTTGCTGAGACAGTTAAGTGAGTTTTGCCTGTTTTATGACCTTTCTTGCCATAGTTTGTTAATTGAATCACCACAGTTAATCTATTAACATGGTTGTAAAGTGAATCAGTCTTCTCCATTGACTTGGCTTGTCAGGTTGCAAAAGGGGATCATGTGACAGCAGGACATTGCAACCATCATAGAGGCCAGTTGCCAAGTTCTCCTGGGGGGGGGGGCTGATGGGTGTTTTAGTTTCTGGGGTTTTAAACTTGTACATTTGGCTTGTTTTGTTTAATATGGTTTTAGGTAATTATTTATTGTTGGGTTTTTAGTTGTGAGCCGCCCCGAGTCCTTTTGGAGAGGGGCATAAATCAAATAAATAAATAAATAAATAAATAAATAAATAATTTTGATCACATGACCATAGGGATGCTGCAAAGGTCATGTGAAAAATAGTCATGTCACTTTCTCCAGTGCCCTTGTAACTTTAGTCACTAAATGAACTGTTGTAAGTCAAGGACTACATGTATGGTAGCAGTGTAATACAGGTACATACATTGACCAACAACCATTTATTTAGCAACCATGCTAAAAAAACATATTAACCCAAGATTTAAGAGGACTTTCTTTAGTGGGGTACAACTGGCTGATCAGCAGACACTAGCATTAGGGTCATTCCATGTCAAGTGGTCTGATTTCAGAAAAGTGCCCCACTCAACCATCACAGATTTTGATGAAATTTTGTGTGAACATGCACACGTCCCCAATGAACATTGGTAGTGTTATGTTTGCCGATGCAATACTTGCTGAGAAAGTCATTTGTTTGACCCCATACCACAGCCTTCTACAGTGTCATGCCCCTGGTGGAGATTGACTCTGAAGGAGGGGAGGAACAGCCGACAGGGAGTAGAAGTGTGGCTGGGGAAGGGCAGAGGCTGGCTGAGCAGTCAGAGGAGGACAGGCCCATCCCTCTCACCCTAGGGCACGCAGGGAGGAGAGGATAAGGGAGAGATGTGGTCTACTCAGGAGGAGAGGGCCATGATCCCCTTCATCGGCTGCAGCTGTGACAACTGAGTAAGAGGTCAGACATGCATACTGGCGAATGCTGGAAACAAAGCATGGAAATATCTCTATGGTTCGTCTCTGAGTTTGGCGTCCTTCCCAGTGTGTGTTATCTGTGGATGTCCTCCAGCCCTTAGCTTGCCTGGTTTGTGTTGCATTTTTCCTTCTTCTTGTAACTGTTTGTGTGGGAGTTTTTTGTCTTAGGTCAAGAATATTCTGAGCTTGGAAGCAAAGTAAGGGAATAAAAGGGGCTTCACCTGTTTTCTGTGACTGTGTTTGTTTTGTACCCCACCCTGGTACATACATACATACAGTATGACTCTGAGGTTTCAGCAACTTTGAGACATAGTATCTCTAGAAATGTTTTGTTGAAACAAAACTTGGCCATCTTGTACAACTTTTTGTGCTCTATTAAACAAAATAAAAACATTTTCATGAGCAATCTCCATCTAGATAATTTAGAGCAAATATTGCGGCTCAAAAATGGTTAAAGTTTGGCTATTTATATCTATGGAAGGAAAGGTATGATAAACATGAAACTTTGCACATAATAACTTAGCAACACAAGGTTTTCACCTCTCTCTTAAACCCTGCCGGCTCCCGGGTGTCCTGTTTCCAGTCCCGCACGAGGACGTGCCCCCTGCCCCCCATTACGTGTCTATCAGGAACACCAGAGCCCGGCTTCTGGAGTCCTTTGGGGCACCGGGTGTAAAACCGCATCCAGCCGGCCACTCCTTTGTCTGAAGGGGAGGTTCCTGGTTCCTTGTGTTGCCATGTTTTTTTTCTCCCATGGACGGTGGAGGAATCAAGAGTTTCACGCATTTGTGGTGTGGGTCCCTGTCACAAAATCGGAGCCTTTTGGCAAGGCTTCTTGTATTTTATGTTACCGGCCCATTGCAGGCTGATAAATATAATAGTTGGGGTAGAGAAGTTGTTGAGAGAAAGAGAAATTGTAATATAGTGGCAAAATAGTTCCGTTTTATTATATTGGTTGGAGAGTGGCTTCTGATAATCATGAAATGCAAAACAGTAAATGCTTGCCCCCTCCTAATCAATACTTGAGGCAATAAGCAGTAGAAATTCAACAATACAGAATGAACCATTTTATGTGACACCTCACTGTTGATACCTCAAGACAATTTTGCAGATATCTTGGCCGCCTGTTAGTGGAGAGAAGCATTCTCATCTCAAGAGCTCGGCCAAAGTTTCCTGCACCACCATTGGTCAAAATTCAGATTAGTGGTCCCCAAGATTTAAAATTATGAGTTCAGTGGTCCCTGAGTCCAAAAGGTTGGCAACCCCTGATCTAGCCCACCCCCTGCCCAAGGCATAGTGTCCTTATATGACCCTGGCCAAATGGTTCAAGACTCTTGTCCTGGCCTGTCAACCCAGATATTTCTAGTCCGATTTCCTCAACTCCGGCTAATAAAGAGGAAGAGAACCTTCACCACAACACAAACTCCCTGCCCTTTGCGCAACCCTTTGTCCTGCTCATGAAGTAACCAGCAAGTGCTTAAGGGATCCTCAATCCCCACCCATCCCATGTCTTTGAGGCCAAATTCCAGCCGAGGAAAGAAAAAAGACTCCCCCAAAGCCAACCACCCTCTCTCAAACCCCATCATGCACTTCCAAAACCAATCATGCACCCGCGGGGGCCACCCTGCCTTCTCCCCGGGTCTATGACACTTCACCACAGCCAACTCGCTGCAGGACTAGAGTTACATTAATATCAAAGAAATGGTGGAATAGAATCATTAACGAAAGGATGCAAAAGGAAGGACAGAGTAAAATGTGAATGACAACTATTAGCTGTCCCTGATAAGTTGTGTACGGAGAGTTCTCCCATTACGCTTCGCCGTCTCATGGACGCTACTCAGCCAGGCCAAAACGCCATGACCGGGAGTGGAAGGAGTGATCCCCCCCCCCCGCGGGGCAAAGGGGTCGAGGCTTGAGGCCTACAAGGAAAGGATCTCGCGCAGGGCCGCCTCTGACTAGAGTCCCCTTCTCGTGAGGGGAATGGTGATACCCCGCTGCCCCCCCGGGGAAGGTCAAAAGGGGGTAAAAAGGTCAAAAGAGGGGAGAGAAAAGACTCAACAGCTCGGCCGAGAGAACAGTGGGCGCCGGGGGACTCTGCCCCGCCCGGGCTAGGCCCGGTAGCCTCAGTGCGGGCCGTTATCGAAGGGTCCGGTCAGACCAAACCGGGCCTCCGTGAAGAGTTCGTGAGGGGTCGGGCTGCTTACCGAGCGACGTCAATGGATGACTGGTTGCGGAGACTCCGTCGTCGTCTTCCTCTCCAGGCCCGCCGGATGCCTGCTTCTGCCCTTCCCCTTCCGCCTCCCTCACTTCCCACAAGATGGCGGCTCCCAGCGGCAACGTCAGTGCCAATGGCCCCGCAAAGCACGACGGGAAAGGCGGGTTGCCCCTTCCTCTTTTTCTCTCTCCACGAAAGGAAGGGTAGAGTAGGGACGGGGAGGCGTGGCCAAGTCTTGCGGAAGAGGAAGACGACCTACCTTTAGGAGCATGCGCCCGACCGACCGTTAGAAAGCAGGAGGGGACGTGCAGCCTGCTCTTTTCAAAAGGGAAGGGAAGCGCGCGCTTCTGGGAAAAGGGGCGGGGCCTGCTGGGCTCGCGCACTATTTCGCGGGGGGAAGGGGTGGAGGAGAGCGCCTTTGGGGACGACAAAGCCCATCATTCTCCCCCACCCCCGGATGGCCCTTCTAGTCGAGATGAGAATTGAGATTGTAGACAGGTTTTAGCCCTAGTTTTGTGGTTATGATTAATCATGGCTTGTTAAAGACATTGTCCCAGATTGAGTCTTGCTTTGATGGTGTAGAAAGTTAGCACCCACCCCTCTCCTAGAAGTATGAAATATTGTAGGGAATATTAAAAAGGCAGAACATTATATTTCCCTAGATGAGAAAAGGAGAAACATGTTTTTAAAGACAAAGCAGCTTCCTGCAGCTCCCTCCCCCGCCACACACACCTTCAGCTCCAGGGTGATGGGATTAAGACCTAGACATGATAGGCCCATCTCACCACATGACACCTGGGAAGATTACATCACCCAGCAAAATTCAACCAAGCTACCCCTGCATGGCCCCATGGGAGTCTGACAACCACTGAGGATACATTTCTTGCCACAGGAACAGGAAGTAAGTTCAAAACCCAACAGATGTTATAAATCTCTCCCTCCCTCACCCATGTGCTCTTTTTTGCCCAGCACCTCAATGTGGTCCTGTCCACCATTAAAACCATCTTTCCAATCAATCTCCATGTTTCCAGTGTCTTTCTTCCCATTTGGAACTGAACCCAGATGGACATTACTTCCAACTGTAGGAAGTTAGCACCCAATCCTCCTAGAAAAATGAAATATTCTAGTAAATTTTTAAAAAGGCAGAATATTTCCTTTAAAAAGAGTAGAAACCCAGAAGCAGAATCTCACCCCCACCTTTGTTAATGGGTGGGCCATTAAGGCCTGGGCCAGAATACTTTACATAAGAAAGATCTCCAGGTAAAGCTATAGCAATTGCCAAAAGCCCTTTTAAGGGCATAAATCATCCAGCAAGGGTCAACCAAGCTTGGAACTCAGGACAGCCTACAGAGTTGCCCCTCATGGGAGTCTGACAACCAATTAGAATACAAGGTCCAATTCAAATCCCAGCAGAGGGCATAAAACCCAGGCACTCTCAGCACCTCAGCCCTTTTTTCTTGATCTTCTCCTTCAAGCATGTGATCATCTTTCTCTGGAGCTCCAGACCATGTCGTCCTGTTCACCATTAAACTTTCCAAGCAGCCTCCATGTTTCCAGTGTCTTTTTCCCCACTTGGAACTGAACCCAGAAGGATATTTCTTTCAACACAACAATGGCTTAGGGACAAATACTAGCTGGCTTTGTGGGCTGGACCCAGCCAAGGAAGGACGTGACTGCTTAGCTTCATCCCCATGAGGGATTAAACCTGGTTAGGGGGTAACATGGGTTAGTCTGAACAGGTTGTGGGGAACCAAGGCGGTTGGCTCAAGTTATGGATCAAGGAAATGAAAACATCTAGGAAACAATCTGAATTTGAAATTTAAAATTTTACAATTTTCATGTTGTAAGCTGCCTAGAGTTACGCTGTGGAAAGATGGGTGGGAGATACATAGATGATCAAAACTGGGTTGCAAAGAGCATCTGTCAAATGCAAGTAGTCCTTGCTTAACGACTGCTGCAAAAATAACATTGGGTCATTGAGTTGTTTGCCTCAACTTACAACAGTCATGGCTTATGATGGAAATTCTGGGCTCCATTACAATCATAAGTGAAGGACTGCCTGGACAGTAACCAGAAACAATGAGTGCAACCAGTAATACCCCTTAGGTTGTGTGAAGGCAGCTTGGGGTCAGCAGAAACACAAAGTGCAAAGAAAGGCAGGTACTGAGTTGACTCTCATGAGCAGCTGTTCTGAATTGCAAGCAATAAGAATAAATACTTTAAAAGTAGAAACAGCAACTGTGGCCTGATTAACTCCTGGTTTCTTAGAGCAATTTAGATGGATTATTTTAGCATATACAGGTAGTCATCTACTTACAACCATTTGTTTAATGACAGTTCAAAGTCACAAGAGCACTGAAAAAAGTTACTTATGAACAGTTCTCACATGACTGTTGTGGCATCCCCATGGTCATGAGATCAAAATTCAGATGCTTGCCAATTGACTCATATTTATGATGGCTGTGTGCGTAACAAATTCACACAATACTTGGGTCAACCAGAAGTAAGATTTATTAAAAGCTTTTTCAAAAGAGCTGGTGGAACTTCAGCTTGGCACAGCAACAGAAGTCCACACAGAGTTACAGATCTCAGCATATTTCATACAATTCTATCATCAGCCACTTGTCCCTCCTAGATAGGCCCAGTTCAGGCACATGCTTTCCAACCACCATGATGGCGGACCTATGGCATGCATGCCACAGGTGGTACACAGAGCCCTCTCTGTGGGCACGCCAGCCGTCGCCCCAGCCCAGCTCCACCACGCATGCACGCACACCTCCTGCTGGCCAGCTGGTTTTTGGGTCTGCTGCACATGCAGGGGGGCGCATGTGCGGGGGGCACTTGCATTGCATTTTGGGGGTTTGTGTGCGTGCACAAGGCCTCCCAGTATCCTGTTGTGGGCCTGGAAAGCTGACTGCACCAACCTGGAAGCCAAAAATGTGAGGCGTGTGTGCAGGGAACATGCATGCATGCGCAGGGGGCGGGTGCATGCATGGAGGGTGCTCGCATTGCATTTTGGGGTTGCGCGCCTGCGCGCACACTTTGGGCACTCAGCATCAAAAAAGTTAGCCATCACTGACCTATAATCTATCCCTTTCATGGATCATTGCCTTGTCGTGGTGAAGGGGCTTATGTAGCTCAGTGAAACTATGAGCTATGCCATGCAGGGCCACCCAAGATGGACAGGTCATAGCAGAGAGCTCTGACAAAATATGATCCACTGGAGAAGGAAATCGCAACCCACTCCAGTATCTTTGCCATGAAAACCCCATGGACAGTACCAAAAGGCAAAAAGATACGATGCTGGAAGATGAGCCCCTCAGGTTGGAAGGTGTCCAATATGCTACTGGGGAAGAGCAGAGGGCTAGTATTAGTAGCACCAGAAAGAATGAAGTGACTGGGTCAAAGCCGAAAGGACACTCAGCTGTGGATGTATCTGGTGGTGAAAGGAAAGTCCGATGCTGTAAAGATCTATACTCCATAGGAACCTGGAATGTAAGATTAATGAATCAAGGCAACCTGGACGTGGTCAAACAAAAGATGACAAGACTGAACATCAACATCTTAGGAATCAGCAAACTAAAATGGACAGGAATGGGTGATTTTAATGCAGATGACCATCAGGTATACTAATGGGGGCAAGAATCCCTCATAGTACATAAAAGAGTAGGAAAAGCAGTACTGAGATACAATCCCCAAAATGACAGAATGATCCCCGTTTGAATCCAAGGCAAACCATTCAACATCACAGTAGTCCAAGTCTATGCCCCAACCACTGGTGCTAAAGAGGCTGAAGTTGACCAGTTCTATGAAGCCCTACAACACCCATAGTTAACACCAAAAAATGATGTTCTTATCATCATGGGGGATTGGAATGCTAAAGTAGGAAGCCAAAAGATAACCGGAATAACAGGCAAGTTTGGCCTTGGAGTACAAAATGAAGCAGGGCACAGGCTGGTAGAATTAAGTAAAAGTGGGGTCTGGGGCCAACGGAGCTGCGATCTACCTCAACTGGGACTGTCAGAAGGTTTCGGAAGGTTCCAAGAACAGAGAACTTGCCGGCAATCCTGAGAGTGAGTGGAGAGAATGAGCGGAGAGGCCAGGACACCATCCCATGCGGAGAGCCCAAGACTCCATTCCGTAGGACGCCATTCCGAACAGGTGAGAATTGAAAGAACTGGGACTGGCAGATAATGAATAATGCGATTCCGTGCAGAGAGCGGAGAGCGAAGAGCGTATAGTGCTAAGAGCCAGGATGAGCTGTGATTAGATGAGAGTGTGATTCTGACAATTACAGAGAGAGTGATTTTGAGAGTGAGCCATTCTGAGCGGCATAGAATGAACGGCATGGAATGAGCTGTGACTGGTGGAGAGTGTGATTCTGAACTGCAGAGAAAGAGACGGAACTGACCGAGGGTGATCCTAAACATCCGAAAAAGAGCCGGGACTGGAGGAGAGCAGGAGAGTGTGATTCTGAAAGGCTGTGAATTGCGGAGAACTGAGGAGACTCACGGAGAATCGATAGACCCAATCTGAGAGGAATATCTCCTAAACAGTCTCCATTTAAATCACCCAGCTGATTAGTCAGCCTGCATTTAAATGCCCACTCAGCTGATTGGACAACCTCCACTTAATACCCACCCAAATCTCATCCATTCCAAACTCCCAAGTAGATGATTGGAGAGTCCATTCAAATCTTCTCCATTCAAATCTATCAAGCAGCAACGCTTCATCTTTAAAAACAAAAACAAAACAAAACAAAAAACAAACAATGTGGCTTTAAGGAAAAACAAAGGAACTTTTCAGTACAAACCTCCAATACTTCACTACCTCCAGTATTACATTACCTCAAGACCAATTATTGATAGATAATGCTTTGTCTAAAATAATTGATTTATCATTTAATAGTATAATTAATGACCACTAATTTACTGATTTATTGAATTGATAGAGATTTAATACTGTATCATTGATTATTTATTTATTTTATTTTATTCATATTTATATCCCGCCCTTCTCCGGAGACTCAGGGGCTTACAGTTTTGGGATACAACCCAATGCGCTCAGCAATAGCCTTCATTCCATTGTATATGCCTGCTTATTACTAAGCGGCATTTTTACAAAGTCAGCTTACTGCCCCCAACAATCTTGGGTCCTCAATTTACCTACCCTGAGAGGATGGAAGGCTGAGTCAACCTTGAGCCTGGTGGGATTCGAGCCTACAGCAGTTGTAGGCAGCTGGAACTTAAGTGCAGGCAATTAACAGCCTGAGCCACCAAGGCCCTGATTATCTAGGTGATTGATTGATTTTTAGTAATAAGTAATCTTACTTTTGATTCATTCTCTAACTTATCAATGAACATTTATTAATTACCAACTGTTGCTATAAAATCATTAATTGCTTTTGTATTAGCCATTAAAACTTGTGTGTGCAGGCTTCTGTAAAAGCTGAACCACATACAAGGATCCATTAGTTACTTGTGTATTAGACATATAACCTTTGCTTCTGTATTTTACATATAACCTTTGTGTGACCTGTATGTGTAGATTCTTATCAGAGTCGGACCATGTACAGAAAGTTAGCAGCGGAGAATGTAGCTGCACTGTCTGTCTGTTTCTACATATCCTGTTCCAATCACATAACCACAAACTGTAACATTTGCTTGCTGCTTGCACAAATTTTGCAGCTACATTTATGGAAGAGCCTACATTAGGACTTACCTGGTAGCTATGGGAGAGGCGAGAAGGTCTTATCTCTCCACTCTCATAGCGTCCGCAGATAACCGCCCAGCCGCCCTGTTTCGGGTTACCCGCTCCTCCTTCGCCTTGGAGGGGGCCGGACCCACTGGCGGGCAGGGCTGAGGAGTTTGGTCAATATCTGGCGGATAAGATCGCCGATTCGGGACGGGTTGTCCTCTGATTTGCAGTGGTCGGAGGAACGAGTTGTGGGTAGTCTGGCCATTGTTATCTGGGATGAGTTTGATCCTGTCTCCGAGGATGAAGTGGACAGGATTATGCGGCACTGAGTTCCACCACATGTTTGTTGGACCCGTGTCCCTCCTGGCTGACTTATACCGCCAGGGAGGTCACCGCGTTGGCTCGGGCAGTTGTCAACGCTTCATTGAGGGAGGGTGTCTTTCCCTCCGCCTTGAAGGAGGCGGTGAGACCCTCCTGAAGAAGCCTGCCTTGGACCCGACCGTGTTGACAACTCGTCGGTCTCCAACCTTCGCTTTTGGCGAAGGTTGTTGAGAGTGGTGGCTCAGCAGGTTCCGCTTTTCCTGGATGAAGCGGACTACCTGGATCCGCATATCGGGCTTCCGACCCGTTACAGCACGGAGACGGCATTGGTCGCTGATGGATGATCTTTGGAGGCCCGGGACAGGGGTTTTTCCTCTGTCCTGGTCCTATTGGACCTCTCGGCGCTTTCGATACCATCGACCATGGTATCCTTTTTGGCCGCCCGGGGTTGGGAGTGGGGGCACTGTTCTTCAGTGGTTCTCCTCCCCCTCGGGCATCGCAATCGGTGTTAGTGGGAGGGGTTCTCGACCCGGAGGGCTCTCTTGTGGGGTCCCGCAGGGGTCGGTCCTTTCCCTCTCTTATTTAATATCTACATGAAACCGCTGGGTGAGATCATCCGTGGCTTTGGGGTGAAATTCCATCAGTACGCTGATGATACTCAGCTGTACTTTTCCACCTCTGGCCAGATCAGCGATGCCCTCTCCCTGATGTCCCGGTGCTTGGATGCGGTACGGACCTGGATGAGTAGGAACATGCTCACTCAACCCGCCAAGACTGAGTGGCTTTGGCGTCGGCGCCTCGCCCAGCCAGGATTGTTTATCCTTGGCCATAGGGGGAGGTGTTACCCCTGTGGATAGGGCACGGAATCTGGGGTCCTCCTGGATGCACGGCTCCGCTGGAGGAGCAGGTGGGGCCGCCGCCAGGGGGCCTTTGCCCAGCTCTGTCTTGTTCGACAACTTCGCCCTTTTCTGGATCGAGACGCCTCACGCGGTTACTCATGCCCTTGTCACCTCGAGACTGACTACTGCAACGCTCTCTATCTAGGACTGCCCTTGCATACCATCCGAGATTGCAGTTGGTGCAGAATGCGCCGCTGGTGGTGATGGGAGTTACCCGTTCTCCCATGTTACCCCCTCTGCGTGGCCTGCATTGGTTGCCGACAGCCCGGTGAGATTCAAGGTTTTAGTTTTAACATTCAAAGTCCTACACGGCATGGGTCCCCAATATCTGAGGGAGCGCTCTTCTTCCAATAGCTAGTTCTGCCGCCTGTGCGGGCTCATAGGCAAGGACTCCTCGGGTTCCATCGGCGGTCCAATGCCGGTTGGTACTTCCCGACGAAGCCTTCTCTGTTGCGCCCCACCTCTGGAATCAACTGCCTCTGGAGCTCCATCTGGCCCCTGATCTCGTGATCTTCCGCCGTAATTAAAAACTTGGTTGTTTGACCAACCCTGGCTGTGACCCTCCTTTGGGGAGGGATGGGTTTTTAATATATTTTATTGTATTGTTATGTCTATATTTGGGCTTGTTAGTTTAATGTCTTTTAAATATTTATTGTTCTGTGTTTTTAGTTGTGAGTCGCCTGAGTCTTCGGAGATGGCAGCATACAAGTTCAAATATAAATAAATAAATAAATAAAAAATGTACTCATAGTATGCTCTACTAACCCCGCTCTATACTCACTCCAATAAAAAGAGCCCCCCGGACTCTGTGTCGGGGTCAGCTCATCCGAGAAGAACCCGTGGAGTCTTCTTGACGATGGCTTTAACAATGAGCGCCTCCGCGCGACTAAAACAAGATCTGGTGACTCACGTGATCCGAACAACGAACACGCCTTGGACCGCTTCATCTCACCGGCCGGACGTGCCAAGCTGCAGCTACCAGGGACGCCACGACCAGCGACTACCTCCCAGGATCCCAGCCAGTGGAATCCTCCCTTTCAGTGAGGCGGGTGAAAATTTCTAAGTCACATGGCGCACCTACAAGAACTTAGGGAGTTAACTAAAGTTCAATTGTGATTATAAAACCAGGAAAAACTTTACCTTTATCCTCAAAGAAAGATTTGGTCAAATTGTTGAGTTATGTTTATGCTAATTATCCCGCTTATCCGAAAGGGGTTCACTTAAGGTGTCAGTATGGATAAAATTAAACTCATTTCCATGAACAACCCAGAGCCCCACCCAAAATTTTAGCGACATGGCGAATTATCATGGAATGTCTAAAATCCATGACAGTGCTTCTGATACCTGCAAAGAAAAGCCACTGCCATATCAACCAAAACATGAAAAATTGCTCAACCAGAAGGAAAGACATAGAAGCTTTTCCTACTCCACAGTAAAATCACTGTCCGTGTCCTTCGCACCAGTGACTAATTCATCTCCTATGGGAGCCATTGCAAAAGCAATGATACAAGCTCGTCAACAAGGCTTGTTGGACATGGACAAACTAAGTAAATGTTCCCTTTATCCTGTACAACTGGT
>SOZL01000379.1:0-14107 GCA_009733165.1 Naja naja | reverse complement strand
GCAGCACCAAATAATTTAGTTGCCGAAATTGGAGAGGAGGGCAGTTTCCATTTATTCTTTATGTCGGCCTGCCAATGCTTTAGCCCTATCAATCTACGAGCGGTAACCTGAGATGCAATGGACCTCACTGAAAATTTGACCGAATTGAAATTTGCATCCGCCAAAAACTCGGCGGCTGCTATTAATTTGGTGATGTCCTGGTGGGCTCTGACATTTGAATTTGGTATGGTGTCCCTTAAGTGACGTAGCCACCTGAGGGAGGCCCTAGTGAAAAATGACGTGGCTATTGCTGCCTTAATGGCCCACACGTCTGATTGATGTGCCTTCCGAAAAGCAATCTCAGCCTTCCTCTCCTCTGATTTAAGGGCATCCTCTGCCTCAGTGGGAACCATGGAGGACGATTCTAGGGCAATTACCGGCTAGTCTACTTCAGGGATATTCAAGGAATCAGAGAATTCCAGATCTAAATTAAAGAATTTTTTATCAAAATTAGTGGGTGCTGGATATGTTGCTGCTGAGGTCCATTGTTTCTGGATCAGTTCTAAGAACATCCAGGGAACTGGAATAATATCGACCTCGTTTATGGGTTGTGAGAAATTTAAATCTTCTGACTCTTCTGTGGGCACTGTTTGCTGGGCAGAAAAAGACTTATCAATGCGAGCTGTGGTTTTGGCCTTAAGTAGGAGGGACTTGAATAATTGTGGACGAAAAAGCCCTGTAAAGGTAGGCTGGTTGGGCTTAACGTCCTTGTCGTCGGACATGCCTCTCTCTAGGGCCTCTAGGGGGTCCTCACTGTCCTGGACGGAGACCGTGTCTGCTTGTTCCAGTTGATCCATACCTTCTCCCTCCTCTTGAACCTCTCATGAATGTGCATGTGAAATTATAGAAAACTCCCCTTGGGAGGTACCTGAGGGTAATGTAGATCAATTCTGCCTAGCGACCTCACTGAGTGAGAGTCACATTCTGAGATTGGAGGTTGTCTGGCCATGAAGGATTGTGCACGCATCATGCGATGCCCCTTTGGCCAATTCCACCCATGCCTTCATTGTTTCCAGGATCTCCTCTGGAAGCAACCTCCGCCTGGCGCCAGCCTAGAGTGAAAGTTGCTTCGGGGGCCCGTCTGGATGTCTGAGCACTCGATGTTACTGAGGCAATTGGTCGAGGAGGTATGGAGAGGTCTAGAGGTATAGAAGTGGTAAGGGGCTGATGGTGCGGGACTTGGGCAGGGGTCTGGGAAACGCTTTCAGGTTCCCTTGTGTTCTTTTGAATTTGCTTTTCCAGCGCCTTTTGACGTCTGGTTGCATCTTTTAATGCCGCCTTTGAGGTGCCCTTGGGTTTGTTGGATTTATCCTGGGTCCGTGCCCTAGCTCCACCTCTACTTGCCATTGCAGTTGGTTAAAGTAGCTCAGAAATCTGAGAAACTATATAAAGATAGGTATATATAGATATAGATATGAATTGTAATTAAATAGATAAATATAATTATTATATATATGTATATATATACATGTATATATATCTGTATATAGATATGTATGGACGGTTGGTGCGTCCGGGCACCTGTACCAGAACCTGGACAGGGAACCGAATCAGTATTCACTCCCCTTTTGGTGGCTTTGAGGCTCTTAGATTGATATAATACTTATTATTGTTATTGTTATTACTGTTATTATTATTATTAATATATTTGAGCTGGAAGAGTTCTCAAATAATGATAAATAGTATGTATACAGGAATACACCTACAGATCTGTACTGATATGTAGTTGATTGGAAAAATTAAGGCCTCAAAAGAACTGCCAAGGTCAAATTGGAGAACTTCAATTAGGGCAACAAGTCCAATTTATAAGCCCTTAACAGCTGGTCCCACAGGCCTCAGGTCTGAGTAGCAGCTGATAATGATGATGATGATGCTGTGCTATATTTGGGATTAACTGTGAGGGTTGCCAACAGTATTAAGTAATCTCCCAAACTAGAGTTAAAGGGAGTAAAAGTTCTTTTATTCCTTTGCCCTCTGAATAGAGTGCCCCAGGAAGATAAGCCTCTCAACAGTAATTTTGAAATTATCCAGGAAGGGCTCCACGAATTGCAAGGATAAGGCCCTGGGGTGGTAGGGATGTGCACCAAAATGGCAGAACGACCCCAACTCAAAATGCGCAATAGGTTTCATGCCTAACGACAACAAAATCACACTGCCCATGCTTACAAGCGGTAAGCCGCGATAAACCGCAGATGGGGGAATCAGGACTCCAACGCCCCTGCCCCCGCATTCTCAGTGGGGAGGATTGCGATCACCGTAAGGATAAAGAAAGACTATTGCGCCTGTATGGCTGGCGCGAGAAGGAGAATGCAATGGCAAGGAGGGAAGACAAGAGGCTCCTCCGATTTTTTTATTTTTATTTTTTTAAAGAGGATTCCAAGCCTCTTTGAATAAGCGCCAAGTGGCTGAAACACCGGAGGCGAGCCGCAAAAATCGCTAACTGCTGCTGCAAGGGCGGGCGGTCTAAAAACAAATTTTGAAGCCAATTTTTGGGGACTTTAGATCAAATTGTTAGGAACTGTTAAGGAAGCCAATCAGGGAAAGACTTAAACGAACTAGCCAAGTTTTACCTGCTCCGACCAAGGAAAGCTGCCTACCGAACCGAAGGCTGAGCTAAAAACTGGGGGACGTTGGAGAGGAGCGTAGGAGTAAGAACATCCTTCAGTTAAGCCCAGCCTATCAGAGCAGAGAGACTAAGCATCTCCCACTCTCTGGATGCTCGGAGCAGCTCAATGGAGAAACCCCAAATCCACAATCTCAGAAAATTAGAATATTACATGCAATTGATAAAACAAGGATTGTACATAGAACAATATCGGACCTCTGAAAAGTATAAGTATGCGTATGTACTCAGTACTTGGTTTGGGCCCCTTTTGCAGCAATTACTGCCTCAATGCAGCGTGGCATGGAAGCTATCAGCCTGTGGCACTGCTGAGGTGTTATGGAAGACCAGGATGCTTCAATAGCGGCCTTCAGCTCTTCTGCATTGTTCGGTCTCATGTCTCTCATCTTTCTTATAATGCCCCATAGATTCTCTATGGGGTTCAGGTCAGTGAGTTTGCTGGTCAATCAAGCACAGTAATCCCATGGTCATTGAACCAGGTTTTGGTGCTTTTGGCAGTGTGGGCAGGTGCCAAGTCCTGCTGGAAATGAAGTCAGCATCCCCATAAAGCTCCCATGGAAGGAAGCATGAAGTGCTGCAAAATCTCCTGGTAGACGACTGCGTTGACCCTGGACTTAGTGAAGCACAGTGGACCAACACCAGCAGATGACATGGCTCCCCAAATCACACAGACTGTGGAAACTTCACACTGGACTTCAAGCATCTTGCAGTGTGTGCCTCTCCATTCTTCCTCCAGACCCTGGGTCCTTGGTTTCCAAATGAGATGCAAAAGTTGTTCTCATCAGAAAAGAGGACTTTGGACCACTGAGCAACAGACCAGGTCTGTTTTTCTTTAGCCCAGGTAAGACGCTTCTGACTACATTTGAAGCCCGTGTCCAGGATCCGTCTGTGTGTGGTGGCTCTTGATGCACTGACTCCAGCCTCAGTCCACTCCTTGTGAAAGTCTCCAACACTTTTGAACGGCCTTTTCCTGACAAACCTCTCCAGGCTGCGATCATCCCTGCTGCATGTGCACCTTTTTCTTCCACACTTTTCCATTCCACATAACTTTCTATTAATGTGCTTTGATACAGCACTTTGGGAACATCCAACTTCTTTTGCAATTACCCTTTGAGGCTTTCCTCCCATGGAGGGTGTCAATGATGGTTTTCTGCACAACTGTCAGGTCAGCAGTCTTTCCCATGATTGTGATTCCTACTGAACCAGACTGAGAGACCATTTAAAGGCTCAGGAACCCTTTGCAGGCTTAATTAGCTGATTAGAGTGGGACACTTTGAGCCAAGAATATTGCACCTTTTCACAATATTCTAATTTTCTGAGATTGTGGATTTGGGGTTTTCATGAGCTGTAAGCCATAATCATCACAATTATGACAAATCACGGTTTGACCTATCTTGTTTTGCATGTAATGAGTCTATCTCATATATTAGTTTCACCTTTTATGTTGCATTATGGAAATAAATGAATTTTTGCACGATATTCTAATTTGTCGAGTTTCACCTGTAGATAGAGTAGATAGATATAGATATATACACACACACATTTGGCCACCAAAAAGAGGTAGCAGGTCTTATTTTGGGGGGATGTCTTCCACGGACTAACCTCACTTGCACCTGTCACCGCTGGCCTCCTTCCGGAAGTCCTTCTTCTGTGGCCGGCAAGGCTTTCCTGGAGGCTTCGGCACCCAATAACCGCCGATAACTCTGGACCAATCCGGAACTTTGTTACCAGCTACAGAGGCCTTCAGGAAAGCCTTGCCAGCTGCAGAAAAAATGGGTCAAGACAGGTGTTGGGGTGTGCGAGCCCTGGCTACAACTGTCCAAAGGTAAGTAGGGCAGCTCCACCCCCCCACCGAATCCTTGGGGGCTCAGGTTGTTAAATGCCTGCTCTTAAGATCCAGCTGTCTACAATTACTGTAGGCTCGAATCCCACCAGGCTCAAGGTTGACTCAGCCTTCCATCCTCTCGGGGTAGGTAAATTGAGGACCCAAGATTGTTGGGGGCAATAAGCTGACTTTGTAAAAATGCCGCTTAGTAATAAGCAGGCATATACAATGGAATGAAGGCTATTGCTGAGCGCATTGGGTTGTGCTCCAAAAATTGTAAGCCGCCCTGAGTCTTTGGAGAAGGGCGGCATATAAATGTAATCAAAACAAACAAACAATCCCCATCCTAGCTTAATTTTTACCAGTCCACTCTGGAGTGGGCGGGATCTTAATTTGGGCTTATTTTGGGGGGTAGGGCTTATATTGGGCTCACATGTAATAAATCAAGCTAGGCCTTACTTTCAGGGTAGGTCGTATTTTCAGGGAAACAGGGTAGTCTGTATGTCAAGCAGGATAAACTGGAAAGGAATTTTTGAGGCTCATTGAGGAAGGAGAGGTTTCAAAGAACGTTAATTCCGCTTCAAATGTTTAAAGCAATTCATGTGTTAATGACTGGATTCTAATAGAAGCTGAAATTCTTGAAGGCTCCTGGCATACGTTTAAAAAAAATGGGGGTTTTAATTAAAAAAAATTTTTTTTTTAAACTTGATTTTTAAAATGCACAGGGGATTTCTGGGTTGGGTTGGAACAAAAGCAATATTCATTCTGCATTATTATTGTGAGCTCTTAAACAGCCTTAAGACATTCTGGCTTTCTTTGATAAGAGCTAGTCCTTGACTTTACGACCCCAGCATTTACGCTGGCTCAGCAAGGAATTTGTTCAGGGGAGTTTTGCATCCCGTTTTTGTGCCCTTTCCTGACCCGCACTGGTTAAGCGAGTCACTGCAGTTATTAAATTATTAGCACAGTCGTTAAGTGGATTTGGCTTTCCCCATCAGAAGGCTGCAAAAGACATTGCGACCGTGGTAAAGGCGAACCAGTGGTCAAGCATCTGAAGGTAAATCATCTCTCCATGGGGGAAGCTGCAGTGGTCATTAAGTGTGAACAACGGTCCCAAGTCGCTTTTTTCAGTGCTGTCCTTAACTTCGAACCATCATTAAACAAACGGTTATAAGTCAAAGACTATCTGCATATCTCTAGCATTGAAGGTGGGCCAGACATGCTTGGATGCTCTGGGGGTAAGAAATTAAAATCTGGCTTCTGGTCTCCTGAGAGACTCCTTGTTGGAATAATCCTTGACTCGTTTAGTGACTCCGGCACTGGCAAAACTGACTTACGACCATTTTTTTCACACTTAATGACCGTTGTAGTCACAAGAAACCCCCTAATTAGTTTTTCAGTGGATTACAGGTAGTTCTCAACTTAAGATCGACATATTCAGCCCAACCTTTCCAAGGCTGTGCAAAGAGAGTTGAATTTGGTCCCATTTTGATACCTTTCCTTGCCATGGTTAACACAAATGCCTGCCGTTGTTAAATGAGTCACACGGTTAAGTGAACCCTGCTTTCTCCCCCCGGCTTGGCTTGTCAGAAGGTCGCAAGAGAGGATCACGTGACCCCGGGACGCTGCGGCCGTCATAAATACGAGTTGGCCATGCCAAACACCCGAATGTTCGATCCCGTGACTGTGGAGGTGCTGCGACGGTTGTTAAGTGTGACCAAACAGTCATAAGTCATGCTTTCACCCCCCTGTAACTTGGAACGAATTGCCCAGGGCTATCATGGATCATCCAGGCCAGGAAGATTAATGAAGAAACAGGTAACTTTGAATGGCTCCATTCTGGGGTACCAAACTCTTGTACCCAACATCCCATTGTTAGAACTTAATGGGGGGACTGGGGAAGATTTGATTTTTTTAATTCCCCTTGAAGAATACAGAATACAGCAATTTTAATTTTAATTTTTTTTGCTAACTGCACGTTGACCTGAGCCTACCTAGCAAGCTCCGTAAAGCGAAGGAAGGTTTGGCTCAGGAAAGGAGCAACAATTGTAGTCAAAAAGACCAACAAAGACTGTGGGGTGTGTGAAATATCCAGGCCTCCTAAGTTGGCATCAGACATTGTGGGTGGGTAGGAAAAAAAAACAGAGGGGCATCTCCTATGCCAAGCAGAAAAATGGCATTAAGGGAATATTTGTAGCTCAGGGTTGAACTGTTTTTTTTGGGGGAGGGGTCCTTGGTGGTCTCGCTGAGCTTGGTGGTTTGCTTGCAGGCGTTTCATGACCCAGCTAGGGAACATCATCCGTGCTGGTTAACCCCCTTCCTGTTCTAGCACAGATGATGTTATCTAGTTGGGTCATGAAATGTCCGCAGGAAATGTATAGAGACGCCAGGAGCCCTCAATCCTCCTCCTTCCTTCTCTTCCTCTCTGGAACCCACTCTAGCATGGATGATGTCCCCTAGTTGGGTCATGAAACGCCTGCAAGAAAACCACCAGGCTCAAGGAGCATCAGGGACCCTACAGTTCCTTTCCTCTCCCCTCCTCCCTCCTAGCACTGATGTCCCCTAGGTGGGTCATGAAACGTCTGCAAGAAAACAAGCAAGCTCAGAGAGCACCAAGGACCCCACGTCCCTCCTCCTGCTCCCTGCTAACATGGATGGTGTTACCTAGTTGGGTCATGAAATGTCTACAAGAAATGTATAGAAAGCCCCAAGGAAATAAATAATAATAATCTTGCTCAATACCTGGCGGCAACCCGTATCAACCAACAGCACCAGTGAATGATATTTGTGATACGTTTTAAAATGTTCAGTTGACTGAGTTTCATTTTAATGAAAAAATAATTATGATTATTTAGTAATAATTTTAAGATACTTGGTTGATAGCTAGGATGCTGGCAGCAACCCGTATCAACCACCAACGCCGGTCAATGAGATTTGTGATACGTTTTAAAATGTTCAAGTTGACTGAGTTTCATGTTTAATGAATAAAGGAGGTAATAATAATTATTCCTCCTCCTCTTCTTCTCCTCTGCAAATTCCACTCCCTACTATCATGGATGATATTACCTACTTGGGTCATGAAATGTCTACAAGAAATCTGTAGAAAGCCCCAAGGACCCCACAATCCTCCTCATCCTTTCTCCTCCTCTCTGCAAACCCCACTCCCTCCTAGCACTGATGATGTTCCCTAGCTGGGTCATGAAATGCCTGCAAGAAAACCAGCCCAGCTCAGAGAGCACCAACCCCCAGTCGTCCTCCTCTCCCCCTCTAGCACTGATGATGTTCCCTAGTAGGGCCATGAAACGTCTGCAGTGAAAAACTAAGGTCAGGGACCCAGGATGCTGGTCATTCTCCTCCATCTGGCCAGCTGCACAATGGGATCTACACAACACACACATAAAAAGCAGCAAGGGGAAAACCCCGCTCGACACCTGTCGGGCGCAGGCAAACCCACATGCCACTAGGAGTTTCCCCAAGATATCCTCCCTTCCCTCCCGCCAGATGACACAGAGACACACACCCCTGCCCCTTACTTTGGCGTGGCCGTGCTTGCCCGTCTTTGAAGTGGACATCTCCACAATCTTGCAAGGACGCCCCTTGAGCACCACGAAGCCGTTCTTCCGGAGGGCGGAGCACTGCATGGGGAAGGTGGCGGAGGCACCAGCATCGCCAGTCTCGAAATCCAGGTCATCAGCCATGGTGGATCAGGTGTTGTGGAAACCGCTGGAGGAGGAGGAGAGAAAGGTTAGGACGGAAGTGGGCAGAAGGTGTGCACACACATTGGCTGAATGGGCAAGCTTGGAAGAAGGAAAACAAACCCTGCCAGAGGGAGAATGCAATGCTCAAGGCCTCTACACGCCCACGTAAAGTTTCCATGCCCACTGGTTGGCACATGGCAAGCACACCTGTTGCTCCCAGAGCTGGGAAAAGACAGGATGATGCATTGAGGCAGATTAAAGCAGGGGGTCTCCAACCTTGGCAACTTTTAAGACTGGTGGACTTCGACTCCCAAAATTCCCCAGCCAGCTTCGCTAAGACTTCAACTCTCTATGCCTGCTTACTCTCTTGTAATCCCTTCCTCTGCAATCTCTCCACTCTAAGGGAGTAGGAGGGGGGAAACAGGCATGGTTGAATGGGGAATTCTGGGTGTTGAAGTCCACCAGTCTTAAAGTTGCCAAGGCTGGAGACCCCTGGATTAAAGGGTCTTGGCAAGCTTAACTGTCTCATGAACGGTTGAGGGAATGGGGTGCATCTTAGACTAACTAAGAAGAGAAGGACCAAAGGAAGGACAGGATAGCAGTGTTCAAGTATTTGAGGGGCTGCCACAATGAGGAGGGGGTCCACTTTATTCCCCAAAGGAGGACAAGAATGGGACTGGTGGAAACTCATCAAGGAGAGAAGCAACCTGGAATGGAGAAATTTCCTAACAGCAAGAACAATTTAAGCAGGGCAACAGCTTGCCACCAGAAGTTGTGGGTGCTCCAACACTGGAAGATTTTTGGTTTTTAAGAAGAGTCACTTGTTTATTTACATTTATAGCCATTCTAATATTTTATATCACATTTATCAATTTTTGTATTGCCATTAACATTATTGTCTTTCAAGATTATATTTCATATTCTTTCTTACTCTAACTCAATTATCAATTATAGTATAAATATGTATGATGTTACTATGTGCACAAGATGTATGTACCCAACCAGCACACTGTTGAACAGAAAGTTGTTTTTATTTTTGTTTTTGTTATAAAAAAAAACTTTTCAAAAAAGAAGAGTCACTTGTCTGAGATTGTATAGGTTCTCCTGCCTGAGCTGAAGGGTTGGACTAGAAGACCTCCAAGGTCCCTTCCAGCTCTATTCTGATTGAAGTATTTGAGGGGCTGCCCCAAAGAAGGGGGGCGGGGTCAATTTATTCTCCAAAGCACCAGAAGGCAGGAGGAGAAGCAACTGATGGAAACTCATCAAGGAGAGAAGCAACCTGGAAGGAAGGAGGAATTTCCTAGCAATTAAATCAGTGGAACAGCTTCCCTCCAGACATTGTGGGGGCTCCAATCAATGGAAGTTTTCAAGAAAAAGACTAGATAGCTGTTTGTCCAGAATGGTACTATAGGGTCTCCTGCCTTGGCCTGGGCTGGACTAAAGGACCTCCGAAGTTCCTTCCAGTCTTATCATTCCATGTTCTACATCCACGCAACATCCTTTAAGAAGGCTTCGTGCCAAGGGCCATTGAAATCTCTCATGAATTTTCCAAATTTAAGCACTGCCAAAAGCACGAGACCCACAATGTACCAGCCAACCGACTTCCTAGCTCAGCCATATTTGGTTTACAACCCTTTCAACCCAAAGCAAACAAGTTCTTGTATTTGAGACAGGTGTTGGCACTTTTGTTTGTGGGCTTCAACTCCCCAGAATTGCTGGCTGGGGATTCTGGGAGTTGAAGTCCACAGGGCTTAAAAGTGGCCAAAAGTTGGAACACCTCTATTCTAAGGAACAGAAGTTGCCTTCAGAAGTTGTGGGAGGCTTTCAAGAAGAGATTGGACTGCCATTTGTCAGAAATGTTGTAGGGTCTCCTGCTTGGGCAGGAAGGGGTTGGACTAGATGACCTGCAAGGTCCCTTCCAACTCGGTTGATCCGTTACATCTGAAATCCTGCCCACACAGCTGATGCTGGGCTATTTGGGGTAAGGGGCAGGGAGAGCCCGTTGCCTTAAGCCAGGGGTCCCCAAACTTGGCAATTTTAGGACTTGTGGACTTCAATTCCAGAATTCCCCAGCCAGCAATTCTGGGGAGTTGAAGTCCACAAGTCTTAAAGGTTGCCAAGTTTGGAGACCTCCGTCTTAAGTAGCTGTCCCAGCATGCTTTTAGAATGGGAACTATGGAAGCAAGAGACAAAACAGAGCCCAGATTTGAGTCGAGGTCAATTTTTAGCACTGCCTCTAATTTTTAACACATCCAAATGACGAGGCCAAGACAAACAGCTAAATTAATTTGACATCTTTTTAGTCGAGCAAAACCAGCACCCAAAAACTAATGTCTTCTCCTAAAAACTTTCTTTTTCCAGCACTCCTGATCAATTTCAGGATTTCCCCAGTGGTTCCCCCTCCAAGCCATCTCATTACTACTGCATTCTTTAAAAAAACCCATCTATTAAAAAAGCCATACAGGTAGTACTCGACTTATAACCATAATGGAGACCCAAATTTCTGTTGTTAAAAGCGAGGCATTTAAGTGATTTTGCCCTGTTTTACGACCTTCCTCCCAATTTTTATACACCCATATACACAGGTAATTGAGCACATTTCTGTTAAGTGAAACATTTGTTAGGTTTTACCCCAATTTTACGACCTTTCTTGCCACTGTGGTTCAGTTTAGTCACACGGTCGTCAAGTGAATCCAGCATGGATTTTGCCTCTCGGAAGGTCACAAAAGGGGAACCATGTGACCCCTCCCCCCAGGACACTGTGCCCGTCATAAATACGAGTCAGTTGTGCCAAGCAGCTTGAATTCTGATCACGGGGCTGCTGCAACAGTCGTTAAGTGTGAAAAACGGTCGTAAGTCACAATATTTTTCAGTGCTGTTCTTAAACTTTTGACTGATCACTAAATGTACCTTGTTGTAAGGTCAAGGACTACCTTTAGGGCAGCTGCCTTTTGAAAAAGCACCTTGGAGCCAATGACCACCTGGGTGAAACGAGAATCTCTCTCGATGTTTATTCCGTCTACTAACTTTCTCTGGCCTGCAAGCCTCTCCGTTTACATGGCAATAAGCCTGCAGAAGTTTGCTTCCCATGCCGACCCTGAGCCTAAGGTTTAGCCAAGATCAAGCCAGGCGACTTCGACCACGCTTTCTGCTGCATGGATCCTCCCTGCTCTATTTTAGGATCTCCTGCTCTTTACAGCTTCCAAGGCCCGGGGATCATATACATCTCAAGGCCCAGAATGAAACCAAAGGAGCGACTTCAGTCAAAATATTCTTCCAAAAGTTGCAGTTTTAAGGGAGGAGGAGGAGGCCAACCAGATTTGAGAAAAAGCTCATTTTTGGAGTCAGCCAATGTTTGTTTGTTTTTTAAAAAGAAACTTCTAACTTAGGTTTAGCAAAGACCGAGACTTTACACCCCAAAGAGCTCATTTCACTCATTCCCAAAAAAGAAAAATCCACCTTGCCAACATGCAAATCAGAACATTCCTTCGTGGAGCAATCTTCCCTTAAGGCTTTAAAGGCCTAAATATATTACACCCATGGTAGAAACCCCCCCAAACTCCCTCAGCACCCCAAACCCAATCTTCCCACGTGTTTGGGGTAAATAAAAGCAGACCTGTCCTTCTGGAAAGGAAGAACTGAACCCCAGGCATATTCTCTGACCCACTTTTCCCGCACAAGGCAGATCTCTGGGATTCGCTTGCCCTCCAGAGTGGGCTGCTGCTCTCAAGAGGGGCACACAAAAAGAGGGGCAGGAGGGCTCTCCAAGGGAAGGCCAGCCCTCCCCAACATACATCAGAGCTGGAAAAACCCACTTCCCTTCCCGGGGAGGCAGCCTAGCGTTAAGACAAAGCCCCAGATGGCGTGAGATGGTGGCTGCCGACACAGCTGCTGCTGGCTCCTTCTTCCACACACACCCTCACCTGCCATGCCAAGAAGCCCCCAAGACTGATCATTAGCCCACCCACCTCCTTACAAGAGAGCAACCTGGAGTCTCCTCTCCCACTGCCAACCTGTCTGGGTCTTCGACTAACCATCGCAGACTGACAGCAGCTCCTCGAAAGGCCTGTAAGCAGTGGTGGTGGCAGCAGTTGGGGGCACCGGGGAGGCCCCGCTGCTGCTACCACGTACTGCTGATCTTGTGTGCTGCTGCTGCTGCGGAGGAGCCAAAGGGGAAGGGAGGAGGAGGGGGGAGCTGGCCGAAGGAGGCAGGAAGTTTGCACCCACTTTTCTGGAAGGAGAAAGAATCAGGCAGCCCCTCCGGCCCGCTTGGAGCCTCCTTCGCTCTTGCCAACCCCAAGCATGATTCAGCTAGGCTGCCACTGCGGAGAGACAGGCTCCACACCACGTGACCGGCTTTGGGGAGGAGGAGGAAGGGAGCAGCTACTTTTAGGAGGAAGGGACACCCCCCTTGCTTTCAATCTTGTTCCAAGCTGCTACGTCCCCAATTCTTAGGGGTGATAAATGTCTCCCCTAAGAGAGGCTTTTGCATGGGGACCCCACCACACACACAAGACTCCTGACATCTGAACAGATTCTCCTGTGCCTTAAAGCCTGCTCTGAGTGCAAATCCAGCCTGAGGTCTCTGCTTTCCTCCTCCTCAAATGGCTCCGAGGCCATCTATCCAGTCAGAAAGGAAAACCACTAACATGGCTGCCCATAAGCAAACCCCAAACCCACCCCCCCCAAAGTGGGCTACCACGCAAGCAAAAGCTGAAACCTACCCCCCTTTTCAGGTTGCTCAATCACATCTCTCACCTTCTCTAGGTAGCAATCTAGGTAACTGGTATCAGGAAGGCAAACTCTGCCAAGGCCTCACACGGAACAAACCCCCATCCAGGGGAAATCCCATGGGAGAGGGGGCAGACAAGCCTAGTTTCAACATTTAAAACCAGGGGTGGTATTTGAGAAGCTGGAGCTGTCATTTTTCTACTCATTTTGTAATTAATTTCAGGTAAAAAAAGTCAAAAACAAAAATCAGGAAAAGACAAAAATGAGGGGGAAAAAGGACAGGAGTAAACAACTGCTACTCCAATAACAAGTATGAGAAAAAAGAGAAAAGAATAAAAGTAAAAGGGAAATCTTCAGCTTCTTGTATACATTAATCCAATTAATTCCAGTTATGTGCAAAAGAGAAAAAAAAAGAGCACCAAAAAATAGAATAAAAGGGAATAGGTAGGGAAAAGAAAAAAAAGGAAAAATATAATCTGGTTCCTGGGTTAAAGAGCTAAAATCCCAACATAAAAATCCAGCTAGCGGGGAAGTGAAAAAAAGAAAATAACAAATCATTCCATAAGGCGAGTCACTGCCACTAAATGTCCAAGGCTCTAAAGTAAAACAATTCAAATTCTCCAATTCCAGTCCTTTCAAGGTCACTTCAATCTTCTTTCTTTCAACTTCAACTCCAGACTCTGGCTATCAATAGTTACACAAAGGAGCACCTGTATAAACCATCTACCATGCTCTTCCCACTATCTTTTCAGTGAAAAGCTCAGAGTCCTTGAAGTGTAACTCTCATACATAAACAAGAAAACAATACATCCAGCCTCTAGATGGCAGTGCTACTTATTTCTCTCTACTTTCACTTCCCCATGTATCCAAAGCCATAAACAAAAAGAAAAAAAAAAGTCTTTTAAAAAGATGAAAAAATAAACCTCAAATAAAGAAAAAAAGCCTTAATCAAAGCAAACTTTCAAAAAAAAAAAATCAACCAGAGAGAAAAAATAGTAAAAATTAGAAAAGATCAGTCCAGTCTAAATTTTAAAAACTTTGCAAAATTCCAATTTTTGGTAAAAAGAAAGAAAAAAAAACCTTCAGTTTAAACTCATTTAATTTGCATATTCTCTCTTATCTTAGCTGTTAATTTCCTTTTAAGTCTTTTAGGGTGTTCTCTCAAAATAATGAATAAAAATCATCTCACCA
>SOZL01000378.1:52876-111850 GCA_009733165.1 Naja naja | reverse complement strand
GTTTGGAGGAGGCCATGCGATCGGTTTGTTCTAGGCCTCAAAGACAAGGTGCTTCAGAGCAAATTATTATTAAAACCTAAGATCACGTTAAAGGAGGCCATAGAAGAGGCCTGCTCAGCAGAAGCCACTAAGTCCTCAGTGGCAGCCATGAAGAAAATTAACAAGGCCTCAAGCCATCCTGATGTGGAAAAGTCCACAACAACTCATTGCGAGCAGATAGATTCTGAGTCAGACTGTAGTGAGGTGGAGGAAGGAATTTATAGACTCAGAATGGAAAAGAAAAAGAAAGACCTGGGAAGAAAAAGGCAAGACTTTTATTGCAGAGGTTGTGGGGGCACCCCCGCACTGAATGCAAGTTTCTTGATACCATCTGCCTTCGTTGTGAAAAAAGAGGTCACCTAGCAAGAGTCTGCAAATCATCCAGAACTCCTCCACACAGAAGAAAGTTTCCTGACAAAGATTTCAAGCCCAACAACTTCAGTGAGAAAATGGGGTGCAACTCAGAAGCAAATGGGAAGAATGAAACTCATCAAACAGTCACCATTGGTCATTCTTCACCCTTAAGAAGCAGAAAAGTACATGTGAAGGTACTAATTGAAGGAAGGCCTTGCCAAATGGAAGTGGACTCAGGCTCCTATTTATCTATGGTGTCATGGGACACTATTCACAGGCTACTTCCCAACATTCAGAAGAAGCATTTCCAGAAGCAAGCACTGACTCTTAAAGACTACCAAGGGAACAAGATTCCAGTAGTTGGAACAAGAGAATTCAAAGTGAAGTTTAAAGGCCACACCAAACGTTTGCCCCTGACCATCGTGGACAAGGATCGCCCAAGCTTGCTGGGACTTGAGTGGTTCAATCCACTAGGCATCGAGGTGACTGGCATCAATCACGTGAGCAACTCTGAATGGGAGGAGGCCTTGAAGTCTGAGTTTCCAGAGGTCTTCAGCGAAGGACTGGGCAAGTATATGGGGACGCCTATCACTTTCAACGTAGATCCCAAGGTGCCCCAATTCGTTTAAAGCCCAGAAGTGTCCCATTTGCTTTAAAGGAAAAAATTGATGCACAATTAGACAAATTAATCGCTCAAGGGGTTTTAGAGCCCACTGACCACTCCAGGTGGGAGACACCCATAGTCACACCAGTCAAGACTGATGGGTCAGTAAGAATCTGTGGAGACTATAAGGGGACACTGAACCATGCACTGCAGCAGAGTGCATACCCAGTTCCAGTGGTGCATCATCTGTTACATTCACTTGGCAGGGGTACAGTCTTTGCCAAATTGGATCTGGCCCAGGCATATCAACAACTAACAGTTGATGATGCCACTGCAGAGGCCCAAACCATTGTGACTCATAGAGGTGCCTTCAAATGTAAAAGGTTACAATTTGGAGTAAGCGTGGCACCAGGCATCTTTCAAAGCCTTATGGAAAGAATGCTCCATAACAAACATACACCACATAGATCCATATCAATTTCAAGTATGTCGGTCGGTCAAAAGTCACAGTGCCTTCCCCTCATTATTCATACTCAATATTTCAAAAAGGATAAACTATAATCATTATTATTAATCCTTTATCATATTATAATCTCTAATTGTTTCAACAGTTCTATCTATCTTTATATTCCCAAAAATATATTACCAAACTTTTTGTCTAACCATTGATAGAACATATTCCATATCTTATAAAACTGCTTTTCTTCTTGGTCCCTAATTTCAAATGTTAATCTACTCATTTCGGCACAATCCAAAATCTTCTTAATCACTTCCTCCTGCATAGGTGTCTTGTCATTTCTCCAGTTTTTAGCAAATACAATTCTAGCGGCTGTCAGTACATTAACAATCAAATATTTCAGTTCTTTGTTAAATGTCTCTGGTACAATTCCCAACAGGAATATCTCAGGTTTCAAGTCTATATGTTGTTGTGTCATTTTTTCCAACCACATGTGGATTTTAGTCCAGTATCTTTTAGCATCAACGCAAGTCCACCACATGTGGTAGTAGGAGCCAGGTATCTGATGACATTTCCAACACTTATCCGATTTATCCTTGAACATTCTTGCAATCCTTCTCGGGATAGGTGCCACCTGTAAAACATCTTATACAAATTTTCTTTATATGCAGTTGACATTGTCATTTTATAATTCTGATCCCACAGTGTTTGCCATCTCTCTAGATCTATCCCATAACCAAAATTTTTCCCCAAGCAATCATTGTTTCCTTAACCTGCTCCTCTTCCATTTTAACTTCTAATAGATAACCATAAAGTTTTTTAATCATTTTTTCGTTCATGCCCATCAAGATTTTATCTAATTCAGTTGGTTTTTTATAAATCCCTTCAGTCTTAACATCCTCATCATATCTAGATTGTATTTGCAAATATGAAAACCAATTCATTTTTATACCTTGTTCTTGTAGTGTTTGCATCGATTTGAGTTCACCCTTTTCATTTAAAATCTCTCTATATCTAACTGTTTGTTCCTTCTTGTATATTATTGCATATGAAAAAGCTTCAATAGTAGATACCCATAATGGAATTTGTATATAATGTTGTTTTCTAGTTTTTTCCCAATTTAAAAACAAAGCTTCTCGAACATAGTGTCTTCTAAAATATCCTTGGTTTTTTGTTCCCTTATACCATAAGAAAGGATGCCATCCTAGTAGTAAATCATGACCCTCTAAAGTTAACAATCTATTATTTCTCAATGTTATCCATTCTTTCACCCACATCAGACTTGCAGCTTGATAATACAATTCCCAGTTTGGTAGTGCGAATCCCCTCTTGACCTTGCATCTTGTAATAGCTTAAATTTGAGGAAAAGCACCAGGCCCAGATGGTCTACCGGCGGAATTTTACAAGACCTTCCAGGAAGTGTTAAGCGCCCCTTCTAGAAGTGATGAATGAAGTCTTACTAAAAAGAGAATACCTGAGACATGGTTGGAAGCTTATATTACCCTTATACCTAAAGAAGAAATGGATCTACAACAAGTTAAAAATTATAGACCTATCTCATTGTTGAATTTAGATTATAAAATTTTTGCTTCAATCTTGGCAGAAAGAATGAAAAGATACTTAAATGAATTTATCCACACGGATCAAAATGGATTTTGCCAAAACGACAAATCAAGCAAAATGTGAGAATAATTTTAGATACTCTGGAGTATTATGAAACACATCCTGAAAAACAGATGGCACTGATGTTTTAGATGCTCAAAAGCATTTGACAATGTGAACTGGCGGTTTATGATATTGCAAATGATGCAAATGGGCTTTGGAAAAACTTTATACAAGCTATTGAGGCAATATATAATAATCAAACAGCAAAGATATTGGTAAATGGAGAGTTGACAGAATCTATAGGGATAAGAAAAGGAACCAGACAAGGTTGTCCTCTGTCGCCCCTACTGTTTGTTTTAACACTAGAAGTACTGAATAGAGCTATCAGAGAAGATGAAGAAATAAAAGGAATGAAAATTAAAAAGAAGAATATAAACTACAGGCATTTGCAGATGATTTGGTATTCATACTAGAGGATCCACTTAAATCAGCACCTAAGTTGATAGAACAAATAGAAGAATATGGAATGGTGGCAGGTTTAAAAATTAATAAAGACAAAACAAAGATCCTAACAAAGAATATGTTAGCAAAAGCAAGAAAGATTTAGAAGATTTATTAGAGATTCAGATCGCATAAAGTTAAATATTTGGGAATATATATAAATCAAGTTTGCATGAAGAGTCAGAGAGGAGTTCAGCAAAAGGCTTTATTAGTGACAACAGCTCGAATGGACCCGTCCGGGTAAGGCTACGGCGCTTCTTATAGCCTGCAGCCGTAGTGCTAGCAATGGGAGTGCAGGGTTCTTCCGCACTATTCAAACCAATACCTTCGACATTTCACAAGACCAGTTCAAACAAACCAACAACATTCAAACCTACATACATAACACCCTCCCCACTAGGTTCAGTCCACACCAAACCCCAACCTATCTAATGTATTCCTTTAAATAGGTGGGGCTCTTACGTGTACGTTGAGACCTTCGTGGTTCAGAATCTTTATTGTTCTCACCCAGTGAGGGAAATGTGTCTGCTGACATTTCCCTGTTAGGACTTCCTGTGAAAGAAGACCCTGTTAGACTGTTAGAATCTGGTCTCTCCTCCCAACCCATCTCCATTCCAATGTCAACACCCAAGTCAGGTAGTGATGTACAATCTTCCACTTCTAAGGATGGATCTAGGCATTGTGACAGGGTTCGGGATGGTTCCTGTCGTAATGACTCTACTTCTAAGGATGGATCTTGGCATTGTGACAGGGTTCGGGATGGTTCCTGTCGCAATGGCTCGTTACACATAGGGTTGATTCCTGTTTGCTGATATTCCTCCTGTTCCTCCCCTTCCCCCTAGAAGAGACATCAGATGAGGGACCTAGAGAGAGACAGGGGCGATGTTCCTGAGGGAACCGGGATCTAAGTTGGTTAATGTGCCTGCTCCAGAGGAGGCCATCCTCTGTTTGAACCCTGTAAGAAAGAGGGCCAGTGATGTGAGTTATTTCAGCAGGAATCCACAAAGGTTCACCTGTAGGTTCCTAGCATAGACAGAATCTCCCACACTAAAAGAACGAACTTTGGAAGTGGAATCCAGTGGTGTATTGGGTGCATAAGTGGGATGAAGTCGGTCAAGGGAAGACCTAAGTTTCCTGCCCATTAATAACTCTGCTGGGGACAAGTTAGTTGATGGGCTAGGAGTGATGTGCTGAATACTAAGAAGCTTTTCAAGCTTCTCAGTGATGTCCCCAGGACCCAGCTGCTGAAGCTTTTCTTTGGTAAAGCGTACCATACGTTCAGCCCGGCCGTTGGCCGAGGTGCCAGGGGCTGTGAGGGCATGTCTGATGCCCTGTTGAGCTAGAAAGGATTCAAAATGTTAGACGTGAATTGAGGGCCATTGTCAGAGACAAGGACATCTGGTAACCCATGGGTTACAAGAGCTTTCTGAGCTGCTTGATAACAGCCTCAGTAGTAGTAGAAGTCATGAGAATAACCTCTAGCCATTTGGAGTATGCATCTACAATTACTAGAAACGTGTGCCCTCTTGTAGGGCCTGCAAAATCAATGTGGATTCTAGACCATGGGCCCCTAGGACATTCCCATTCCTGTGTGGGGGCGTGAGGTGGGGCAGGCCTGACTACCTGGCAATTGGGACAAGAGGCAACCCATTTTCAACCATTTTGTCAATACCTGGCCACCATACATAACTCCTGGCCAAACCTTTCATCCTTACAATCCCAGGATGACCCTCATGTAACATTTCCAAAACCTCCCTTTGCAGTTTTGCAGGAATAACCACCCTGTTACCCCACAAAATACATCCTCTTAATACAGATAATTCAGTTTGCCTGGATTTGAAAGGTTGGGCAAAGTGAGGTAGATCTTGAAGAGGCCAACCTTTCTTAATCCAGCCCATAACAGGTGCCAACACAGCATCTTTGGCAGATTCTCTGGCAATCTCAGCAGCATGGACTGGAAGCTTAGCAACGGTCTCCAGGAAAAGGTGTGAGTCTCAAGTTCAAAGTCCTCCTTGTGGCAAGGTAGTGGGCAACGACTCAGTGCATCAGCATGTCCAATGTCCTTGCCAGGCCTGTGAATCAGTTTGTAGGAGTAGGCTGCAAGAAATTCAGTCCACCTCAGCATTCTTGGTGACAGGATAATAGGTGTAGGTTTGTCTCCTGCCACGATGCCAAGCAAAGGTTTGTGATCTGTAACAATGGTGAATGACCTGCCATACAGATATTCATGAAATTTCTTAACAGCTGCAACAACTGCTAAGGCCTCCTTGTCCAATTGGCTGTAGTTCCTCTCTGCTTTGGACAGCGTGCGAGAGTAAAATGCAATTGGGGCTTCCCGGCCATTGGGAAGCCTGTGGCTCAAAACCCCTCCCACTCCAAAGGGGATGCATCACAAGTCAGAACAACAGGCAAATTCTCAGAGAATTGAATCAACACAGCATCAGACGTGATTAGTCTCTTAATACTGTTAAATGCTGACTGTTCCTTCGCCCCAGATCCAAGCAGCCTTCTTATCAAGTAACGATGTAAGGGTTCAGCAATAGATGCTTTGTGAGGTAGGAACATGTGGTAAAAGTTAATAAGGCCAAGGAAGGCTTGCAGATCTGACTTGCAACGAGGTTTAGGGGCTTCCTTGATCGCTTTAACCTTGGCATCAGTGGGGTGGATGCCCTGTTTATCAATCATGTACCCCAGGAACTCAACTCTGTCTGTTTTGAGAGTGCATTTGTCTTCCTTGACTTTCAAACCTGCTTTTCTGAATCTGGTAAGGACTTCTCTGAGTCTCTCTGAAGCTGAGTGTCATTCTCAGCAGAGATTAACACATCATCAAAATAAGGCACTACCCTGGCAGTCCTTGCAACATTTTTTCCATAAGACTTTGAAAAATGCCAGGTGCCACGCTTACTCCAAATTGTAGTCTTTTACATTTGAAGGCACCTCTATGAGTCACAATTGTTTGTGCCTCTGCAGTGGCATCATCAACTGTTAATTGTTGATATGCCTGAGCTAAGTCCAGTTTAGCAAATACTGTACCCCTGCCAAGGGAATGGAGCAGATGATGCACAACAGGTACAGGGTATGCGCTCTGCTGCAGCGCATGGTTAAGTGTCCCCTTGTAGTCACCACAGATTCTCACTGACCCATCAGCCTTGACTGGTGTGACTATGGGTGTTTCCCATCTGGAGTGGTCAGTAGGTTCCAAAACCCCTTGGGCGATGAGCTTATCTAATTGTGCATCAATTTTTTCCTTTAAAGCAAATGGAACCCTCCTGGGCTTTAAACGAATTGGGGGCACCTTGGGGTCTAAACTGAAAGCAATAGGGGTCCCCATATACTTGCCCAGTCCTTCGCTGAAGACCTCTGGAAACTCAGACTTTAAGGACTCTTCCCAGTCAGAACTGCTCACGTGATGGATGCCAGTCACCTCGATGCCAAGTGGCTTGAACCACTCAAGTCCCAGCAAACTTGGGCGATCCTTGTCCACGATGGTCAGTGGCAAACGTTTGGTGTGGCCTTTAAACTGCACGTTGAATTCCCTCGCTCCAACTACTGGAATCTTGTTCCCTTGGTAGTCTTTGAGGGTCAGTGCTTGCTTCTGGAAATGTTTTTCTGAATTTTTGGAAAGAGTCTGTGGATAGTGTCCCATGACACCATAGATAAATAAGAGCCTGAGTCCACTTCCATGTGGCACGGTCTCCCTTCAATAAACACCTTCACATGTACTTTTTGCTATTTAAATGTGAAGAATGACCAATGGTTATTGTTTGGTGAGTTTCACTCTTGCCATTTGCTTTTAAATTTCGCCCCATTTTTCCAATTAAATTGTTGGGCTTAAAATCTTCCTCAGGAAATTTCTTCCTAAATGGTGGAGTTCTGGATGATTTGCAGACTCTGGCTATATGACCCGTTTCTCACAACGTAGGCAAATGGAGTCAAAGAACTTGCATTCAGTGCGGGGGTGGCCCCCCACATCCTCTGCAATAGAATCCTTGCCTGTTTTTCTCAGAGTCTTTTCTTTTCTTTTCCATTCTGAGCTTAAAATCCCTCTTCTTCCTCACTGCTATCCGAATCAGAGTCTATTTGTTTGCAATGAGTTGTTGAGGATTTTTCCCCATCAGAATGGCTTGAGGCCTGGCTCGAGGCCTTGTTAATCTTTTCATGGCCGCTGCTGAGGACTTGGTGGCTTCTGCTGAAACAGCCTCTTCAATAGCCTCTTTAAACGTGATTTTGGTTTCATTAACAGTTTGCTTTGTAAGATCTTATCTTTAAGGCCCAAAACAAACCGATCCGCATGGCCTCTTCTACGTTGGTAAAGTCACAAGCACCCCCAATGTCCCTTAAGCTTGCCACGAAGTCATTAACACTCTCGCTATCCCTTGATCCCGACGGTAAAATTCGTGTCTCTTAATGAGACACGATACTTGGGGCGTAATGGGCTCTTAACAGTCTTTCTAATTCGGGCCATTCCATTACCTTCAACTCCTGCTGCTCCGCAACGCCTTCGCCATTTTGAAGACTGCCGGACCGCAGTGTGTGAGAAAGACCGCCCTCTTCCGTCTCTCGGGGATGCGGCGAGATCGTTCCCTTCCAGGAACATGTGGAACCGGTTTGCATACGATTCCCAGTCTTCCGTCGCCGGATCGAACGGTGCTGGGGGGTGTTCAGCGCAGCCATCTCACTCTGTTGCTTGTTCGGCGTCGTCTTCTCTTCAGGGAGATCCCATCCTCGTCGCCAGTGTTAAGTTTGCATGAAGAGTCAGACGCGAGGAGTTCAGCAAAAGGCTTTATTAGTGACAACAGCTCGAATGGACCCATCCGGGTAAGGCTACGGCTGCTTCTTATAGCCTGCAGCCGTAGCTGCTAGCCAATGGGAGTGCAGGGTTTCTTCCCGCACTATTCAAACCAATACCATTCGACATTTCACAAGACCAGTTCAAACAAACCAACAACATTCAAACCTACATACATAACATATAACATCAAGATGCAGTACATTGAAAGAAGATAATTATATAAAACTCAAACAGCAGATAGCGACAGATCTTGAAAGATGGGAAAATATGCAATTATCTCTTATTGGCAGAATATCGACAGTCAAGATGAATGTTTTACCCAGAATCTTATATTTATTTCAGACATTCCCAATTAGACTTGGGAAACAATACTTTGAAGATTTAAATAAAATCACATCAAAATTTATATGGCAGGGCAAAAAGCCAAGAATCAAATTTAAGCTATTACAAGATGAAAGGTTGGCCTCTTCAAGATCTACCTCACCTGGCTCAACCTTTTAAGTCCAGGCAAACTGAATTATCTGTATTAAGAGGATGTATTTTGTGGGGTAACAGGGTGGTTATTCCTGCAAAACTGCAAAGAGAGGTTTTGGAAATGTTACATGAGGGTCATCCTGGGATTGTAAGGATGAAGGGATTGGCCAGGAGTTATGTATGGTGGCCAGGTATTGACAAAATGGTTGAAAACTGGGTTGCATCTTGTCCCAACTGTCAGGTAGTCAGGCCTGCCCCACCTCTCGCCCCCCCACAGGATGGGAATGTCCTAGGGGCCCATGGTCTAGGATTCACATTGATTTTGCTGGCCCTACCAGAGGGCACACCTTTCTTATTATAGTAGATGCATATTCCAAATGGCTAGAGGCAATCCCCATGGCATCCACCACAACTGATGCTGTCATCAAGCAGCTCAAAAACTTTTTGTAACCCACGGTTACCTGATGTTCTTGTCTCTGACAATGGCCCTCAATTTACATCCAACCTTTTTGAATCATATTTAGCACAACTGGGTATCAGACATGCCCTCACTGCCCCTGGGCACCCTTCGGCTAACGGCCGGGCTGAACGCATGGTACGTTTTACCAAGGAGAAGCTTCAGCAACTGGGTCCTGGGGACATCACTGACAAAGTTGAAAAACTTCTTAGTGTTCAGCACATCACTCCTAACCCATCTAATAACTTATCCCCAGCAGAGTTGTTGATGGGTAGGAAACTTAGGTCTTCCTTGACCGCCTTCATCCCACTTACGCACCCAACGCACCACTAGATTCCACTTCCAAAGTTTGCACATTCAGTGTGGGTGATTCTGTTTATGCTAAGAACCTTATGGGTGAACCTTTGTGGATTCCTGCTGAGATAACTCAGATCACAGGCCCTCGTTCTGACAGGGTGCAAACAGAGGATGGACTCCTCTGGAGCAGGCACATTGATCAACTTAGATCCAGGTTCTCTCAGGAACATCACACTTGTTCCTCTCTAGTTCCCTCACCTGATGTCAATTCTAGGGGAGGGAGGAACAGAAGGAAAATCAGCAAGCAAGAATCCACCCCATGTGTAATGAGCCATTACGACAGGAACCATCCCAAAACCTGTCACAATGCCAAAATCCATCCTTAGAAGTGGAAGATTGTACATGACTTGGGTGCTGACATTGGGCTGGAGATGGGTTGGGAGGAGAGACCAGATTCTAACAATCAAACAGGGTCTTCTTTCACAGGAAGTCCCAGCAGGGAAATGTCAACAGACACATTTCCCCTCTCACTGAGTGAGAATGTAAAAACTTCTGAACCACGAAGGTCTCAACGTACACGTAAGAGCCCCACCTATTTAAAAGAATACATTATATAGGTTGGGGTTTGGTATGGACTGAACCTAGTGGGGAGGGGTGTTATGTATGCAGGTTTGAATGTCATTGGTTTAGTTTGAATTGTTCTTGTAAAATGTCAAATAGGATTGGTTTAAATAGTGCGGGAAAACCCTGCACTCTGATTGGCTGGCAACTACGGCTGCTGGCTATAAGAAGCAGCCGTAGCCCAGCCAACTCGGGTCCATTCGAGCTGTAGTCACTTAATAAACTCTTCACTGAAGCTCTTCGTGTCTGACTCTTCATGCAAACATAACAACTATGATTTGGATAATGGCCATAAGAGGACACATCATCTCTCTAAACTTGGAATGAGGCAACAAGCAGGTGCTCAATGGGAGGAATCACAAATGGGATGAAACTCTGAAAATGTGCCCAGGAGTGAAACAGGAGAAGTTTCTCCCAAACTTCATTTCTTTCAAACTTTTCATTCCTACCATTGCATCATCATTACAGCATTACAGTATTACAGCATCATGGCAATTGGTCAGCTCTTAAAGTATTTCCTTGACACATCCCTTAGAAAATCTCTCAATACACCCCAATCTCAAGAGAGAATTTTGGCATGAGTCTGAAATGTCAATCCTCAATATGGATAAAGCTGATTCTGGTTTGCCTTTAGTTAAGAGATGAGTGGCTGTTTTTGTTTATATGACATTCTTCTCTTTTACAAAGTTCCAAACCAGAACAAAATCCCTGAAAATTACTTTTATTCATTATAGTCATCAAAAGTTTGACTTTGGGTTCTACTCTTAGTATCAGGGCTGTGGTGATTGCCCTAATTAAATCATGAGGCTCGAGCAAGTTTCAAAAGAATCCAAAAGATTTATTAGGAGCAACATGTAGGCATTAACCTAAATGAAGCCAACTCCAGCATACGTAATTTACAATCACCTGTGACCTTGTTTTCCAAATCCCCCCTGGGTGTACCATAAATCAGATTCTCCAATGAAGCATGTTCACAGGCTGTGTGTCATCAATCATGTTCTCCAATGAAGGATTTTGCGGGCAAAAGATCTGGTAACCTAGTTACAATCTTTGTAAGATAAGCGTGGAATGTACTTCTGGTTTTAAACTGCTGTAGTGCTCCTTCAGATTCCCCCCTTGTTTATGACAACTCAAAAACAGGCATACGAATGTTTTACGAGTTGACAGTTAGGACATATTAAAAAAAGTAGACATTTTTCTTCATTGGAGAAAAGCTATTATTTGTTTGTAAAGGTGGGACTAAATAATAAAAGAAACCAGAAGATGATGGTGGTCAGGGACCTGTGTGTAAAATACAGCAAAATATGTACATGTTTAGAAATAGGTAAAATCAGGATAACATAACATTTTTATTTATTTATTTATTTATTTTATTTGATATATATTTATATGCTGCCCTATCTCCCAAAGGACTCAGGGCAGCTCACAACTGTAACAAGACATAAAATACAAAAATTAAAATTATTAAAAAATATTAAATAAAATCCCAACAATAATTTAAAAACACACAACAAGCAATGGTGGCTCAGGCTGTTAATTGCCTGCACTTAAGTTCCAGCTGCCTGAAATTAGTGCAGGCTCGAATCCCACCAGGCTCAAGGTTGACTCAGCCTTCCATCCTCTCGGGGTAGGTAAATTGAGGACCCAAGATTGTTGGGGGCAATAAGCTGACCTTGTAAAAATGCCGCTTAGTAATAAGCAGGCATATACAATGGAATGAAGGCTATTGCTGAGCACACTGGGTTGTATCCCAAAATTGTAAGCGCCTGAGTCTCCGGAGAAGGGCGGCATATAAATGTAATTTAAAAAAACCAATAAAAGCCAATAACCCCCCCCTCAGTGCAGGTCGGCCTGCTGGAAGAGCCAAGTCTTCAGGTCACAATGGAAGGATTGAAGGTCAGGGGCCTTCCGGAGCTCCAAGGGCAGCTGGTTCCACAGGGTGGGCGCTCCCACAGAGAAGACTCTCCCCCTGGGGGTCACCAGCTGACACTGTCTGGCCAACGGCACCCTGAGGAGGCCCTGTCTTTGGGAGTGCACGGGATGCTGGGTAATTGTTGCTGGAAGTAGATGGTCCCGCAAATACCCCGGACCTAAGCCATGTAGGGCTTATAGGTGATTACCAGCACCTTGAATCTCACCTGGCGGGCAACCAGTAACCAATGCAGCTCATGCAGGAGGGGTGTAATATGGGAGTATCGGGATACTCCCATCACAACCTGCGCGGCCGCATTCTGCACCAGCTGAAGCCTCCAAGTGGTCCTCAAGGGCAGCCCTATGTAGAGAGCATTGCAGTAGTCCACATGGGAGGTAACGTGTAACTGTATGTAAGGCATCTCAACAGGCTGGCCTGGAATGACCCAGGTGGGATTTTTTACTGTTTTAATTATTTTAATTAATGTTTTAATGTTTTATTGACTAATTAATTTTTATGGACTGTAAACCTCTGTCTATATATTTAAATTATATAAAGAAAGTTGAGCCCAAGTGATTTCAAATCAATATTTATTGTAACAAGCAGATTAAACAAATAAACACTCAGAAGGAATATTACCAGTGTCCTCTCTTCCTTTTGGTTTCCCCTCAGGTCTTCTTAGTCTGACAACTGCCTATGCAGTTGGAGTTTCTCTGTCCCTTTATCCTCAGAAATATTATTAAATAGTCTCTAGCCTAGGAATGTCTTTTTCCTTCCAGCTTGAGGTTTCTTGAAGCTGTCTGCCTATGCAGCACAGATACCTTGAGAGACTTCTTTAGGCAACTGAGAGAACAGAGAGAACTGAGGTAAATGGCAGTTGGGCAGCCCCTTTTATAGTGCAGGGGCGTGGCTTATAAAACCAGTACTTGGCATGTCATGTCACGCTGCCATTGGTTGATTTGACTTTTCAAATCTAAACATTGTAAAGTGCACAGCACATTGAAAATTCTTCAACAAGACCGGAAGAGACGCTGCTTCTCCTTTTGCAGCTGGTGGAAATGGGGAGGGTCTGGATGTCCTCTTGGACCCCACAGAGGGTTTCCCGACTCTGTGCCTCATTTTCCCCATTGCTCTGACGATGTCAGGGAAAGCCTTCTTAGAACTCCTCTGGACACTCTCAGATGGACTGGAAAAGAGGGATTTCTTTCTAATTTTCCTCTTCTAATTTATCTATTTTTTCCGCAATTCTAATTTTCAATTCACGGGGGAGATTTTAAGAAAAGGCTGAAATGGAATAGGATCTCCTGCTTGAGCAGAAGGGTGGACTAGAAGACCTCCAGGGTCCCTTCCAGCTCTAGTCTGATTCAAAATTGACTCATAAAATCTTCCCTCTGCAGGCAGCTTTGTGTATAAATCGCCTGAAACTATGGAATATCAGGGACAGTTTAGATTCCTTGAAACCCATTAGATTAAAGCCAGGAGATCCAGGGAAGGGCTGGAGGGCAGAGGGGGACTTTGAACATCTCCATTGGCTCCCAGACTGACTCCAGCCATCTCAAGCCAAGAGGAGCCCCCCCCACGACCCCCTCTCCTCTCCCGAGAGGCCTCCGGGGTATCTGTCCACTTCCCTGGGCACAAGATGACCGCTGAGTTGGACTCTGTCCAGGCTTCAGATATTCAGCAGGACACGGAGTTCCCCACCAAGGTTTCCAAAGTCAGCTGGAGCCCCTGTGGATCCCCCTGCAAGACCCCCAGACTGGACAAATCTCCCACTGGCTTTTCTCCCAGAGCTCCTCTCCTTTCCCTTTCAGTTCATGATCCGTCTGATCTCTGTCTCTGGAAATGGAGGCTGTTCCTGGCCGGCCTCCCCTCTTCCTTCCCTGCGCTGGTTACTGTGGTCCTTGGATTCACATCTGGGGCCGTTTCTCTTCCCACCCAGGAGGAAAAGTATTTCCAGGATCCCCTCCAATTTCACACCCTCCCTTTCTTTCTCAGCCTGTGGGGGCCCCAGTGGGGGCATCGGACCCCCTCCCAGCCCTGGGCCACAGTGGGTTTCTCTGTCTCTTGGGGAAAGGTTCCTTCCCCAATCAGAGTCTGCCTGAGCCCCATCCTCCACCTCCCTCCCTGCCTGGGATCAATTCCTCCATTCAGACAAAGGAAAAAGGGAGTTTGGACAGAGCTTCCGGCCAGTCTCCGTTCTTTGACCCAGGAAGGTCACACTGGCCCCTCCAAAGCACAAGTCCTCCCCTGGTTCTTGGACCCCTCCAGCCATCGCTCGGCTGAGGTTGCAGCAGGACCAGGGTGGCTGAGAATCGGGATAGAAGGCACCACATAGACTCAACAAAGCTCCCCACCACAACAGACCTTCAGACACAGGTTGTGGCCTCACACACACAGTCCTAAACGGAGCCTTTATGTGGCATCAGGAAGGAACATGGGATCAACCTCACAACCCTCACCCTGTAGGGGAGCCCTAGCTGTTGTCCCTGGTGGCAGATGGAAGATTGTGAATGCCACTCCTGACTCCAGTTTCTGTGAATCAAATGCAGGACCCCAAAACCCCAATAATCAAAGCTCACTGGTGGAATTATTCATTTATTAATTTCTGGAGGAATTTCCCTCTAGAAAATGGCAGGACAGATTCCCACAGACAAAAGGATACACTCATATTTATACATTTGGGGAAAGGAGAACAAAATGATAACCATCGATATGAATATCTAATAGATGATATAACTGAGAATATTCATAATTAGCACACCTGAAGGTACCTTCATGCCCACCCACTGTTACCACCAGGGGTGGGATTCAAATGTCTTAACAACCGGTTCTGTGGGCGTGGCCTAATTTGTCGGTGTGGCTTGGTGGTCATTTGACTGGGGTGAGAGTGGCTTGCTGACTGGGCATGGCTAGGGGGTCATGTGACTCTGGTGGGTGTGGCCAGGTAGCCATGTGGTTGGCAACCCAAATTTAAGTGGTCCTCATTTAATGACCAGGTCCTCGCTTAGTGGCCAGTTGCTTAGCAAGTGCTTTTTCCCAGTACCCAAGGCCTGGAGAGCCCTGGAGAGGGCAGGGCGAGGCCCAGGCAGCTACGAGGAGCTACGGGGAGAGCTGGGCGAGGTGCAGGCAGGTGGCCATGTGACTGGCTGGGCATGGCTGTATGTAAATAATATAAATATTTATATAAATATTGAATTTTTTTAATAAAAAAAGAGCAACTTTTACCCAAAATCAGGCAAAGCAGGCAGGCAGATTGAGTTGCTCACAGAATCACAGATTCACTTAGAGATCTGTGTTCCTGCCATCGGCTAGCTGAGTCTGCACTGCTTCAGTCCTAAGGAAGGTTCCTCTCTGCTTAAAAACAGAGCCGAAGATCTAAAGAGTAACTTTAGGAATGCTGGGAATGTTGCACTTAGCAAAGAATTCCATGAACAGGATACTGACCTCTGTAACATCTCAGCCTTTCAAAGAAAAGCATACTTTTGTTTCTCCAATTCTTATACAACCGTTTTAATCTAGTAGTTTGAATAAAACACCACCATAAAGTAATATAAGAGGAATTAGAATCCTGTGGCATTTATATGGTGCTAAACTGTAATTCCCAGGAACTACTGGTGAGGGGCACTGGATTAACATGTAGAGTTATCACAGGTTGATTATCACTATTCTAAAAGATCAAACACATTATTTATTATAATATATAATATGAATTCTTCATCACTCCTAGATTTTTTTCTGTACAGTCATATAAGCCAATACTTATATTTTTAAGAGTATGCTAAAGTCACTATAGTGTTTTTCAACTCAGCATACCTTGTAATATCATTCTTATAGGCTAACATTACCTTCAGAAATAAACTCTTGCATATTAAATGGAGTTCCTTCTAAATTTACATTTCATTTATCCTATCCTTACTCCAAAAATAATACATATTTATCTATGTCAGAGCAGGCAAAGCTATGGAACATGTCATAAATATTCTCATAAATGGCAGGGATAAGCATAAGCTTTATCCCGATTTTAAGAGACGGAATCCCTGGAAGGGCATTTCCTGAAAGAAAATTCCTTTCCACGCCCCTTTCTCACGTTGCACCTGGGCGTCTGCCTAGCAACAATGACGACACGGGAATACCTTTTTTCTATTGGTTGAGGTTGGCCAATCGCCGGCTTCCTCTGGATTGTTGCACTGTTGATCACGGGGAGGGGGGCGCCTCTTCTTTTCCCTGCGACTGTCCAGGAGATCCGAGGGCTGGTTGAGGGTCACGGCCAGGATGGCTTTGCGCTCTGCGCCCCTCTGGCTCCTGGTGCTGCTGGCGGTCGCCCTTTGGGAGAGCTGCGTTGGTGAGTCCCTGTGGGGCCTTCGGGAGATCCGGCCCCTTTTTCTTCCTGGGAATCTTTCTCTCTCCGCCCCCCAAAAGTTTATTCCCAGACATAGAATGCTGATTCGGTCCTCTTTCCAGTCCGCTCCCCTCCCCTGTGGCCACTGTTTGATTAGGTCCCAAAGCATTGAGGGGACTCTGCTGCCTCCCCATCCAGGAGAGCCCCCCTGGGAACAGGAGAAGGGTGGCCCCTCCAGATGTCAGGGTGGCATATAAATATGAATAAAATGAATAAATAAAATAAATAAGTCTACCTGGCGCCCCCAAGAGCAGTTCCTTCCCTCCCCAAAGCGGAGATTGTCGGAAAGCGGCGTTTGCAGGGGATCAGGGCAGTTCAGGAACTTCCTGGCTGCCTTCGCCCAACCCCTCCCCTGGGTCGCCTTTCCTGCCCTTGTGGGGCTTTGGGGCTCTTTGGGGCTTCTGGTGCTGGGAGGACCCGGCTGGTTTCTCCAATTGGATCCGTGTCTTGGCAGATGTTGGTGCAGTGGAGCGATGGGGCTAAGGTTGTCCTGTGAAGATTCCTCCTTCCTGATTGTTGTAAACCCCAATAGCCCCAGAGCTTTTTTCCTGGCACAGGCAGAGATTATTCCTTAGCAATCAGGAATTTGGGGTGCTCCTGGCTGTTTGCTCTGAGAAATTATCAATGTAGCAACTTTTCAAAAGATATTGAAAAATTGGCAGGAATTTAAGGATTAAATAAACTGGCTTGGATGTAAAAGAAAAGAGAAGCAATTCTGGATGGTGACCATGAAATGAACCACTTGCTTGGACACAGACAGGCCCAAACTCACCAGCCTTTCCTGACTGGAGGCACATTCACCATTGTGAGGATGCCAAACCTGTGTTGTAGTCACACGTGTCATTTCTGACTTGAGGAGGATTCATGACTGTGAGGAGGCCCAACGTAAATTACATGCACACATTTCTCCTCTCAGGCAGACTTCGGACTTCATCCTCACTGCTCAGCCCCACAAGGGAAAGAAGCCAGTTCTGGATCACGGAGAGTCCGATCCCCCCTTCTTCTGTTGGGGAAAAGCTCTGATCCCTTTTGGATTCTGAAATCTCCCCAGAGCAGGAACTGGATCTGGGGATCCCTCTCCAAAAGCTCTGAGAAGCCCCTGGGATTGTGGGGAGGAGCAGGAAGAAGGAGGCCCAGGCCTTTGCCTTGGACTGGGAAGGACTGGGAGGCCAGACTGGAGGGAATGGGCAGTGGGACTACAGGTAGTCCTCGACTTACAACAGTTCATTTAGTGACCAAAGTTGCAATGTCATTGAAAAAGTGACAGTATGAACATTTTTCACACTTATGACCATTTTACCATCCTCATCGTCACGTGACCGAGATTTGGATGCTGGGCAACTGGTTCATATTTATGACGCAGTCCCCCTATCACGTGAGCCCCTTTTGCAGCGTTCTGACAAGCAAAGTCCATGGAGAAGCCAGATTCACTTAACAACCAAGTTATTCATTTAACAACTGCAATGAATCATTTAACAACTGAGGGAAGAACATTTGTAAAATGGAGCAAAAAACTCACTCAACAAATGTCTCACATAGCAACAAACAATATGGGCTCAATTATGGTCATAAGTCGAGGACTACCTGTATTTATGTCTCTGGGCTTTGGAGGTCCTGCCCTTTTGTATGCAGACCCAGGTTCTGCCCAAATAAATCCCATGAACGATCGTGAAAATGATCTTTAAAATCTTTGGTGCCCTGGAAGAATTTCTGATCTGAAGAGCTTTCAGAATGGAGACCAAAAAGGGGCCTTGAGGATTTTCCTGGTTAATTGATTTCCCAGCAGCATTTTATTCATTTTCTTTTCTTTTGATTCTTTTAACCGATTTAGAACTAAACAGTGACTTAATGTGATTTTTCCCTCGTTGTTAGTAAAGTTTTATGTCTTGTGAATTGAGCCAGTCCTCCAGGGAAGGGCTGGAAAAACTCTGATGATCCTCAGTCAGGAGTTTGCATGATGGAAGCTGAAATAATTTTCTGTGTTTAATCTTTGGTTCACCAGAGGGGCCTTAAAGGTGACAGGACCCTCCCCACAGAGGATGAGTTTGGGGAGAGGACCCCAGCTTAGCCCCCCACAATATGGGTGTTTTCAGCAGGAACTCCCAATCATCCCCAGTGGGGGCAGGGTGGAGAGGCTCCCTGGGTTTCTATAGGGTGAGGGGAATTAGAATAGAATAGAATAGAATAGAATAGAATAGAATAGAATAGAATAGAATAGAATAGAATAACAGAGTTGGAAGGGACCTTGGAGGTCTTCTAGTCCAACCCCTGCTTAGGCAGGAAACCCTACACTTCAGACAAATGGTTATCCAACATCTTTTTAAAACTTCCAGTGTTGGAGCATTCACAGCTTCTAGAGGCAAGTTGTTTCACTGATTAATTGTTCCAACTGCCAGGAAATTTCTCCTTAGTTCTAAGTTGCTGAATTCTGGGAATTGAAGTCCAAATGGCTGAGTCTGAGGAACTAACTCTGATTTAGGCCTTTCCGTTGAGAGTCCCTGATCATGGAAAGAGTTGAGTAGCCAGGATCACAATCCCCTCCCAAGTTGGCTGAGGGGCATTTCTACCTGACAAAGTGCAGGATCAGCCCCAGAGGAGGACAGGTTTCAGAGCAGCTTTTGGGAAAGTGAAGGGTGAGATTCAGAAAATCTGGTCCAATGGAAGGGTCAATGATGGTTTGCTGAAATGAAGCAATCTTGGGATAATCCCAGTGAAATTCTCTGAGAAGTGAGGGGAGCCCTTCTGAGTCCTGGGTTCAAGGCGGATTCTGCTCAGATGGCTGAACTCTGGGAGGGAGGCAGGTATTTCCAGTGATGGGAAGGGGACAGGAGGAAGATCTGGGGTCTCCGTGGCTTCATTGCTGCTCCTTTCCCTTTGCCTTCCCACTTTTGGGTTTCCCTCAGGATCCCATGGCTCTACCTTCCCTCCCCAAGGCCATGTGGCTATTTCGCCAGGATATGAGTTTCATATTATTTTGTTAATTTTATAATTAATGCAAATTAATGCAAATTTTTACATGCAAATTTTTAATCAAGAAACACCCCGTCCAATGGTGTCTCGCTTTACCAATGTTAAAATCTGGTCACCTTACCCAAAGGGAGGCCCAGCGGAGGCTCTTCCGCCCCAGGGAGGAGCCAGGGGCTCAGGGCTCCCAGCTGGAGAGCAGCAGCTACGGAGGAGGAGGCTCTCCTGGAGGGTCCTGCCAGCCATGTCTGGTCCTGCGAGGTTTGGGGCCGGAGCGCCTTGCTCGGGATCCGGGAGCCTGAAGGGTCAGAAAGGGGCCGGATTCACAGGGTGTCCCAGGCTTGGTTCCAGGGCGGCCTCAGAACCAGCCGGGATGGCTCCCAAACTGGAATCCAGGTCTTCAGTCATTTAGGGTCAATCCAATTGACGGAGGCATGTTTCACTTCTGACGGCCATAACAAACCATGGTTCCTTCATTCTGCAAGCCGGCCAATGACTGAGGGTCTCTTCAGGTGTCTCTGTTGTTCCCCAAACTGGAGGCAACACATGGAGAGTGGCTGGTCTGCATGAGTGTTTTTCAAACTTGAAGAGGAATGGACTTCAACCCCGAGTTCACCACCCAACAATGCATGGACTTCATCATGCTGGGCAGGGAATTCTGGGAATTAAAGTCCCTTCATCTTCAAGTTCCAAGTTTGGAAAATGCTGGTCTACCTTCTTCCCTTAGGCCAGGAGTTAAAGCCCAGCACCAAGACTTGGCAAACTCAGAGGTGCCTCAATATATTCATATATTTTCTTTCTTTCTCTCTCTCTCCCTCTCCCCCTCTCCCTCCCAGACAACCCTGGATCCCCCTCGGAAGACCCGGCCCTGCATGGCTTCTCCCCAACAGGAGCCTCTCCTGGAAGGACACTGAGCCCAAGCGAGGCTGGGGAAACCCCGGGGGCTGCGTCCCCCCAACACTCAACCCAGGGACCCATGAACCAGGTTAGCCTCTTCCAAGGAATGGGAGGTGGGGGCTCCCCCAAATCCCCTCCTCCTTCCTGGCCCTCCTGGGCCTTTTCTATGGGTCTGGGCTTTGCTGAGTGCCCCATGCATGGAAAGGGGTGGCTGTGCCATATGGGATATGGTCTCCCCCATTTCCAGGACTCAGAAGCTGGAAGCTGGAGGGGGATTTTGCAGATCTGCTTCCCTTCCCCAACACGGGGCTCCCCAGCTTCTCCCTCCCAAGAGGGGCTCCCCACTCAGCCGGACAGAGTCCTGCCTGGCACCCCTGCAAGAGCCCCCTTGCCTGGCCTGTGCATGGGAAAAGGAGGCAGGGGAACATGGGATATGGGCTTCTGCATTCCCAGGTCTCAGAAGCTGGAAGTTGGATTTTGGAGATCTGCTTTCCATCTGCAACACGAGGCTCCTGATCTCCCCTTCCCTCCCTCCCTCCCTCCCTCCCTCCCTCCTTCCTTTCCTTCCTTCCATGGGGTGAGAGGCAGCCTTGATTTCTCCATCCCTTTTCACTTGGTTTTTTTCTAACTACTCTCTGTGTTAGTGTCTCTGTGTGTGTGTGTTTTCTAATTCTGCACAGTTCTGGTAACTAGTTTTTCACTAAAGTTGATTTTGTTCTTAAAACTGGCTGCACTATTGCACCAGCCCTTTTGTGGTGGTGCCCTTGAGCATTAGCTTTCAAAATGAAGTAAATTTTGGTTGCAACCCAGCAGGCAGTTATTTCAGATCCGTGACTTGCTCTGGCATTAACTGGCCCCTGGGATGTTCTCTTGAAGCACAATGTCAACAAATGTCACATTTCTTTCTGTCTTCAGCCACAAGTGCCGTGTATTCCCTCTGGGGTCATATTCAAGGATGGAGACCCCAAACCTCTCAATTCTAGATGATGGATTTAATTCAATCTTTGCCCCTATTATTATGAATCACATGGGGATTACTCCCCTTTCAGTTCTCTCCAGAGAACTGCCCAACAACTTTAAGTGCAAGATCTAGTTGATTTAGCCAGGGATCCTCCTGAGAGGAGAATTATGATAAAAGCTTCAGCTCTGCTCTTTGGCTGAATCCTCCAGGGAGACTTTGGGCAGAGAAATAGGGAGTTTGGGAGAGGCAGGTCTGTGCTCTTGAATGTACGTCTCTCTCCTTTGCAGCTGAGTGTTTCTCTGTGTTTCAATCAGGAAAGTGACTGGATATTCCACCTTGTGAGTGTCCTTTGAATTCTTCTATTCTCATTTAGAAACAGGAAGGGATTGATTGATCCCCCATGAATTATGGGCCTCCTGCTTCTGCTTCTGCTGCTGCTGGTAGTGTCCCATCCAGTCCCTGGGAAGCTGAGAAGGAAATGCCCTCCGAATTTCAAGCACCAGGATGGAAACCATCCAAGCAGCTATTACAGCCCAGGAGACCATCTCATTGGTATAGTCACCAGTGGACTTGAAGGATTGCATTCAAAGTTGCTTTTCAACGTGGCTCCTTCTGTTCAGTTTGTTTCCCATGATTCGTAAGTTATTCAGGGTGAGGGAGTTTCACTCCTCCATTCTCTCCTTCTTTTCTGTTTTTTCTCTCATTTATTCCTACATTGGGGATAAGTCTAATTTCCTGAATGATTTTGATTTCCATGGCTTCTCTCTTTTGTCTGAATTTGTGAAAGAGACTCAAATCCAAGAAGGGATCTGCAAAAAGCTGAAAGGTCTGCAGATTATTTTCCTCTCTCAGTTCAATCCGTAATGTATCACATGAATAATGAATTTTATTTAAAATAGTGGTTGAAACAGTTGTAGTTACTGTACCTCAGCCAATTTCCATATTTGTGTAACTGATCATTGCTTTTGGATCAATGTTGGCTTAAGGCTCAGTAGGTTTGTGGAGGATTATATATATTATATATTTAAAAAGTATTTGTTGTAGCTGTTGATTATAATAGCATTTTTTTACAATAGGGATGCTTATGGTTTTCAAGGTGGTTTACAATTAATTTTCGCCATTCAAATGGTCAACAAGAATTCCCAGCTCCTGCACAATCTCACCCTGGGCTACAACATCCATGACAACTATTTGAGCACTTTCCGCACTTCAGATGCCTTGCTGGACATGCTCTCCACTGGAGACGCCAATGTCCCCAACTACAGCTGTGGAAGGAAGGACAACCTTCTGGCTCTTCTTCATAAAGTTAACTGGGACATCTCCATCCAGATGTCAACATTAGGAGGCACCTACAAAGTCCCACAGGTCTCTGTGTGTTTTTCTCTGTCTGGTACAGTGAGTGGAAGGTGTTGGTGGGTGAGCAGTAGAGGCAATCATGTCTTCTCCATGGAGTTCAAGAGTTACTTTTCTCCATATTAGTGAACATGTCAATATTTTACCCCATTATGTTCATGTTGACATCAATCATAAAAGGCCTGAAATATCAAGTGGGATTGAAGTTGGCAATAGTAGCATTTTATCTATCTAAAATGTGGAATAAAAAGGATTCTAGCAATTATAGGCCAAATAGATTGGCAGATATTGTGGCTAAATTTATATCATGATCCTCAAGTTCAACTTGAGACAAATGCATTCCTTGCAGAAGAACCAGAAGGTTTTAGGTAGAGTTAAAAACTATATACATTTTATAATAAATCATGCATAAGAATAATCTAATATTGAGAAGAAATTTGTCTTGAAATATCTAATCACAAAATATATCAGATGAAATTATAATTCAGAACATATTGAATTGTGCAGAGATGGATAAATTGACATTGAAAATAAAAGATAAAGGAGACACAGAATATTATTTAACGTGGAATATGTTTTATCAATGGTAAAACCGTTGATAAAATCACAGATAAGAGGTAGAAATTAGATGAAGAAAGTATTGCTATGTTTAAGTAAAATATGAATGTTGTTCAAAACTACAAGTATGCTAATATAATTAACAGAAACATAAATAAGTGAATATAATTGTAAATATGGTTAGAATTATTATATTGTATTATTATTTTTACCATCAGTATATTTGTTATTTTTCTTTTCTTTTGTAAAATAGTACAATACAATACACTGTATTCAGTATATATATATAACAGTGAGGTAAACCACAGTTTGCTGGCTTTCTAGATGTTAGTGCAGCATTTGACAAAATAAACAGAGAAATATGACGGAGGAAATTGATTGCCCTCAAAATGGAGCTCTGACATTTTCCCTGATCTAAGCTCTTGTTTGAGAGGGAGGTTTGGGCTCAATGGAGCCCTGAGAAGAAGGATCAATACTTACCAAGGAGGAAAGGAAGGGGCATATTTAAACCCTTGTTGTTCAGTTTAGATATGAACGACTTCCTAGGACTAATGAAGGATCCAAAACAGATCATAAATAAATGTTATTTCATTATTTGAAAAAAAATACTAAATTAGCGGACCAGCAAAATGCAGTGCACATTGTAACCTTGGATTTCAGAAAGGCTTTGACAAAGTAAACCACCACCTACTTCTCGGTAAGCTAAAACTATGTGGGATAGACAGCATCACCCCCAGATGGACTCAGCCTGTGGTCCTCAATGGAACTGCATCTACATGGAGGGAAACAAGCAGTGGGGACCCCAAGGTTCCATTTTAGGCCCAGGACTCTTCAACATCTTCATTAATGGTTTGGATGGGGAGATAGAAGGGAAACCATCAAATTTGCGGATAACATTAAGTGGCAGGAATAGCCAACACCCCAGATGATAGGCTGAAGATGCAGGTGGCTCTAGATAGACTTGAACACAGGGCCTATGTAACAAATGAAATTCAGTGTAGAGAAAAGTAAGGTTTTACTCTTAGGCAAAAAAACTCAAATGTACACTTACAGATTAGGTGACCCCTGGCTCAATAGCAGTAACTGTGACAGAGATCTTGGAGTCTGAGTGGACAATCCCTTAAATATGAGCCAGAGTGTGTGGCAGCAGCCCAAAAAGCCATTGCAATCCTAGACTGCAACTGAGATCTCCCTGTTTCTTCTACAACTGGAGAAGAAGCTAAAAGATTCCTCCACAAAGAATCTGGGATATAGAAGCAGAAAAAGATGCATCAATCCTCAAATATTATCATAGGCCCTTTATTGGAATAGAATCCTTCAGTTGGCATTTGCACATTTTAATCTAGTTGCAATAATTTATATTTTTATTGTTTTTAATGTATTGTTTCCCACTACTATTCAATCTTGCTAATATTCTGCCTTTAATGTTTTAAACATTGTCTAATTAACAAATTATTCTAATATATTCATGAGAACCAGGTTGGATTTATGAAAATCTAATATTTTGGATTTGATCTGATGCCAAGTATAACACAGCTTTCTTCATTGTTTTACAGATCAGTGTTAACCCTGCTTCAGAGGCTCTGAGTGATAAAAGTAAATTCCCTTTTTCTACCGGATGCATCCCAAACAAGGGATCCAGTACCCAGCAATTGTCCAACTGCTCCTCCATTTCAGATGGACCCTGATAGGCCTCTTTGCTTCAGACACAGATAATGGAGAGATTTTCATGAGGGCTTTCTCTCCTCTGCTTGTCAGGAGTGGAATTTGTGTGGTTATATTGCAACAATTCTCAACAACTGGACATACAGCAGCCCTCAGGGAGGCCCTCTCCAAGTGGAGACAAGTCAATGTCTTTGTTTACTTCTTAGAACATGATTCCATTTCAGACATAATTCTTCCTTTCCATTTAATACTTATGCGTTTGCGAGGATCCATTGAAGGGAAAGTCTGGATCATCACAAATTATGTGTGGTATCAAATGGCAAGAAGAGACTTTTCAAATACATCCATAGTATTTGGAAGCTTAATTATCTGGGAAAAAGAAGGCCAAGAGATGCTGCCTTTGAAACCTATTTCTATGTAGAAAATCCATTTCAAGACCATCATTTCCGCTGTTCTCTTTCCAAGCACATCTTTTCTGCCAAAGGCCGCAGAAGATGCACCCAGAAAGCCCCACTGGAGACCCAGTGGAAAAGGAACAGGATGCAGAGCATAAGTAATGAGGACAATTATAGCCTCATGAAGACTCTGGCCCAGGCCATGAATGCCGCCTATTCCTCCAGATCCAGGAGGGAAGGAAGGATGGAGAAAAGAGATTGGGATCTCAAAGGCTGCAGCCGTGGCAGGTATGGGGTCCCGATAGGGATCCATTCATCTGAGGTCCTTTGGAGAAGGAATCGGAGGGAAGGAGGGGAACCATCTTAGCAGATCTGCCCAATTCAATTACTCAGGGAATGATGGCTCCAAAGAGGAGATACCAAGGCATTTGGATATTTAGCACTGCTAATTCTTTTGTAAATGTATCCCGTATGTGAGGGTTTGTGATGAGCCTGGTGGGATCCCCCTTTGTTCTGTCCCCACTGCACGTGGGTCTGTGTGCACTTCGACAGGCAGCCGAACCCGCCAATCTCCTTCAATGAAATGGATCCTGGCATCAGGAGTGGGATTCAGTTTTTTTAAAAACCAGTTCTGTGGCCGTGGCTTGGTTGGTGGGTGTGGCTTGGTGGTCATGTGACTGGGTGGGCGTGGCCAACTCAACATCACTCATGTCAAGGGGTGCTTCTCCTCGCCTGACCTCTCATGACAGTGGGGATGCTGCAACGGTCATAAGTGTGAAAAATGGTCATAAGTCTCTTTTTCAGTGCCATTGTAACTTTGAATGTTCACTAAATGAACTGTTGTACATCAAGGATTACCTGTACAAAAATACAAAAAGCTTCTTTGCTTGCAAAAGGTGCCCTAAATACCAATCATTAGATTAAAAATACCTGAAACCCAGAGTTTACAAAACAGGCAGGGTGCCAGAGCACCTTGAGGAATGAAAATAGTTATAATGCAGTGATAACTATCAAGCAGCCAACTCTTGCTCATAAAACGAAACCAGTTAGCAGAGAGGTCATTTAAGTTCTCCAGAAAGAGCACAGCCAGGAGAAGCAATCCTTAGATCCATTTGCACCACTTAAAAATACCAGCTGGTCTCACTCACCTCACAAGATATCCTCAGGAAATCATCCAGATTTAAGGAAAGGTCACATGCCCGCCAGAAAGGCAGTAAAAAATCAGTGCCAAGCTTGCATCCTGCCTCTTGGAAGTATACCCCAAAAGGACAGTGCCAGATAGTACTAAAGCAGTGAAGGAAGACCCCCTCCCCAAATAGAAAAAGAAACCACGAGGCAAGCAAAAATTCAAACACAATACAAATAATTAAATCACAACAGTAGCTGTTGCTTGTTGAAGCTGAATAGGAAAAATTATCCCATCAATAAACACAGGATTAAATTTCACCAAGCACAGAATTAACTTTGACCAAAACCCAGTTTCAGACCAAAACTCAAAAGGATATGTAAACTCACGTTTGAATGTCAAACCTTCTAGCTAGCCACGAAGCCTTGCTGAATGTCACTCATCTTTGTTCCCTGTCAATTATTTCTTCAAAGTGCTGATTGTCCAGGCAAGTATTTCCTCCAAACAGCAATGTAAAAATTTTAAAACAACTCTTCCCCTTTAAGAGAAGCAGAGACAGTAAGTCTAGGCTGTCTGCCAGTAATAAGGGTGATTGCTTCTAACTACCAGTTCTCCAAACTGCTTAGAAAGTTAACAAGGGGTTCTATAGAACCGGACACAACTGGTAGAACCCCACCCCTACTGGCATGGATCTGGAGGTTTTATTGTGAGAACAGGGAAACTGAGGAAACGCAAAGCGTGAGAGTCAAATACAAAGGTGAGAGAGGCACCATGAACTAACATCCTGCAAAGAAGCAGCTGGAACCTCTCCAGTGATGCTCCGTGTCAGGGACGGAGGCCGTCTCCAGAGGTCTCGGTCAAAATGGCTGCTTCCAACTTCTTCGTGGCTGACAGAAAATGGAGCCTGGCTTCAGCCCATCTAGTTAGGCTTATCTGGCCCCAGCCACTAGGTGGGTCTAGAGCCACAACAGCACAATATTTACCTGTTGTGGCAGGTAAATTCGAAGGAGACCCTGAGATCACCAAGCCCAACCCCTCCTCTCTGCAGGAATCCCAGTTCAAGCTTCTCTGACTGATGGCTGCTCAATCTTTGCATTCAGACAATCCATGAAGAGGAGACAGAACTGCTCTGCTTCACTGGCTCAGCTCTAAAACAGCTCATCCTTTTAGGATATTTTTTTCTCTCATTCATCTAAAATTTCCTCTCTTGTAACTGAATTCACTTTTCCATGTCTGACACTCTGGAATAATAGTGAACAGATCTTACACTCATGTGTAACGTGTGTCAGTGATTGGAAGAGGGCTGCATCCTTCCTTCTCCAACCGAGAGATTGTGTCAGTTGGAAAAGGGGCTCCCAGACTCCTCCTGACCTTCAGCTCTTCTCCTTGTGGTCTTTCCTCCAGGCTAAGAGCAGCTCCTTTGAGCTCTTCCTTGGCTTATTTCTCCCTCCCTGAAGTTCACGTAGATTTTGTGCAAGTTCTACTCCAAGTGTGGTGCCTGCAAGGGGACCTGGTCCTTGAGTTGGGGTCTCCCCAAACCAGAACGTTCACTTCCTGAGATTATTAGGGGTGCATTTGCCTTCTTTCCATGAGCCTCACCTGCTGACTCTCATTCTGTTTCCAATGAACTATGACTTTGAGAGCATTTTCATAAACATAGGTATCAAATTTTGTATCCCTCATCTTTCTTCCAGTCCATCATTCCTGCACTTATATGAAACTCTATTGTTAGTGAAGTGCTAGTTACTAAAAATCAGATATTTTTCTACTGCTTTTATTTATGCACCCTCTGTGTGCTAATCATAAATATTGTTTCTGGAAACTTGATATTCCTCTTATTAAATTTTATTTTATTCAAAAGATAAAATACAACTTTGGAAAATAAAACTATTACAAAGCCAAGACAAAACAAGACAAAACATTTTTTAATTGTGCATTAAAACAGACAAAACATGCATATTGTCCCCCCAGTTGAATACAATACAGCAATAATAGTTTCTCCCCTTCCAAAATAGGCTCACAATTATAAACTACACATCTACTTGCAATTATCTGACTTGTCAACTATCTGCTGTGTATAAAAATGTAGTTCACAGTCAATCCAACAATAACATTAAATTTCAAAACTTCAAAATTGTTTGTTATCTGCTATTCTATTTAACACAGAGAAACTTTACAGATGCTTCTTATCTACCACAGACCAGCACAACCATTACCTCTGATCCATCCAGAATCTGTCCAGGGTTAAACATCTTTGTTTGATTTTTAATAATAATGCATTTCCTTAAAATTTTAACTAGGATCTTTCCCAACAATTGCTTTCCATTCCCCAAAGTCATAAGACCTCCTGTATATTGAAACACGACACCTCTTAAGACTTGTTTTCCAGTTAAATGTGACAAGTCCATTCCCCCTTCTCCCTCAATTGTCTTGAAAGAATCCATTTCATCCGTCATCCATTCTGTCCACTGTGAGTCTTCAGGGTCCATGGCCTCTCCAGCCATCTCCAAGCAGCCTGCATTCCAACCAGACTCCTCCTTCAGGGGTACCAGCAGCAAATTACGTTCCAGTCCATCCCACCATCCATCCATCCAATCCATCCGATTCAACAATTGTTGCTGGCTTCTGATTGTCACCTTTAAGTTGATTTAAAGCCACTGTTATTTTATCCAACTTTTAAAATAAAGTTTGAAATAAACTTGGAAGTTTAAAAACTTTATATCCTTTAAATCAAGGGTCGCCAACCTTTTGGACCTCAGGGACCACTAAACTCATAATTTTAAATCCCAGGGACCACTAATATGAATTTTGACTGAGGTTGGCTTGCTGGCGTTGGTGGGAGAGAGAGAGAGATCTGATCTTATCTCTCTCTCTCCACCCCTCTCTCTCAAACACACACACAAACACACAGGGGCAGGAGTGGGATTCAAATTTCTTAACAACCGGTTCTTGGGCATCGCCTAATTTGTGGGTGTGGCTTGGTGGTCATGTGACTGGCTGGGCATGGCTTGTATGTATATATTATGAATATTTGTGTAAATATTGAATGTTTTATTGAACTTTTACCCAAAATCAGGCAAAGCAGGCAAGGAGATTGAGTTGCTCACAGAATCATAGATTCACTTAGAGATCTGTGTTTCTGCCATCAGCTATCTGAATCTGTTAAAAAAGATGTATGTAAATATTGAACTTTTACCCAAAATCAGGCAAAGCAGGCAAGGAGATTGAGTTGCTCACAGAATCACAGATTCATTCAGAGATCTATCTTTCTGCCATGGCTACCAGAATCTGTGACATAAAATTTGCTTGTAAGCAAACTCACAAAATTAATTCACAATACACTATGTATGTAAATATTGAATTTCTTATACAAAAAGAGCAACTTTTACCCAAAATCAGGCAAAGCAGGCAGGCAAATTGAGTTGCTCCCAGAATCACAGACTCATTCAGAGATCTATCTCTCTGCCATCAGCTACCTGCACTGAATAATAGAAGCTTCAGTCCTAAGGAAGATTTGGCTCTTCTTAAAAGCAGAGCCAAAGATCTCAAGATTAACTAGAAAGCAAGAAATGCAACGATTTCCTGCTTTTTAGCTAATCTAAATCTCCCAGCACAGCAGAACAGCTGATGGTCAGGGGAAAAAAGGAAAACCAGCAACTTCGCAGGCAAGTTTGCCAGGTAAGGAGTGAGTGGGCGGGGAAGGTTCCCGGGGGCCATGTGGGCGGCACAGCCTTGTGTTCCTGAGCAGCCTGGATTAATTGCTTTGTGGGGGGTGCTCTGGGGGTGACATTTCTCTCTTCACCAAAATTTTCTTGCAGACCACCAGTGGGGCGTGACCCATCAGTTGGCGACCACTGTTTTAAATCACTTCAAATTAGCTTACTCTAAGATCATATTATTTATTTATTTATTTATTTATTTATTTATTTATTTCTTGGACTTGTATGCTGCCCCCTCTCCAAAAGGACTTGGGGCAGCTCACAACTAAAAACCAACAATAAATTAATTACTTAAAAGAATATTAAATACTTACAAGCCCAATTACTGTACAACCCCAATGTGCATTATACAGTTTAAAAAATTTAAAACTACCCTCCCAAGAAGTCAGCACAGCCCGCCTCTTCAAATAACCAGGTTTTCAAGTCGTGATGGAAGGTGCGAAGGTCAGGGGCCAAACGGAGCCCCAGGGCTAACTGGTTCCATAAGGCGGGAACCGCCACAGAGTAGGCCCATCCCTGGGGCACCGCCACCCGGCAGTGGCTCATAGATGGCACCCCGAGGAGTCCCTGCCTGTGCGCTCATACAGGGCGGTTGGCACTCGATATCGGCAGGAGATGCTCCCGTAAGTATCCTGGACCCATGCCTTGCAGGACTTTGAATGTTAACACTAAAACCTTGAATTTCACCCGGAGGGCAACCGGTAGCCAATGCAGGTCGTGCAGGAGGGGTGTAACATGGGAGTATTGGGAAACTCCCATCACCACCCGCGCGGCTGCGTTTTGCACCAGCTGCAACCTCCAGATGGTATGCAAGGGCAGTCCTAAATAGAGAGCGTTGCAGTAGTCGAGTCAGGAGGTAACAAGTGTATGAGTGACCGTGCGCAGGGCTGGTCTTCCAACAGGCCGCCCCACGCTGCTGGGATGAGGAACCGCTGAGATGGTTCCGCCCCAGACGCCTGATGGACCCTGAGAGGTTCCAGGCAGAGCTGGGGTCTCTGCCCGTCTCCCTTATCCACAGCTCGGCCGAGGTGCTGGCAGCTGCATGGCAACAAGCTGCCTCGGAGGCCCTCGACCGGGTTGTCCCCTTACGTCCCCTCACTCGCCACAGATCCCGGGTGGCTCCTTGGTTTACGGAGGAGCTCCGGGAGATGAAGCGACGTAGGAGAGGGTTAGAGAGCAAGTGGAGATCGACCTGTTCCGAATCCGACCGAACCCAGTTGAGAGCCCATATTAGGACTTACCTGGGAGCTTTGAAGATGGCGAGGAGGGCTTACCTCTCCGCCCTCGTAGCATCTGCAGATAATCGCCCGGCCGCCCTGTTCAGGGTCACACGCTCCCTCTTACATCGGGAGACGGAGGTGGACCCTTTGCAGGGTAGGACTGACAATATCTGTCGGATAAGATCGCTCGGATCCGGGAGGGGTTGAACTCTAATTTGCAGCGGTCTGAGGAGGGAGTTACAGAGAGTCTGGCCGATGTCATCTGGGCTGAGTTTGATCCTGTTTCTGAGGCTGAAGTGGACAGGATTATGCGACGACTGAGTTCCACCACCTGTTTATTGGACCCGTGTCCTTCCTGGGCGGTATATGCCTCCAGGGAGACCACGTGCGGCTGGCTCCAGGCAGTTGTTAACGCCTCGCTGAGGGAGGGGTTCTTTCCTGCCGCCTTGAAAGAGGCAGTGGTGAGGCCCCCCCTGAAGAAGCCTGCTCTGGACCCAGCCGTTTTAAACAACTTCCGTCCAGTCTCCAACCTTCGCTTTTTGGCGAAGGTTGTTGAGACTGTGCTGGCTCAGCAGTTTCCGCTTTTCCTGGAGGAAGCGGACTATCTAGATCCATATCAGTCGGGTTTCCGACCTGGGTACAGCACGGAGACGGCATTGGTCGCGCTGATGGATGATCTCTGGAGGGCTCAGGACAGGGAATTTTCCTCTGTCCTAGTCCTATTAGATCTCTCAGCGGCTTTTGATACCATCGACCATGGTATCTTATTGCGGCGCCTCGGGAGGCTGGGAGTGGGGGGCACTGTTCTGCAGTGGTTCTCCTCCTACCTCTCGGGGCGTTCGCAATCGGTGTTGGCAGGAGGGCAGAGGTCGACCCCAAGGGCACTCACATGTGGGGTTCCTCAGGGGTCGGTCCTCTCTCCCCTCCTGTTCAACATCTATATGAAGCCGCTGGGTGAGATCATCCGTGGTTTTGGGGTGAGGTATCATCAGTATGCTGATGATACCCAGTTATATATCTCCACCCCAAGCCACATCAGTGATGCCCTCTCCGTGATGACCCGTTGTCTGGATGCGGTACGGACCTGGATGGGCAGGAACGGACTACAGCTCAACCCGGCTAAGACTGAGTGGTTGTGCGTACAGGCATCTCGGCCCAGTCAGTTGATTCCATCTTTGGTCATAGGAGGAGAGGTGTTGCCCCCTATGGACAGGGCTCGGAATCTGGGAGTCCTCCTGGATTCACGGCTTAGTTTGGAGGAGCAGGTGGGGGCCGTGACCAGGGGGGCTTTTGCCCAGGTCCGACTGGTTTGCCAGTTGCACCCGTATCTGGACCGAGATGCCCTTCGCACGATCACTCATGCACTTGTGATGTCCCGACTCGACTACTGCAATGCTCTCTATTTAGGACTGCCCTTGCATACCATCTGGAGGCTTCAGCTGGTGCAGAATGCGGCTGCGCGGGTTGTGATGGGAGTTTCCCGATACTCCCATGTTACACCCCTCCTGCGCGAGCTGCATTGGTTACCGGTTGCCCTCCGGGTGAGATTCAAGGTGTTGGTGTTAACATTCAAAGTCCTTTAGGATATGGGTCCGGGGTACTTGCGGGAGCGTCTCCTGCCAATATCAAACATCGATCGCCCTGTGCGTGCGCACAGACAGGGGCTCCTTGGGGTACTGTCGGCTAGACAATGTTGGCTAGCGGTGCCCTGGGGAAGGGCCTACTCTGTTGCGGCCCCTGCCCTGTGGAACCAACTCCCTCTGGAGCTCCGGTTGGCTCCTGATCTCCGCTCCTTCTGCCGCGATCTGAAGACCTGGCTGTTTGAACAGGCCGGGCTGGACTGACCTCCTGGGGTTTCTTAAAGTATTTTAATGGGTTTTTAGTGATAATTGGGCTGTTGATTTAATTCTGTTTCAAATATTTATTGGTTGAAGTGCTGTATTTTTAATTGTGAGCCCGAGTCCTCGGAGAGGGGCGCATATAAGTCCAATTATAAATAAATAAATAAAATCTCGGTCCAGAAATGGGCATAACTGGCGAACCAGCCGGACCTGGGCAAAGGCCCCCATGGCCACGGCTCCCACCTGCTCCTCTAACCTGAGCTGCGAATCCAGGAGGACCCCCAGGTTCTGTGCCCTGTCCACGGGGGCAACACCTCTCCCCCCATGACCAAAGGTGGGATCTCTTGACTGGACCGAGATGCTGGTATGCACAACCACTTAGTCTTGGCGGATTGAGTCAAAGCATGTTCCTGTCCATCCAGATCTGCACCGCATCCAGTCAACGGGATATCACGGAGCGGGCATCACTGATGTGGCTTGGGGTGGAGATATGCAACTGGGTATCATCAGTGTACTGATGATACCTCACCCCAAAACCACGGATGATCTCACCCTACGGCTTCATATAGATGTTGAAAAGAGGGAGAGGACCGACCCTGGGGACCCCACAAGTGAGAGCCCTCGAGTCCACCTCTGCCCCCCCATCAACACCGATTGCGAGCACCCCAAGAGGTAGGAGGAGAATCACTGCAAAACAGTGCCCCCCACTCCCAGCCCCCTGAGGCGCCGCAACAGGATACCATGGTCGATGGTATCAAAAGCCGCTGAGAGATCTAACAGGACCAGGACAGAGGAGAGCCCCCTGTCATGCCCCCCAGAGATCATCCATCAGTGCGACCAATGCCGTCTCCGTGCTAAACCCGGGCCAGCAGCCTGATTGGTATGGATCCAGATAGTCCGCTTCATCCAGGAAGAGCGAAACTGCTGAGCCATCACACTCTCAACAACCTTCGCCAAAAAACGAAGGTTGGAGACCGGATGAAAGTTTTTTAATATGGCTGGGTCCAGGGCAGGCTTCTTCAGGAGGGGTCTCACCACTGCCTCTTTCAAGGTGGCGTGGAAAACACCCTCCCTTAATGAAGTGTTGACCACTGCCTGGAGGCAGCTGCACGTGACCTCCCTGGAGGCATATACCAACCAGGAAGGGCATGGGTCCAATAAACATGTGGTGGAGCTCAGCCGTCGCATAATCCTGTCCACTTCATCCTCAGAAACAGGATCAAACTCAACCCAGATCACATTGGCCAGACTACTTGCACCCTCTTTGTCAGACCACTGCAAGCCAGAGTTCAACCCCTCCCGAATCCGAGCGATCTTATCCAACAGATATTGACCAAATTCCTCAGCCCTACCCTGCAGCAGGTCCACCCACGCACCCACCCCGGATGTAGGAGGGAGCGAGTGACCCTAAACAGGGATGCCAGGCGGTTATCTGCGGACTCTATGAGAGTGGAGAGATAAGCCCTTCTTGCCACTCCCACAGCTACCAGGTAAGTCCTAATATGGGCTCTTAACTGAGCTCGATTGGAATCAGAACGGGTCGATCTCCACCTGCTCTCTAAGCCCCTCCTACGGCCTTCATCTCCCGGAGCTCCTCGGTATACCAGGGAGCCAACCAGGATCTGCAGCGAGTGAGGGGATGCATAGGGACAACTCTGTCAAGGGCCCCCGCGGCAGCCTGTTGCCAGGTCCTCGGCAGAGCTGTGGATAAGGGATGTGGGAAAAGACCCCAGCTCTGCCTGGAACCTCTCAGGGTCCATCAGGTGTCTGGCGCAGAACCATTTAGGTGGCTCCTCATCCCAGCAGTGTGGGGCAGCTTGTTGGAAGACCAGCCATAGGAGATAATGATCTGACCATGGAACGGGTTGGGCAGTAAAATTACCTCCCCCCATATCATTACACCACTGTTCCAAGACAAAAACCAGGTCAAGCGTGTTACCCCCCTCATGAGTCAGGCCTTGAATCACCTGGGTCAGGCCCATGGCCACCATGGAGGCCATGAATTCCTGGGCCAAACCAGACCCCCCCCGAGAGAGGACATCAAGGAAGCCATCACAGCCAGGACCCAAACCAGCCCCTACCTCAGGAGAAGGGCCTCACACTCACCTATCTCCGGGACAGTGACCTCCCTTGGAATCAGGGTCTCCTGAATAACTACAGCCATCCCCCCACCCCTCCCATGGGCCTGTGAGCAGTGCAACACTCAAAAAACTGGGGGGCATAAATCAACCAGAGGGGCGCCACCCTCTGGCCCCAACCAGGTCTTGGTGATACAGGCCAGGTCCGCGGCCTCCTCCTCAATCACCTCACAGAGGAGGGATGCCTTATTAACCACGGACCTGGCATTAAAGTACACCAGTCGGAGCCCAGGGGTCCCAGATCCCGAATCCCCAGGAAATTGGAAGGAGGCAAGGGGGTCAGAGAGTGCCAGTGCTCGAAGGCAGCGGGGGCGTGCTCCCAGTACATAATATGGCCCTATGCCTCGCCATCTCCTGCTGAACCCAACCACCCTGGAGATCACCATTCCCGCCTCCCTCCCCGGGCCCCCGCAGGCCCCCTCCCCCCACCCCCCCATCACAATCCCACACTGGGCTGTGCTGTACTTCCTCATAATCACTACCCACCCCTCTCCCTAGCCTCCTTAAAAAGCCCTCTAAAAATTTAACCAATGAGGCTTTGAAGCCCCTCTTTCTACCCCTTCCAGAACCCCGACCTCTACCCACGCCATGCCATCTCTCAGGATTCCACAGTCCATCCTCAAGATAGGCCAGAGAAAGTCCAGCAGGCCAGACCCAGGGGAGAGGAGACTCCCTCAAGGCCTGCAAATCCGTTGCTGAGTAAGTCCAGATATGATAGATGTAGACATATGGGGTGGGGGAGAGTGGTCTGTAGATGGAAAACAAAACAGATGTCCAGATTGTTAAAAACTCGGTTCAGTCCTAAATATCGTCAGCAGGGTAGTCCAAGGTTGAAGTCCAGGTTGCCCTCTCAGGGCAACCCTGTGGGCCAATGGCACTCTCACCGTGGGCAGCCCCAGCTAGACTCATCAGAACAGATGACAAGATGATAAAGATAGCTCCAAGAAGGAAAAAGTGCACCCCTCGCGCTGCTCTCTCACCACAGCAAGTGGGCACAACTAAATCCTTCAGCCAACAAAACCAAGTATAAGAGGGGAAAGGTAGGGAGCCCCAGCAGTCATCAGAACCTAAGCCTCCCGGATGGCAGAAACAACCCATCCGGAGCTTGCAGTCCAATGACGATGGTCCTAAGCCGGCAGCTGCAGCACCCCGAACCCGAGCGTAGATGGAAAGACCATGGGAGGGTAGGCAGCATGATCAGAGGAGCAGCGGGGGAGGCAGGAAAGGCAGCCAAGGAAACACGAAGGCGCTCCGGTCGCAACGGACATGGTGACAGGAAGCCAGGGCCGACAGCGGCCTCAGGTCTACCTCCATCTCCAGGCCCAATAAGGCCGCCTGCCAGTCCGCTGCCCCCCCACCCCCGCTACCGCTGTTACCACCGTCATCGTCGCTGCTTAATATGGTAATTAATTAATATTAATATTAATGACAATATAGAAAAATTGATGAATTTTCTATTCTATTTAGGAAGTGTAATGATGCATGAGAATGACTTTTGGGATGAGGAGAAGAGAAGCTGCTTAGGGAAGGATCAGATAAGAGGGGAGAATCCTGCAGCTGCATAATGGGAGAGAAATAAACTCAGAAAAGAGCCTCACTAAATTTTCAGGGTGAAAAAAGATTTGGTGGGAGATTTATTCTTTCAGATTTGCAAAATTTTGCTAATGTAGTACAATCAAGTACAATTAGCACATCTGGATGTGTTTTCCCTCAGGATGACCAGGGAGAAGATCAACCTGACAATTTTCTCCTCGATAAATCCATCCTTTCTGGGAATCAACCTGTTCTTTTCAAAGAGTTTATCAATTATCTTTTATTTTCTCTGTTCATTTTATTTGCCATCGGCTCTAGAATGTTCCCTATCAATTGTGTCCATGTCACTGCATTTTTTTTGGTTTGTCTGTTTCAAGCTTCTAAGTTCATATTCTAGCAAGCAGGTGTCTGCTAGCCAGCACTGTGTTATCTTGTCTCCATAGTAATGAGATAAGAATGTTTTGATTTACTGCGCATGTGTAAGAAGTTTTGACCTCACTTCCTTTGCAACTTCCGTTGTACTTTTCCTTTGTTCTTTTCTATATGCCTTGGTGGAGATTAGGTTGCAAACATGTAGCTCCATTAGGTTTTCTTATTTTATAAATAAAAATGTTTTTAGATTACTTTCCGGGTCTCATTTTTATCATCATTGACAGCAGAGAAGAACACGGTTTATCACCTCTAATTAGCAGGGATGTTTTGGAAGACTTTTTACTCCCTGGCAAAGGTTTTCCAAGCCTTTGAAAATGGTAGCAGAGAAAGGCTTGACATTGGTAGAGAGGATGGTTTTTTCAAAGCTTCATAGCTTCAAGCTTAATTATGTTTTTCTTTGCTCGTTGTGATGATAGGGCTTATTTTTAGTTAGTTCCTCAGGTCTGAGGACCTGGTGAATAACTGCAAGATAATGCCTCGAAAGAAAGCAAAGATGAAACAAAGGAGGACTCCGTCCGAGGACGATTTATCACCTTCTGATATACTTAAGTATTCTGCAATTTGGTAGTCACTCCCACATGCTTCTGCCATGGAAGAGCAACAAGAGATCAGGTCAGTAATCTCTTCTTTTGATGATGCATGTTTACAAGCTCAGTCTGAAAAAGAAAATGCTCAAGATTATGGATTACTTGGAGCAAAGCCTAAAGTTTTACAGTCAGCTGAGCATTTTTCACCCAAAGAGAATGGTGAAACTCTTTATTCTTCAATGTCTCCAGAGAAGACTATGAGGCAGAATCTTATGCATGGTTTTTTGAGAGAAATTGAAGGTTATGAACAAAATATAAAGCAAGCCAGGGCCTTTGCATTATCCCTTCAGGCAGATATGGGTGTGGTTCAAGTTCCAGAGCCCTCCATCTTGCCTTCTTTTTGGAAGCCAAGGGTCCACCCACATGTTGGTCACATGGGTGTGGTGTCAGACCAATCAGAGCAGAGAGCTGTGCCTACATCACGTGGAGTGTCTTATGATCCTGACTCAGCAAGAACTCCCTTGTTTTCTACTGTTGTAGCACCATCTGCTGACAAAATGCATGCATTACATGAACATAAAGAAACTCTACATAGATTGTTTGATGAGATGTTAATGAGGCAATCTTATCTACAAGATAATATATCTCCAGTTATGCAAATGCCTCCTGAGGCTATCCAAATTGCATCAACTCGGCTTCCTGATATAGCTGCTAGTAAAATGCCTCAAATGCAAATGCCAGCACCTCCTGCAGGCCAAATTGGTGCTGCTCAAATACCAATAGCAGCTCAACAGCAACAAGTCCACATGCAGCCACAGGTTAGACCAGCAATGGCACAGCCACAAATGCATTTAGCAGGTCAACCAGTGCCAGCACCAGTGCCAGCTCAAGCGCCCCCTGGTGGCCAAGCAGGCATTGTTCAACCAGTGCAAATTATGAATGTTTCCCTGCAAATTTCTATCACCTCACTGACTGGTGATTCAAAATTAAAGTGCTCAGGACGAAATTACAAGGCATGGGTCAGTGAGGTTGGCATTTTACTTCGTAGAGAAGGTACCCACTGTATGGTGTTTAATCCTCCACCACAACTGTGGCCTCCTGACATAAGAAACTTGGATACTAGAGCATGCACAACATTATTGATGTCAATGGACACTGAACTGCAGATGATTTTTTCACCTAATGCAACTGCCAAACAAATTTGGGCTCAATTAGAAGCATGTTACAGGCCTGTTTCAATTGAATCTACATGTTTACTCTTAACTGAATTTCATGGTTCGAGATTAAGGCCAGGTGAAACTATTGGAGAGCATTTAACAAAAATGAAAGGAAAGAGAAAAGAGCTTGCTGAACAAGGTTATGCTGTAGATGATTTTCAAATGATCAGCATTATTATTAACTCTTTGAATCATGAATGGAAGGATGCCATTTCAAAGATTAATCAAGTGCCTATTGCTCAGTGCACAGTTGATAATGTGTGCAGAATTTTAACTGAAGAAGAAGCCCTCATGCAAGCCATGCCACATTTGAGAGGACCACCTGCATCAAGAGCTCCAGCGAGGCATACCTTCCGAGGAAGAGGCTTCTTTCCAAGGATGCCAAGATGTTATATCTGCGATCGTGTGGGACATGCCACCCAGGATTGTCCCCAACGATCTCAAGCACCCGCCACGTACCAGCCCAGAGGAACAGATTCCAGAGGCAGAGGCAGAGGTGGAAGACAAGGTCGTCGTGGTCCCAGGCATGATCTACAAGCTCCACACATCACATTGGTGTTGACCAACGATCCACAACCTGATCCAGAGTATGACAGATGACTTCTCTGGACTTTAGACAGTGGAGCAGCAGTGCATGTTACCTACAGAAGAGATCTGTTCACAGAGATGCACGAGCCTGAACCTGACATGCGTGAACTGTACATTCTTTCAAATTATCCTGTTCAGGTCAGGGAAAAAGGAACTGTTTATATTGAAGAGCTCGATGCATTGATTTCTGATGTTTATTACATACCAACAGCAACCTGCAGTTTGCTTAGCCAAAGTCATTTGTCGAGGGTGTCCAAGTACCAGGTTCACCATTTTGAAAAAGCAAGTTATTTGGTGAAAGAGGGTAATATTGTTGCTGAAACCACATTAATTGGTGGTGTTTATTACCTAAAGCCAAAGTCTAACTCGCAAGCACAGGCAAGTATAAAATTTCCAAAGGAGAGCACAGGCCCAGAGAGAGATGTCTCAAAGAGAGATCCTGTAGCTACTCCAAAGGCTCCTAAAGCCAATAAAAAGAAACAGTTTGCTCAAAGCCAGCCTAAGGTTCCTCATAAAAATGTTGAAAATTCACTAACAGGTAAACCTTTGCATTCCACGTGTATCCATAAGTGGCATAAACGTTTGGGGCATGCCAGTTTTCGTGTTCTCAGGATGATGCCGGAATTCGTGAAAGGTTTGGATCTGAAGGGGTGTAAGGTGTTCTTGGATTGTGCTGTCTGCAAGAAAGCCAAATCCAAAGCAGCAACTGTTCCAAAACACGCTACACGCCGGTCAACAAGCATTTTTGTTTTGGTACACACTGACATAGTAGGTCCATTTGCACCAACACTTGGTGGCAAAAAATATTTCTTAACAATTGTTGATAATTATTCTAGATATGGATTTGTATTTCCTATGAAGGAAATATCAGAGACCTTTCAGATCTTTAAAGACTTTGCAACTTATGTCAATACCCAACACAATGTTCGCATCGCTAGCATTCAAAGTGATCGTGGTGCTGAATTCATGTCTCAGCGTTTTCAGGACTGGGTGCGTAAGAATGGAATTCTGCACCAGACCTCAGCCCCTTATGTTCCTGCAGAAAATGGAGTGGTGGAACAAAGGAATGGAGTCCTACAAACCATGATGCGATGTCTCCTAGAAGATGCTAATCTCAGTCTCCAATACTGGGGTGAAGCTATCAAATATGCAAATTACATTGTTAACCGCATCTGGAGTAGTGTAATAAATCAGACACCTTTCTTCAAGTTATATGGGTATAAACCCGATCTCAAAAATATACATATTTTTGGTTCATACGCTATGGTGAACATTCCATTAGCTCAAAGAAAGAAAGAAGGTCCAGCAGAAAGAAGAATGAGATTCATGGGTATTGATGACAATTCAAAATGGAGCAAATTCACTGACTCCAGACATGTAATTGTGATTTCTCAGTCCTTCAATTTTGAGGAAGATGCTGACTGGTCCAGGATTCACTCCAATGATCTTGGAGTTTATTTTCCTAGAGATGATGCTATTGATGTCACGCAGCCTGATGATCAAGATTCACAGGCGGATGTTCCGTCAACTAGTTCTTCTGAAGCAGATATTCCGTCTTCATGAGCCGTAGATGCTGAGGCTAGCGACTTTGAAAAAGATGAGGACGAAATGGAAGAAGAATGGACAGTTGTTCCGAGACGTTCCGAGAGGACCACGAAGGGGATTCCTCCGAAACGATATTCATGGCAATTAACAAAAGCACCTTTACCATTGATTTGTGCTGTTACACTGCCTCCTGACAAGTTCACACAAATAAAGGATCTTCCTGATTCAGAGCAAGAGAAATGGTATGAGGCAATGCAGGCTGAAATGGACAGTCTAAAGAAACTCAAGGTGTTTACGCCTGCAAGTCCTCCAGCGAATAAGAAAGTTATTGGCACCAGATGGGTCTACAGAATTAAGAAGAAGCCAAATGGTGAGTCATTATACAAGGCCAGACTTGTAGCTCAGGGTTTCGTGCAACGTTATCCTGAGGACTACACAAATACTTACTCACCGACAGTTTGGACTGAGAGTGTGAAAATTGCTCTAGCCACTGCAACTATTCTTGGTTTAGAAGTTTTCCAATTTGATGTGGAAACAGCTTATCTAAATGCTGACTTGGATGAAGAAATCTACGTCAGAGGTCCTCCAGGGTTCCGGAAGCAAGAAGGGGATACCTGGCTCCTCAACAAAAGACTTTACGGTCTGAAACAGTCTGGTTTAATGTGGTATTTGTGTCTTACTGATAAACTAAATTCAATGGGCTTTATTAAGTCTGAAACTGATGAATGCGTGTTCACAAAAAGATCTAAGAATGGATATGAGATAATTCTTGTTTATGTTGATGATATTGTTTATATTGGTCCAAATAAGCAAATGAGTGAGAATTTTGCTAAAGCTTTGCAGAAATATTTTACATTGAAATCTTTAGGTCACATTAACACTTATTTGGGTGTTCAGATTACCAAAACTCAGAAGGGGTTTAGTCTTTCACAAGAGGATAAAATTGAACAATTGTTGCATCATTGCAATATGAAGGATGCTAAAACAGCTAGCATACCTATGCAAACAGATTTTCATAATCTGGCACATGAACCAAGTCCTGATTTTGAAGATCAAACACTTTATTGTTCAGTCAGTGGGTCATTGTTATACATTAGTAGTTGGACCAGACCCAACATTGCACTCAGTGTTAATCTTTTGTCACAACACGTAGGTAAGGCAAAACAGTTTCATTGGTTATGCATTAAGAAGTTGTTGAGATATCTAAAGCACACTAAAAATATGAAGTTGTTGTTAGAACCAACACATACTGATTATGCAGAGTTATGTTGTTATGCAGATTCTGATTGGGCGAGTGATAAGAAGTCACGTAAAAGTACTTCAGGTTATCTGATGTTCTTAAATGGGTGTCCTGTTTACTGGCAAGTACGTAAACAGAATTTCATTTCTTGCTCATCTACTGAAGCTGAATATGCTTGTGTTTCAGATGCTTGCAATTCTCTAACATGGTTTGATGCTTTAGTCACAGATATCTGGACACGCCCGATCCAGCCAATCACCATGATGGAAGACAACGACTCTGTGGTTTATATTTCTGAAACACGTTTCACAGGTTCTAGGTCCAGACACATTGACATTCGTTATAAGAACATAAAGCAATTAGTTAAACAAGGTTTTGTTACATTACAGTATGTGTCCACACATGATCAGATTGCTAACATGCTCAACAAACCACTTCCAGCAGCGCAGCACAAATATCTGCGTGAGAAGATGTGCCTTATTTGATTTCCGCTTAACAGACAAAAGAAGGGGATGTCACTGCGGGTTTTTTTGGTTTGTCTGTTTCAAGCTTCTAAGTTCATATTCTAGCAAGCAGGTGTCTGCTAGCCAGCACTGTGTTATCTTGTCTCCATAGTAATGAGATAAGAATGTTTTGATTTACTGCGCATGTGTAAGAAGTTTTGACCTCACTTCCTTTGCAACTTCCGTTGTACTTTTCCTTTGTTCTTTTCTATATGCCTTGGTGGAGATTAGGTTGCAAACATGTAGCTCCATTAGGTTTTCTTATTTTATAAATAAAAATGTTTTTAGATTACTTTCCGGGTCTCATTTTTATCATCATTGACAGCAGAGAAGAACACGGTTTATCACCTCTAATTAGCAGGGATGTTTTGGAAGACTTTTTACTCCCTGGCAAAAGGTTTTTCCAAGCCTTTGAAAATGGTAGCGGAGAAAGGCTTGACAGTCCATTATATTTTCTCTATATTTTCTGAGTGTATGATGACATTTTTTTCTAAAACCATTTCATTCTTTTATGAAGATAACGACAGTATTTGTGTCCTAATTAAGCATATTTGGTGATTAGACAATTGTAGAAGAAAGAGTCAAAGTGTGATAAGGAAGCAAGTTTTCTCCTCTTCAAATTCCTGAACGTTCCCATTCTAGTTTCATCCCTTTCTGGAGAAGAATGAATTTTGGAATATTTCTGAACTGAAATACTACTTGGACCAAAATGGAGAGATAACAGCAGATCTGGCGATCTGGGGCTACTTGGTTCTCCCCAAGGAGAATCTCAAGGCAGAGACTCTGGCGTATTTTAAAAGACAGAGACTTTCTATCGAACAAGATGCTCTTTCACGGCTGAAGTTGCTCAATAAGGTGGGAGAAATTTTGGTGTCTTTTCTCTGTTTTCCAAAGCCTGAGGTCCCATTTCCAGTGGACCAAGCCTAGAGTCTCCAGGGTGGTTGGTCTTCCATGCCAGTTAGGGTCTTCTAATGGAAGTTCTTCAAGAGACAGGACCTCAGTGGAGTGGCTTTGCAATGAAATCTTTCAAGATCTCACTGGTCAAAGGTTTCTTTCTCCATCACAGTTTAATTTCATATTAAAAAATCTATTGGAATGAAAGTTTCCTAAATCTTTTACAGTAAACTTTATTCTCAGTTTTAATATGACTATATCATCATACTTAAATCTTTTTTCAATTCCATCGCTGTAGACTTTATTAAATAGAAAATACTTTACTGTAATGTTAATGTCTAAAAGCAAAAGGGAGGAACTAAATGAAGGATCTGCCAGTTGTTCTACCTCCTGCATCTGTTTAAAGTAGTCAAAGATTTCTTATTTACCTCAGTGAAGACCAGAGGCTACTTGGCTAACATCCATTTCTCCCTCCATTTTAAATGGATGGAGAGACCTAACATCTTTTCTTTTCCATTCCTATTTTTTTTCTCCTTAGTCCCTGCCTCAGTCCAGATGTGTGGAAAGTTGTACTCCTGGATTTGTCAAGAGGGCTCAGGAAGGAGAGCCAGTTTGCTGCTACAACTGCATTCCTTGTCCAGAGGGGACCTTCTCCACTCAGGATGGTGGGTGACATCAGAGGAAAGGAAGGCCTTGTGGAACTGGATCCATCTAGAACATTTTCATGAAAGTGAAAGTTACAGATTGAAGCTCACCTGGTGTTTTTTTTTACTTTTAACCTGCACAATTTCTCATCTAAAAGAAAGTAAATGAAAAAAACTTTGAAGGGGGCTGGGAAGATATGGGAGGAGGGGTGGCAGACAGGGCAAACTTTACTAACAGCAGAGGAAATATCTCTTATGCTTTTTAGTTCGGATAGTTGCGGCTAAGTTCACCTTTCTAGGAACACCTGAGTTCTTCAGAACTTGATAGATTGTTTCAGGTCCGCGTTCTGAAAGATCTTGCAATTCCCTTTGTATTGGCCTCACCTTGAGGATCCCTGAGAAGGGGTCCCTGGTCCATAATGTGGTGCTGTGGATAGTTATGGGGGGAACTCATTACACAAATAGTCTGCCAGTCATGTAGATCAATCAATCAATCAGAATAGAGCTGGAAGGGACCTTGGAGGTCTTCTAGTCCAGCCCCTCATCAAGCAAAAGAAACTATACCATTTTCAGGCAAGTAATTGTTCTCTCTGATAGGAAGTTTCTTCTTAATTCCAGATTGCTTCCAGATGTTACAGGATACTGTAGGTATCCTCCAAGTCCAGTATATTAACTGCCATGTGGCAGGACTCAGTATGTTTGCCTAAAAAGATTATATGATTCATTGTTAACCTCTAATAACGTAGGTTCTTATGAAGATTATCCACATTACACTGGAAATAATTACCATCCTAGAACTTCCCTTAACTTCATATACCTAGATACATTATTTTTTATAACCTTCTCATGCTGTTTTTAATGAAATTGTTCAGAAATACTTTTGGAAAATGCGCAAGGTTATCACCTGTTATCCAAGGAAGGTACTTCTTGTGCAATAAAGGCACAAAATCTTAAAGTAATATTGCATTTTTGCTTTGTCAGATACAGAAAAATGCACCAAATGTCCAGATGAGAAATATCCAAATAAGAACAGAGTCCAATGTATTCCCAAAGTTATAACCTTCCTGTCTTATGAAGAACATCTGGGCATCATCCTGGTCTCTTTTCCCCTGCTCTTCTTCCTAACCACAGGCCTTGTTTTAACCATCTTCATTAAACACCGAGAAACTCCTCTTGTCAAAGCCAACAACCGGGACCTCTCCTACATCCTCCTTGTCTCCCTCCTGCTTTGCTTCTTGTCTTCTTCTCTCTTCATTGGTCAACCAAGGAGAGCCACCTGCCTTCTCCGACAAATGGTCTTCAGCCTCATCTTCTCTGTCGCTGTTTCTTCTCTCTTGGCCAAAACCATCACGGTGGTGCTGGCTTTCCTGGCCACAAAACCAGGAAACCGAGTGAAGGGGTGGTTGGGGAAGAGCTTGGCCAACTCCATCATCCTTTCTTGTTCTGCTGTCCAAGTGATCATCTGCTCCATCTGGCTAGGAGTTTCTCCCCCCTTCCCTGACTCTGACCTCCACTCCCAGCCCGGAGAGATCATCCTGCAATGCAACGAAGGGGCCGTTGTCATGTTCTATGTCACCCTCAGCTACATGGGCTTCCTGGCTGCCATCTGCTTCACGGTGGCTTTCCTGGCCAGGAATCTGCCTGGGGCCTTCAACGAAGCCAAGCTGATCACCTTCAGCATGCTGGTCTTCTGCAGTGTCTGGGTGACCTTTGTGCCCACCTACCTGAGCACCAAAGGGAAATACATGGTGGCTGTGCAGGTCTTCTCCATCCTGGCCTCCAGTGCTGGTCTGCTGGGCTGCATCTTCATCCCCAAGTGCTACATTATCCTTCTGAGGCCAGAGCTGAACACAAAGGAGCATCTCACAGCCAGAGGAAATGTAAAAACATAACACGTCATACCATGATATTTAAAGACTTGTAAAATTTCCTTTTATTTGAAAGAATAGGTTAATTATTTCCACTTAGATAATATGCAGGAGTCAAAGAATAATATATGTATATGTTTTCAAATGTGAAATAGTTGAATGACTGGAATTCTTGTATTTTCCTATTCATCCCAATAAATCTAGCTGAAGAGAATCCTGTAAAAGTCATTCAGTGGAATTTAATATTTGGCAACAAAAACCAGACAGGTTATGGAAAATTATTTGAGCATTTATTCCTACTAACAATGGCTGAAAGTATAGATGTCTGAGAAAGAGATGGTAGGAAAAGAGGGAAGATGTTCCAAGAGTTGTAGGATATTCTTCTTGAGAACCGTCACCCTTCACACCAAGAGGGGTGGCGTCCCTGAAGGTTCTCTTGCTTAGAGACCCAGTCAGCAGCCCTTTTCTGCAGCTGTTCCTCCCCTGGGAAAGAGGGTTTTCTATGAGATCCAGCATCCTCCTTCCATCCCTTTATTGGGTGATAAGGACCCCTTGGACAGCCAAATCAAACCCCCTTCTCCCCAGCCCTCAGGACTGCAACCTCGGCGAAAGGTATTGCGAAGTGAAATCCCCCAGGTTTCCCAGAGCCCGGCGCTGGTGAATCAGCTGCTCCTAAGAACACCTTCTCTGATGTCCTCCTCACCTGCCTGGCTGGCACTTCTTGCTGGGAGGCACTGGGTGAAGCTGCTGCTTAGAAGCTGCGCTTTGGCTTCGGCCCCCCAGAGACCTCTTCACCCCAGTTCCCCAGGCAGCCCTTTTCGGCGGGACTCCTGCAGCCTCAGAGCTCTGACGGGGCAAGGAGGGAACAGGCACAGAGCCACTTGCTTAGCCCTCTTTCCCCGCAGCCGGGCTGGGAGGAAGGCGATGCAGGCGCCCAGCGGCTCTGCTGCTTCCTTGCCTGCTGCACTCCCTGTGGCTTCCCAGAGAGGCTCTCGGCCAGCCCTGAGGGGGGCTTAGGTGGGGAGAAGGGGGTGGGCAAGGGAGGGGCTCAGGCCAAGAGGATGAGGGCCCAGAAAATGAAAGTGGTAAAATAAAGAGAAATAGTAGAGAAAAAAGAAGGGGGACGGGAGGAACCCAGCCCCCCTTTCTTAACCAGCTTGCAAAGGTCTGCCGAGTAAGGCAGGGGAGAAATAGGGGCTTGTGCAAGGTGTGGGGTTCCCTCTTGAGCACAACCCGAGCCAAAATGGCCCTGAAAAGTGGTGATTTCACCCGTTCACCTGCCTGTCAGCTGAGCAGCTCCCTCTGGTCTTCCCCCAAGGGGATGGGGCCCTTCTTGCGGTGCTGAGGAAACGCCCCTCCTGGGGCTCAGCTCCCTTGCCTGCCTTTGTGGCTCCCTCCGGAGCGAGATCCGGTCTTTTCCTTTCCCTTTGGGTCTTCGTGGCTCCCATTTTCACAGGCAGAAAATCCAGGCATCTCTGCCGCCGCTTCAGAGCAACTAACTGATATGCAGAATACATTTCATCTCCGATTCTTCTGCGCTGACTTTGAAGCCCGTTTGGGTCAGAATCAGAAGTGACTCCTGGGCGCTTTCCTAATGGGGCAGAGCAAGAACCTTCCAGGAAGCCATGGAGCCCTACCCGAAGCTTGTGTGGGGCAGCCGCTGCTCACTCTCCCTCCTCAGGTGGCCTAGTGGTCAAGGAAGCAGCCTAGAATCTGAGAGGCTCAGGGTTCGAATCCCACCTCTGGCATGAAAGTTGGCTGGAGGGGGCCTCTTGGCCAATCCCTGATCCCAGAAGTGAACTGTCAGCCTTTGTGCACCTGCGATCAAGACACAACCACCCTTTGTAAGATGGATTAATTAGAGCAATGAGTGAATGCCATTGTCTTTGCTTCTCTGGATCTTCCCAAATCTGGACTGAAGGTTTCACTCTGGGAGAGGCAGAAGAAGTATGGAAGGCACCACCAAGGAGGGGCTGCCCTTTGCCAAAACAGCCACACCTGCCACGGTCCAGCAACACCTCCTCTGGTCCTTCTGTTCCCTAGACTAGCCATTTCCAGTTCCTGCATTCGTTCATTGTAGGTTTTAGTCAGGTTGAATCTCTCCTTGATCAGTTTCCATCCATTGTCACTTGTCTAGAATATGAGCAGGATGCAGGGAAGGGAAGGGAAGGGAAGGGAAGGGAAGGGAAGAGGAAGAGAAGAGAAGAGAAGAGAAGAGAAGAGAAGAGAGAGAAGAGAGAGAAGATTCAGATACTTCTCTGACTCACCCCTTACAGATCTGTGCCCTGTTTACAAGGTCTTCCTTGTTTAATCACATTGTTAAAGCTGGCTTTTTCTTCAAAGGTAGGAATTCTTGGAAGATGAGAAAATGCGGGGGGGATTGGTTGGCAGCAGAAGGTGGCTTGTCCTCCACGGGTGGGAGATTGAAGGGGCAGCTGCAGGGGAGGGCTGCATGCTCCTCCTCCTCTCCAAAGAGGGGCGAGGGTTTGGCCAATGTGGGACAATAGTCATTCTTACATCATTCAATTGCTCTCTTTGTCAGGACATTTCCCCGTATTCAATCATTCATATGGCTAAAAGTTCAATACAATATTCCATTATTCCTTGACCAGGGGTTTTGATCACCTGGCTGTGATCCTGACCTTTCTGAACCCTTACCCAGATGCTGCTTGTCTTCTGCACTTTGGGGTGAGAGAGAATTGCCCTTCATTTATTCTGTCTGGTGCTATTCAAATATATTCTGGATGTTGATGGGTTTAATATCTTTCCCATCTTACTTCTTCTGAAATACATTTCAGCTCAGCATCTGCTAAATAGAAAGATGGATATCTTTGATTTTGTTTGATAAGTGCTTTTCTTGGGGTTTCTTGGTGTTCTTCTTCTGCTCGTATAGAGTTTTCTTTAATCAAAGACCTTCACACACACCGTTACACATCTCTCTTCTCCTTTATCTTCTCTGCTGGATTTGATCGCTGGGGTTCAAAGTGGCAGCTGCTTAAGAAGGCTCATTTCCCTTCCCCAAAAACCATATATTGATTATTGCAGCAGGCCGACATGGTGTAGTGATGAAGCCAAAGTTAAAACCCCAACCCACCTCTGGAGGTTTCTGAGTGACTGTAGTTAGTTCCTCTCTTTCAGCACAACAGCCCTCAGAGGCCATAAAAGGATGGGAGGCCCACGTGGGAGATTCTGGTATATTATTATTATTTATTATTTGTTTTGACTTGTATGCCTCCACTCTCCAAAAAGGACTCGGGGTGGCTCACAGATAAAAACACAGAACAATAAATTATTTAAAAGAAATTAAACTAAACAAGCCAAAATACAACTATAAAACCAAATTAAAATCGAATTTAAAACCCACCCTCTCCCCCAGGAGATCAGTCCAGCCCAGCCTGTAAAAACAACCAGGTTTTAGATTGCACCAGAAAGAGGAGAGATCGGGAGCCAGCGGAGCTCAATGGATAGCTGGTTCCATAAGGCGGGGCCATGCAGAATAGGCCCTTCCCCGGGTCACCGCAAGCCGACATTGTCATGCGGATGGCAACCCGAGGAGTCCCAACCTGTGTGCTCGCACAGGGCGACCAGTATTTGATATCGGCAGGAGATGCTCCCGCAAGTACCCGGACCCATGCCATGAAGGACTTTGAATGTTAATGTCAAAACCTTGAATCACACCCAGAGGGCAACCGGCAACCAATGCAGCTCGCGCAGGGCTAACATGGGAGTATCGGGAAACTCCCATCACACCGCCGCATTCTTTGAGTTCCCAACAGAAAGCTGTGAAAGACTTGAAGGCAATTTTAAAATAAGAATCTGTGGACTTGGGAAAAATGCATACTTTTGGGGGGCTATGTAAGATGCTACAATTCTGTTGAAGGTTCAGCTCAGATCCTGAAGGTAAGAGAAAGATTGTTGGGGCAATTAGCTGACCTTAAATGCTTTAATGAGGTACAGTGACTATTGCTGAGACTGTTGCATTGTAAGCTTAGTCTGACCATATATTTAATTATGACCAGATTTTAACAACTTAAGATGAAGATTTTAAGGGAAGTGGTGGACTTTGCCGGGGGATTAAAAATTTGCATGTAAAAAAATTGCATTAATTTGCATTAATTTGCATTAATTTGCATTAATTATAAAATTAACAAAAAATAATATAAAACTCATATCCTGGCGAAATAGCCACATGGCCTTAGGGGGATGTTTAGGGTCCTAAGTCTGAGATATATTTCCACCACACAGCTGACTTTTAGCTCTGTATGGCAGACTTCTGCTTTACTATTTAATAAAAATCCTAAATGGATCTATGTTTTGTATCATGTTCATCATAACTTAATTACCTGCAGTGAAGATTAAGATAATTAAAAGTGTTGGATGTTAGTTTATATGAAGCAAACAGGTGCTGAATAAGCTTTAGTGTAATATCAAATACTTCATTTATTGGCAAGTATCTTAATGAAAGGACACACATATATTATTGTTAGCATTTTTTTTTCTAAAATTGCTGTAACATAAATGTTTTATGCTAGCTTTCTCCACCTTGTGCCTCCCTTTCTAGTGCTAAAAGTGAAGTCTCTGTCATTCTTGTGAGTAGGTTTAAAATGATACAACTTTAATCCAAACCATCAAAAGACTTAAATTGTATGTATTTCCCCTCTCTTACACTCCTGAGTTTAATCCATGATTCCTCCTCCCCATAATGTGATTCAGAGGAGAGGTTTGAATGCAAAGTTTCAGTGGGACATGAATGGGTTCAGCTGGCTTTTAATGAAACCAGAAGGAGGTCCAGTTTGGGCTCAAAATGTTGACCACACTGAGCAAAACTCCTGTGCAATAAGTGTATTCCTAAAGTGATGTTTTTAGTTTCTTACACCCTTCCTGCTAACTGAACAGTATTTATCTTCATTTAGAGAAAAAAAAGATGTTGCATCTACAATGCATATAAAAACAGCCCACCCTAGCATTAAGTACTAGAACATGTTCTTCCTTATGCCTCAGTTAAAGTCTTTAATTATTTTTACCAAATCCTGCGAAGCTTGCTTTCTCCAGTGCTGTTATTTCCTATTGTAAAATTCAGCATAAAGATATCCCCTGTCAGTGCAAATAAAGCAGTTTCAGGTGGTCCCAGTTTTCTAGAAGTTGGGGAAGCTGCTTTAAGCATTTTCCTCCTATTCTTCTGTGGTAAATCTAGGTGCATTTTAAAATATGACTTTGGTACAATTTCAGAGTGAAAGAACCGAAATCTTAAACCAGTGGCAGTCTGAGCCTGGTAGTAATAGTAAATTTTCTTCCTCTTTCACAGCTTCCATTCAGCCTCCCTTCAAGGCTTGTCCCTATTTAGAAGCAGCATTTGTCATCAGAGGAGCCCCTCCCTTTCCACATTTATTTCCATGGTAACCCTTTTAAGGCATTCTGCAGACTGAAAACTACTTTTGCTTTTTCATCATGCAGGCTGCCACTGTGAAGAGTTCACTGTATATCTACAGCTTCTGAATTAATATAAAAGAATATGCAGCAGTTTGCATGGACAGTTTGTTTTAAGATGAGTTACTTATAAAGGAACTATGGGTCAGCCTACATGCAGCCTACTGTCAGCACGTTGTTTACTAAAGGAACCACAATCTAAATTGATTAATTAATTGATTAACTTTGGGATAGGTTTGATCAGAATGGATGTTCTATCCAGTCAGCTGGACAATTTCCTGAATTCACTTCAAGGAAAATCTGGCCAGATGGAGCTAGAGAGAGAGAGAGAGAGAGAGAGCGAAGAGCGAGTCTTCTCCCCACCCGGCGTGTCCTTCCTAACCCCCCAGTCTCCACGCAGGGCTCGCTTACCTGCCGAAGTGGCCGAGGGACTCGAAGAGCAGCTCGAAGTTGCGAGCCATGGCTGGGGACGCGTAGCGGTGTGCGAGGCAGACAGAGTCCCATGGCAAGTTCCCTCCTCCTGCCCCACCAGAGCCCGCCTGTCGGGAAGGGGCATCACCTTCACCCTTCCCGTCCAATGGACCCTTCAGCCGGGCGAGTGGGCTGCGATATCCCGAGCCCTGGCAGCAAGGGGGGGCATCCCTCCCCACGGGTGCTCACCGGCCGCGACCCCGCCTCTTTTTCCCACGCAGCCTCCGCCGCCCACCGCTAGTCCCATCCTTTCCAGCAGAAGTGACCCTTGCAGGGATTCGACCCGTGAGAAGGAGGGGGGGGCTGGGAAGATAAGCCAAGCAGCTTTCCAAGAAACGCCGTCCCTCCCTAACGCTTTCACCAGCCCAAGCGCAGGCGCGGGGAGAAAAGTGTGGCGCCCCACGCGAAGGAGGCCTCTGCGGTCAGTGTTCCGAATTCTGCGCCTGAAAGAAGGCCTGGGGAAAACTTTGGGAATCCTGGGGATTCCATTACTTGGACCGTATTCTCTCTAATAGATGAGACCCGGACTCATAAAGTTTGAAAGAGCTGCTTTCACCCTAAGTAAAGCGAAGTAAGTACCTGATAGCCTTCTGCTAATAAAATCGGGACTTTTAAAACGCAGGACGCGGGACAAATTATTAAAACTCAGGACTGTCCCGCCAAAAGCGGGACATCTGGTCACCTTAATTATACTACAACGTTGTCCTCTTTTATTTTATATAGTTTCTAGGCACTTCAAAGTCTGCTCTGAAAAATACTTCACCCTCAGTGCAGGCATGGGACTTAGTACAAGAGAGTCAGCAGATTCTTCAAAGAGCAATCTAATAATAGAGGAGTTATTGCTCCTGTATTACCAAGTGAGACTGGAATTCTAAATAAATTCTAAATATTAAATGCTGGCCTCATTTAGCAATGGACCCAGTTAAAAACTGTTTGTAGATTCAGTTGGATTTATGGCAGTAAATGAAGGTGACCAGACGTCCCGCTTTTGGCGGGACAGTCCCGAGTTTTACCAATTTGTCCCGCGTCCCGCGGCATTTTAAAAAAGTCCCGATTTTAAGAGACGGAATCCCTGGAAGGGCATTTCCTGAAAGAATTTTCTCTTTCCTTTCCACGCCGCCTTTCTCGCATTGCACCTGGGTGTCTGCCTAGCAACAATGATGACACAGGAATACCTTTATTCTATTGGTTGAGGTTGGCCAATCGCCGGCTTCCTCTGGATTGTTGCACTGTTGATCACGGGGAGCGGGGCGCCTCTTCTTTTCCCTGCGACTGTCCAGGAGATCCGAGGGCTGGTTGAGGGTCACGGCCAGGATGGCTTTGCGCTCTGCGCCCCTCTGGCTCCTGGTGCTGCTGGCAGTCGCCCTTTGGGAGAGCTGCGTTGGTGAGTCCCTGTGGGCCTTCGGGAGATCCGGCCCTTTTTCTTCCTGGGAATCTTTCTCTCTCCGCCCCCAAAGTTTATTCCCAGACATAGAATGCTGATTCGGTCCTCTTTCCAGTCCGCTCCCCTCCCCTGTGGCCACTGTTTGATTAGGTCCCAAAGCGTTGAGGGGACTCTGCTGCCTCCCCCATCCAGGAGAGCCCCCCTGGGAACAGGAGAAGGGTGGCCCCTCCAGATGTCAGGGCGGCATATAAATATGAATAAAATAAATAAATAAAATAAATAAGTCTACCTGGGCGCCCCAAGAGCAGTTCCTTCCCTCCCCAAAGCGGAGATTGTCGGAAAGCGGCGTTTGCAGGGGATCAGGGCAGTTCACGAACTTCCTGGCTGCCTTCGCCCAACCCTCCCCTGGGTCGCCTTTCCTGCCCTTGTGGGGCCTTTGGGCTCTTTGGGGCTTCTGGTGCTGGGAGGACCCGGCTGGTTTCTCCAATTGGATCCGTGTCTTGGCAGATGTTGGTGCAGTGGAGCGATGGGGCTAAGGTTGTCCTGTGAAGATTCCTCCTTCCTGATTGTCGTAAACCCCCAATAGCCCCAGAGCTTTTTCCTGGCACAGGCAGAGATTATTCCTTAGCAATCAGGAATTTGGGGTGCTCCTGGCTGTTTGCTCTGAGAAATTATCAATGTAGCAACTTTTCAAAAGATATTTAAAAATTGGCAGGAATTTAAGGATTAAATAAACTGGCTTGGATGTAAAAGAAAAGAGAAGCAATTCTGGATGGTGACCATGAAATGAACCACTTGCTTGGACACAGACAGGCCCAAACTCACCAGCCTTTCCTGACTGGAGGCACATTCACCATTGTGAGGATGCCAAACCTGTGTTGTAGTCACACGTGTCATTTCTGACTTGAGGAGGATTCGTGACTGTGAGGAGGCCCAACGTGCGTTACATGCACACATTTCTCCTCTCAGGCAGACTTCGGACTTCATCCTCACTGCTCAGCCCCACAAGGGAAAGAAGCCAGTTCTGGATCACGGAGAGTCCGATCCCCCCTTCTTCTGTTAGGGAAAAGCTCTGATCCCTTTTGGATTCTGAAATCTCCCCAGAGCAGGAACTGGATCTGGGGATCCCTCTCCAAAAGCTCTGAGAAGCCCCTGGGATTGTGGGGAGGAGCAGGAAGAAGGAGGCCCAGGCCTTTGCCTTGGACTGGGAAGGACTGGGAGGCCAGACTGGAGGGAATGGGCAGTGGGACTACAGGTAGTCCTCGACTTACAACAGTTCATTTAGTGACCAAAGTTGCAATGTCATTGAAAAAGTGACAGTATGACCATTTTTCACACTTATGACCATTTTAGCATCCTCATCGTCCATGTGACCGAGATTTGGATGCTGGGCAACTGGTTCATATTTATGACGGTCGCAGTCTCCCCTATCATGTGAGCCCCTTTTGCAGCGTTCTGACAAGCAAAGTCCATGGAGAAGCCAGATTCACTTAACAACCAAGTTATTCATTTAACAACTGCAATGAATCATTTAACAACTGAGGGAAGAACATTTGTAAAATGGAGCAAAAAACTCACTCAACAAATGTCTCACATAGCAACAAACAATATGGGCTCAATTATGGTCATAAGTTGAGGACTATCTGTATTTATGTCTCTGGGCTTTGGAGGTCCTGCCCTTTTTTGTATAAGAGGTTTCCAAAAAATCCCAAACGATCGTGAACAAATCTTTAAAATCTTTGGTGCCCTGGAAGAATTTCTATCAATTTCAAGTATGTGGTCGGTTCAAAAATCACAGTTTCCCCTCATTATTCATTACTCAATATTACTAAACAGTGAAATGTGATTTTTTCCCTCGTTGTTAGTAAAGTTTTATGTCTTGTGAATTGAGCCGGTCCTCCAGGAAGGGCTGGAAAAACTCTGATGATCCTCAGTCAGGAGTTTGCATGATGGAAGCTGAAATAATTTTCTGTGTTTAATCTTTGGTTCACCAGAGGGGCCTTAAAGGTGACAGGACCCTCCCACAGAGGATGAGTTGGGAGAGGACCCCAGCTTAGCCCCCCCCCAATATGGGTGTTTTCAGCAGGAACTCCCAATCATCCCCAGTGGGGCAGGGTGGAGAGGCCCCTGGGTTTCTATAGGGTGAGGGAATTAGAATAGAATAATAGAATAGAATAGAATAGAATAGAATAGAATAGAATAGAATAGAATAACAGAGTTGGAAGGGACCTTGGAGGTCTTCTAGTCCAACCCCTGCTTAGGCAGGAAACCCTACACTTCAGACAAATGGTTATCCAACATCTTTTTAAAACTTCCAGTGTTGGAGCATTCACAGCTTCTAGAGGCAAGTTGTTTCACTGATTAATTGTTCCAACTGCCAGGAAATTTCTCCTAGTTCTAAGTTGCTGAATTCTGGGAATTGAAGTCCAAATGGCTGAGTCTGAGGAACTAACTCTGATTTAGGCCTTTCCGTTGAGAGTCCCTGATCATGGAAAGAGTTGAGTAGCCAGGATCACAATCCCCTCCCAAGTTGGCTGAGGGGCATTTCTACCTGACAAAGTGCAGGATCAGCCCCAGAGGAGGACAGGTTTCAGAGCAGCTTTTTGGGAAAGTGAAGGGTGAGATTCAGAGGAAATCTGGTCCAATGGAAAGCATCCGTCAATGATGGTTCAGGGCCCTAACTGGGTTGCTGAAATGAAGCAATCTTGGGATAATCCCAGTGAAATTCTCTGAGGAGTGAGGGGGAGCCCTTCTGAGTCCTGGGTTCAAGGCGGATTCTGCTCAGATGGCTGAACTCTGGGAGGGGAGGCAGGTATTTCCAGTGATGGGAAGGGGGACAGGAGGAAGATCTGGGGTCTCCGTGGCTTCATTGCTGCTCCTTTCCCTTTGCCTTCCCACTTTTGGGTTTCCCCTAAGGATCCCATGGCTCTACCTTCCCCTCCCCAAGGCCATGTGGCTATTTCACCAGGATATGAGTTTCATATTATTTTGTTAATTTTATAATTAATGCAAATTAATGCAAATTTTACATGCAAATTTTTAATCAAGGAAACCCCCCCCCGTGTCCAATGGTGTCCCGCTTACCATTGTTAAAATCTGGTCACCTTAGTCTAGGTCTGTTTTCATTGGTGCTCGAAGTTGCTGTGTTCTTGATTTGCTGGCAACATTGTGTTTTGTGTATTGGGGGTGTGTTTGAGTTGGAGGTTTTGGGGGGTTGTTTGTGTCAGGTGTTAGTTTGTACTGTGGTATAGAGATCCTTTTGTTTGTGAGTGCAGGCTTCAGATGATTGATAGTCTGGTGGAGTCATTCTTCTATTCATACTATGGGTCTTGTATCAATTTCTATGGCTTCTGTGATGATTCTGTGGCTGGGCTTTTCTATAGGAGCTATGGTTTTGGTGCCATTGAAGTCGATGCTATGGGCTGTGGCTTTCATAGGTTGGACTAGCGAGGAAGTGTGTTCCAGCTTTTCACTGCATTCTTGTGTTCTTCAAGATGGGTACTTATTTTTCTAAAGGTTTGTTGGTTTCTATTGGTTTTCTATTGGTTTTGGGAAGGACGATAGTTTATGCATCTGGAAGATTTTTCTCTTGGGATGATCTTCTGTTGATCTCTTGTTAATGGCTGGTTATGATACACGGGAACAAAGAGATCTGCTAGTGAGTTTCGATGTGGTCTCACTATTCACCCAAGTCCAGTAAAAGAAACCCTAGAAATTATCAAAAACAAATACCAATCACCCAAGCAGCCCATGGAACTAACAGAACACTGCTTAACCAACACAAATGTCATATACAAAGGACAAAGATACAAGCAAATTGAAGGAGCCTCCATGGGATCACCACTGTCACCCGTTATTGCAAATCTGTTCATGGAAGAATTCAAATCCAGAACCCTGGCAAAGGCCAACACACAAACCAAAACTATGGCTAAGAGATACATCGATGACACATTTGTTATTTGGCCCATGGAAAAGAAAACTTGAACAATTTCCTAACACAACTAAACACCACACACCCCAAAATCAAATTCACCATAGAAGACAGAAACAAACAACCAACTACCATTCCTAGATGTACTAATCTACAAAAAATAGATGGCACACTAGGACACACCATATAGCAGAAGAAAACACACACCAACCGCCACCTAAACGCCAATCCCACCACCACCCAGCACAAATAAACTCTGTGGCCAAAACACCATTACCAGAACCAAACGCCTGGCAGACAAGGCACACATAAAAACTGAACTATGCACCCTAAGCAAAACACTGATAGCTAACAGCTTCCACAAGAACAAAAATCACGAGCCTAATCCACAAAAAAACACAATGAAACACAATAGAGACCCAAAAGATGAGCAGACCTATGGAACATACTGTCCTGCCCTAAATAAGAGGTCAGCAAGACTCTACGCAGGCATCACATCAAGACTGCCTTAACAACAGACAAAAAATAGCCAAGCCTGAGACACACGATTAAAAAGAACCGAATACACAAGCCTGAAGATGGCAGGTGAGATTCTGCCGAAACGTCACTATAACTTTAAAAGCACAACTATTAAGACATGGAAGATTTTATTTTTCTCCAAAATTATGAAGGTAAGAGCAATCTACAAACTATTGGTGTCTCTAAAATCTATGATATACTTTAAGTAATATATATATATATATATTTGTTTTCGTAGATTTTCACGGTAAAGGTATGTAGGTCTTGGGTTCTGGTCTTGTCCGTGTAAGATTGAGAATACCTTGGCAACGCTTCATTTAAATCTCATCCGGCATCTTCAGTGGCTGGTGTCTTCAGCCCTCGTCTTCTGGGAGAAGTCTATCTACCTAAAACCTTCTGGTTCTTCTGCAAGGAATGCATTTGTCTAGGTTGAACTTGAGGATCATGACATAAATTTAGCCACAATATCTGCAATCTATTGGCCTATAATTGCTAGAATCCTTTTTATTCCACATTGTAGATAGATAAAATGCTACTATTGCCAGCTTCAATCACACTTGATATGGCAGGCATTATTTATATGTGAAAATAGACATGCCAATAGAGGCCCCCAAAACTAGGATTTTTTGATCACTTAAATAGTTGGTAGAATGTCTTCTCCAGGGAATGTATTCCCTTGCATTTCAGGCTTTTATGACTAATTTAAACATGAAATAAATAGGGTAAAATATTGACATGTCACTAATATGGAGAAAAGCAACTTTGAATTCCATGGAAAAGACATGATTGCCTCTATTGCTCACCCACCAACACCTACCACTCACTGTACCAGACGGAGAAAACACACAGAGACCTGTGGGACTTTGTAGGTACTTCCTAATATTGACACCTGGATGAAGATG
>SOZL01000378.1:0-51876 GCA_009733165.1 Naja naja | reverse complement strand
GACCGTCATAAATATGAACCAGTTGCCCAGCATCCAAATCTCGGTCACGTGATGATGAGGATGCTAAAATGGTCATAAGTGTGAAAAATGGTCATAGTCACTTTTTCAATGACATTGCAACCTTGGTCACTAAATGAACTGTTGTAAGTCGAGGACTATCTGTAGTCCCACTGCCCATTTCCTCCAGTCTGGCCTCCCAGTCCTTCCCAGTCCAAGGTAAAGGCCTGGGCTTCTTCTTCCTGCTCCTCCCCACAATCCCAGGGCTTACAGAGCTGGAGGGATCCCAGATCCAGTTCCTGCCTGGGAGATTTCAGAATCCAAAAGGGATCAGAGCTTTTCCTAACAGAAGAAGGGGATCGACTCTCTGTGATCCAGAACTGGCTTTTTCCCTTGTGGGGCTGAGCAGTGAGGATGAAGTCCAAGTCTGCCTGAGAGGAGAAATGTGCATGTAACGCACATTGGGCCTCTCACAGTCACTTAATCCTCCTCAAGTCAGAAATGACACGTGTGACTACAACACAGGTTTGGCATCTCACAATGGTGAATGTGCCTCCAGTCAGGAAAGGCATGGTGGTTTGGGCCTCTGTCCAAGCAAATGATTCATTTCATGGTCACCATCCAAAATTGTTTCTCTTTTTCTTTTACATCCAAGCCAGTTTATTTAACTTTAAATTCCTGCCAATTTTTTTAAATATCTTTTGAAAAGTTGCTACATTGATAATTTCTCAGAGCAAACAGCCAGGAGCACCCCAAATTCTGATTGCTATGAATAATCTGTGCCTGTGTGAAAGCTCTGGGGCTATTGGGGTTTACCACAATCAGGAAGGAGGAATCTTCCCAGGACAACCTTAGCCCCATCGCTCCACTGCACCAACATCTGCCAAGACACGGATCCAATTGGAGAAACCAGCCGGGTCCTCCCAGCCCAGAAGCCCTAAAGAGCCCCCAAAGCCCCACAAGGCAGGAAAGGCCACCCAGGGGAGGGGTTGGGCTTAAGGCAGCCAGGAAGTTCCTGAACTGCCCTGATCCCCTGCAACGCCGCTTCCTCGGCCACAATCTCCGCTGGGGAGGGAAGGAACTGCACTTGGGGCTTCTAGGTAGACTTATTTATTTTATTATTTATTTTATTCATATTTATATGCCGCCCTGACATCTGGAGGGGCCACTTTTCCTGTTCCAGGGGGCTCTCCTGGATGGGGGGAGGCAGCAGAGTCCCCTCAATGCTTTGGGACTAATCAAGCAGTGGCCACAGGGGAGGGGAGCGGACTGGAAAGAGGACCTGAATCAGCATTCTATGTCTGGGATAAACTTGGGGGCGAGAGAGAAAGATTCCCAGGAAGAAAAAGGGGCCGATCTCCCGGCGTCCCACAGGGACTCACCAACCAGCTCTCCAAAGGGCGAGGGCTATGCCAGCAGCACCAGGAGCAGAGGGGCGCAGAGCGCAGCCATCCTGGCCGTGACCTCAACCAGCCCTTGGATCTCCTGGACAGTGCAGGAGAAAGAAGAGGCCCCCTCCCCGTGATCAACAGTGCAACAATCCAGAGGAAGCCGGTGATTGGCCAACTCAACCAATAGAAAAAAGTATTCTGCAGTTCGTCATTGTTGCTAGCAGACGCCCAGGTGCAACGTGAGAAAGGGCGTGGAAGGAATTTTCTTTCAGGAAATGCCCTTCCAGGATTCCGTCTCTTAAAATCGATAAAGCTTTATGCTTATCCCTGCCATTTATGAGAATATTTATGACATGTTCCATAGCTTTGCCTGCTCTGACATAGATAAATATGTATTATTTTTGGAGTAAGGATAGATAAATGAAATGTAAATTTAGAAGGAACTCCATTTAATATGCAAGAGTTTATTTCTGAAGGTAATGTTAGCCTATAAGAATGATATTACAAGGTACGCTGAGTTGAAAACACTATAGTGACTTTAGCATACTCTTTAAAATGTAAGTATTGGCTTATATGACTGTACAGAAAAAAAAATCTAGGAGTGATGAAGAATTCATTATATATTATAATAAATAATGTGTTTGATCTTTAGAATAGTGATAATCAACCTGTGATAACTCTACATGTTAATCCAGTGCCCCTCACCAGTAGTTCCTGGGAATTACAGTTTAGCACCATATAAATGCCACAGGATTCTAATTCCTCTTATATTACTTTATGGTGGTGTTTTATTCAAACTACTAGATTAAAACGGTTGTATAAGAATTGAGAAACAAAAGTATGCTTTTCTTTGAAAGGCTGAGATGTTACAGAGGTCAGTATCCTGTTCATGGAATTTTTGCTAAGGCAACATTCCCAGCATTCCTAAAGTTACTCTTAGATCTTCGCTCTGTTTTTAAGCAGAGAGGAACCTTCCTTAGGACTGAAGCTGCAGACTCAGCTAGCCGATGGCAGGAACACAGATCTCTAAGTGAATCTGTGATTCTGTGAGCAACTCAATCTGCCTGCCTGCTTTCTTTGCCGATTTTGGGTAAAAGTTGCTCTTTTTATTAAAAAAATTCAATATTTATATAAATATTTATATTATTTACATCCAGCCATGCCCAGCCAGTCACATGGCCACCTGCCTGCACCTCGCCCAGCTCTCCCCGTAGCTCCTCCTGAGCTGCCTGGGCCTCGCCTCCTCCTCTCCAGGGCCCCAGGCCTTGTACTGGGAAAAAGCACTTGCTAACAACAGCCAAGCGAGGACCTGGTCATTAAATGAGGACCACTTAAATTTGGGTTGCCAACCACATGGCTACCTCACACACCACCAGAGTCACATGACCCCTAGCCATGCCCAGTCAGCAAGCCACTCACCCCAGTCAAATGACCACCAAGCCACACCGACAAATTAGGCCACTTCACAGAACCGTTGTTAAGACATTTGAATCCCACCCTGGTGGTAACAGGGTGGGCATGAAGGTACCTTCAGGTGTGCTAATTATGAATATTCTCAGTTATATCATCTATTAGATATTCATATCGATGGTTATCATTTTGTTCTCCTTTCCCCAAATGTATAAATATGAGTGTATCCTTTTGTCTGTGGGAATCTGTCCTGCCATTTTCTAGAGGGAAATTCCTCCAGCAGACACTAAATGAATAATTCCACCAGTGAGCTTTGATTATTGGGGTTTTGGGGTCCTGCATTTGATTCACAGAAACTGGAGTCAGGAGTGGCATTCACAATCTTCCATCTGCCACCAGGACAACAACAGCTAGGCTCCCCTACAGGGTGAGGGTTGTGAGGTTGATCCCATGTTCCTTCCTGATGCCACATAAAGGCTCCGTTTAGGACTGTGTGTGAGGCCACAACCTGTGTCTGAAGGTCTGTTGTGGTGGGGAGCTTTGTTGAGTCTATGTGGTGCCTTCTATCCCATTTTCAGCCACCCTGGTCCTGCTGCAACCTCAGCCGAGCGATGGCTGAGGGGTCCAAGAACCAGGAGGACTTGTGCTTTGGAGGCCAGTGTGACTTCCTGGGTCAAAGAACGGAGACTGGGGAAGCTCTGTCCAAACTCTTTTTCCTTTGTCTGAATGGAGGAATTGATCCCAGGCAGGGAGGGAGGTGGAGGATGGGGCTCAGGCAGACTCTGATTGGGAAGGAACCTTTCCCAAGAGACAGAGAAACCCACTGTGGCCCAGGGCTGGGAGGGGGTCCAATGCCCCCACTGGGGCCCCCACAGGCTGAGAAAGAAAGGAGGGTGTGAAATTGGAGGGATCCTGGAAATACTTTTCCTCCTGGGTGGGAAGAGAAATGGCCCCAGATGTGAATCCAAGGACCACAGTAACCAGCAGGGAATGAAGAGGGAGGCCGCCAGGAACAGCCTCCATTTCCAGAGACAGAGATCAGACGGATCATGAACTGAAAGGGAAAGGAGAGGAGCTCTGGGAGAAAAGCCAGTGGGAGATTTGTCCAGTCTGGGGGTTTTGCAGGGGATCCACAGGGGCTCCAGCTGACTTTGGAAACCTTGGTGGGGAACTCCGTGTCCTGCTGAATATCTGAAGCCTGGACAGAGTCCAACTCAGCGGTCATCTTGTGCCCAGGGAAGTGGACAGATACCCCGGAGGCCTCTCGGGAGCGGAGAGGGGGTCGGGGGGGCTCCTCTTGGCTTGATGGCTGGAGTCAGTCTGGGAGCCAATGGAGATGTTCAAAGTCCCCTCTGCCCTCCAGCCCTTCCCTGGATCTCCTGGCTTTAATCTGATGGGTTTCAAGGAATCTAAACTGTCCCTGATATTCCATAGTTTCAGGCGATTTATACACAAAGCTGCCTGCAGAGGGAAGATTTTATGAGTCAATTTTGAATCGGACTAGAGCTGGAAGGGACCCTGGAGGTCTTCTAGTCCACCCTTCTGCTCAAGCAGGAGATCCTATTCCATTTCAGCCTTTTCTTAAAATCTCCCCGTGAATTGAAAATTAGAATTGCGGAAAAAATAGATAAATTAGAAGAGGAAAATTAGAAAGAAATCCCTCTTTTCCAGTCCATCTGAGAGTGTCCAGAGGAGTTCTAAGAAGGCTTTCCCTGACATCGTCAGAGCAATGGGGAAAATGAGGCACAGAGTCGGGAAACCCTCTGTGGGGTCCAAGAGGACATCCAGACCCTCCCCATTTCCACCAGCTGCAAAAGGAGAAGCAGCGTCTCTTCCGGTCTTGTTGAAGAATTTTCTTTTTTTTTTTTTAATTTTTAATTCGTTTTATTTAGTAATTAAACATAACCAAACAAACAAACACTGACATAAACAAAACGTAATCAAACACAAAACATATGTTACAGTCGAACCTAGTACGGCTAGGCTCATATCATTCATTGTCCATCATTTGTTAAGTCCAATTCAGAAAGTCTGTTAAGTCTTTTTCTTATCTAACCATCCATAAAAGTTATTCCAAGTTTTGTAATAGTCTGTTTCTTCCTTATTTTTAATTTCCATTGTCAATTTGTCCATTTCTGCGACTCAATTATTTTCTTCAGAATTCCGCTTCTGTTGGAGTTTCAGTGTTTTTCCACTTCTGTGCAAAGGCCATCCTTGCCGCTGTAATAATATGGATCATTAAATAAAAGATTTCCTTCGGATAGGTCTTATTGGTGATTCCCAGTAAAAAAATTCTGGTTTGAAATTAATCTCTACATCACAAATTTCTCGTAAGCATTGATGTATTTCTTTCCAATATTCCTGGGCCTTTCTACAACTCCACCATATATGATAATATGTACCTCTTTCCTTATTACACTTCCAACAAAAGGAGGAAAATTTATTATTCATTTTAGATAGTCTTGTTGGTGTTATATGCCATCTATAAAATAATTTATACAGATTTTCTTTAAATGGAATTGCAAGGGTTATTTTTTTATTTCTAGTCCAAATATTTTGCCAATCATTTAAAGCTATGCTGTGACCAAAATCTCTCATCCAGCGTATCATTGTTTCTTTGACTGTTTCTTCTTCCAATTTAGTTTGTAATAATACTTGGTATGTTTTTTAATCATTTTTACATCTGGTCCTAACAAGATTTCATCTAATTCCGTCCTAGTTTTGCTAATACCCAATTCCTTTTTGTCTTCTGCATGTTTAGCTTGGAGTTGTAGATAGGCCCACCATTCCAATTCTATTCCCTGTTCATTCAACCGCTGTCTAGTTTGTAAATCTCCTTTTTCATCTAACAGTTCTTCATAAGTAATAATTTTATCGTATCTTAGCAGGTGTGGATGCATCAAAGCTTCTAATGTTGATATCCAGATTGGTATTTGAATGTACATTTGTTTCTTAATTTTGAACCAGGTGTGTAGAAGTGTCTGTCTTACTTTGTGTTTCAAAACATAGCTGTGTCCCTTTAAACTATCTTGTCTAAGAAAAAGTGCCATCCTGTCTGGAGATTATAGCCTTCTAATGTTAGTATCCTTGTATTTGTGTGATTTATCCAGTCTTTTATCCAAGTCATAGTTGCAGCACTATAATACAGCTCCCAATCTGGTAGGCCAAATCCCCCTTTCAGTTGCATCTTGTAGTAATTTTAGTTTTATCCTTGGTCTTTTTTTTGCCAAATAAAATTTGATGTTAATCTATTTAATTCATCAAAGAAGGATTTTTTAATTTTATGGGGCGTTTTGAAAGAGAAATAGAATTTTTGGTAAGATATTCATTTTAATCGTGGCTATCCTGCCCATAAAGGATAATTTTAAATTGTTCCATCTTATTAAGTCTTCCCTTATTTGTTTAATAAGTGGGTCATAGTTGTCTTTCTTCAGTGTGCTATGTCTGGGGATATAATGATTCCTAAATATTTAATTTTTCAACAATTTCAATGCCCATTGTTGAGGTCAGTAATTCTTTCTGTTTACTTGTCATATTTTTAGTAATCATTTTTGTTTTCTTTTTATTTATTTTTAATCCTGCTACTAAACCAAATTCATCCAATTTTTGTAAAAGTTTAGGTCCTGAAGATTGAGGTTCTTCCAGAATGAAAAGAAGGTCATCTGCAAATGCCTGTAATTTAAATTCTTCCCTTTTTACTTTTAGTCCTTTTATATCATTGTCTTTTTAATTGTCCTAATTAAAGCCTCTAATGTCATAATGAACAGCAGTGGTGACAATGGACAGCCTTGTCTCGTTCCTTTTTGTATTTGAAACTTTTCTGTAAGTCCCCATTGATTAAAATTGTAGCATATTGTTTTTGATAGATAGCCTTAATTACATTAGAGAATTTAGGTCCTAACCTCAAATATTCACTTTGTTGTAGAATAAAGTCCCATTTCACATTATCAAATGCCTTTTGGGCATCTAAGAATAGCAGTGCAGCTTGGTCTGCACTCCGATCCTCATAATACTCTAATATGTCCAACGCTACTCTAATATTGTTTCTAAGATGTCTCTGAGGGAGAAAGCCATTTTGGTCAGGGGATATGAGTTTATTAAGTATTTTTTTAGTCTCTCTGCCAAGATCGTCATAAAGATTTTATAATCTACATTAAGGAGAGAGATTGGCCGATAGTTCCCTGGTTCTGTTAGATCGAGCCTGATTTGGGAATGATGGATATTTTAGCTTCTTGCCATGATTGAGGACAATTCGCTTTGTCTAAAACTTCATTGAAAATTTTTACCATTTCCTTTCCTAAAATTTCTTGTTGTGCTTTATAAATCTCTGCTGGTAAGCCATCTGGACCTGGGACTTTATCTATTTTTGTTTGTTGATAGCCTCATAGACTTCTTGAAGGGTTATAAAATGGTTTAACGCTTTTTCATCTTCTTCTGAAATTTGTGTGAGATCTGTATTTTTAAGTATTTTAAAATTTGTTCTTCTGTAACATGACTTGTCTCTGTGTATAGATCTTTATAGTATTTTTGAATAATCTGCCTTTTATCCTCCTCTTTATAACATATATCCCCTTGTTCATTTCTTAATTTAGTAATCCATCTTTTTTCATTTTGTTTTTAAGTTTAGAGGCTAACCAACGTCCTGGTTTATTTGCATTTTCAAATTGGTATTGCTTTGTCTTCTTTAGTTTCTGAGCTAGTTCCTCCTTCTCAGTTAAATTTATTTTATGTTTAATCTTATCCAATTGAAATTTGACTTGCTCATCTTGTGGGGTGGTTTGGAGTCTTTCATGCCATTCATCATATTCCTGCTGTAATTTTATTTTCTTTTGTCTTTTTCTCTATTTTTCCTTGCCATGTATTTAATAGACACTCCTCTCATCACTGCTTTGGCAGTATCCCAATTGTTTTGAAGGGAGGTGTCTTGAGGGTTATTTTCTTGAAAAAAATTCTAATTCTTTTGTCAGTATATTATTAAAAACTTCATCTTTTAAAATCGACCTCTGGAGCATCCAATTGTTTGATTGTGGTTGTTGTCCTTCCCATCTAAGCCTAATCATATTATGGTCTGCTAGTGTAGTTGGTTCCATTGTTATATCTAGAATTCCTGAGTTTAATTTTTGGTCGCCCAAACCATGTCAAGTCTTGACCAGGACATGTGGCGGTTAGAATAATAAGTAAACTGTTTTTCTTCGTGTTCCTCTCTCTCCAGACGTCACTAATATTAAATTCCTTCATGAGATCAAAAATATTTTTGGTAATTTTTTTTTCCAGATTGGTGTTATTTCCTTTATAGTCTAATAGTTTATTTACGACTGCATTGAAGTCTCCTATGATAAATAACTGTTGATATTGCAATTCTTTAAGTTTATCATATAATTTCTGAAAAAGAATTCTTGGGGCCATTTGGTGCATAAATTACCGCTAGTAAACATTTAATTTGTCCCAGTTCAACTTCTACCATAAGTGTCCTACCATCTTTGTCAGAGTATATTAATGAAGCAGGGATCCTATCTTTTATATAAAGTACTACTCCTCTTTTTTTTTTGGTCTAAAGCCGCAAACATATTGCCTAATTTTTATTCTCTAACAGATGTTTCTGTTTTTGGGTGATATGGACTTCTTGTAGTGCTATAATGTCTGCTTTTTGAATTTGTAGGTGCTTAAAAACCTTTTTCCTTTTACCGGTGAGTTTAATCCATTTATGTTCCAAGATATAAGATCGGATAGATTTACGCTTTTATTGGATCCTATATTTAGCTCCTTGTAATTCTAATGTCCATGGGTTCTTCTGGAACTTCTGGTTTCCCATTGCTATCATCTTTACTGTCAGTTATATTTACCTTTTTATATGTCTCTAATCTTTTCCTTTCAGCTCTCCTAGCTTCTTCCCTGTCTTCATCTACTCCCTCCCTGTTTAAGTGTTGGTCAAAAACATCTCTGCTTTCTCTATAGTCTCAATTTTATACTTCTTGTCGTGCCAGGTAACCATTATACCTTCTGGGACTAACCATCTAAAGTTAACATTTTGTTTTATCAGTTTGGTCGTTAAAATTGATATGGTCTTCTCAAATCTCTTATTTTTGGGGGTTTGTTTAAGAATTATTATTGTTTTATCGGCATACTGTAGAATATTATCTCTGGATCTATGTAGAATTTCATCTCTAAGGGATTTCTTGACAAATTTAACATGTATCTCTCTTGGTAGGTTAAATCTCCTAGCGTAGTTGGTTTGGACTCTGTACAGTTCGTCAATTTCCTTCATTAAATCTTCTTTTTCCATCTCTAGTGTGCCAGCTAAAATATCTGTCATAACCTCCCATAGATTTTCTTCCCTTTCTTCCTTCACATTTTGAAATCTTAAATAATATGCAGCTTTTTCTGACTCGAGATGGATGATTGCAGTTTCTAATTCTTTATTCTCTCTTACTAACTTTTCTGTCAGCTCATCTACTCTCTTTTCCTCTTTGGTCACCTTTGTTTCTATTTCTAATATTTTTCCTGATTTTTCCTCATCTCCTGCTGAAATATTTCAAATTTTTCGTCTATCTTTTGTATCTTGTCTTTCAAATCTACTTTAACCGACCCAATTTCCTCTTTCATCTCCTCGTGATTTTTGACCATCATTTCCTGCATGCTTAACAATAAACTTTGTAGGTCCTTAGAGGAATTTGCACGTTCTTTAGGAGCGTTTCCTCAATTGTCTTTTGTGCAGAGGGCTCTGCACTGTCATGGTAGTTGATAATTGGTTAGGAGCTTTCCTAACTGTGCCAGTCTTAGAAATATTGGTGGTACTCGTCATTTTTCAAATTTCACTTAGAGTTTTTCACAATATCAATATCAATTGAAATTCACTTTTTCCCCTTGTTTCTTTCCACCTAAGTCAAGTTTATATCCCAATCTCCTCCCTCTTTTGTTTTAGTGTAGACAAAATTATCTTAATTATCTTAATACATATAACATAGATATACTTATTCAATACTTATTTATACTTATCCAATATCTCTTCTAATATTTAGAACATAAAAATAATTCTTTCCTAAGTCAACAGTTCTAGTGAGACGCTTATCAATTATATAATTATGTGATTCAGTAGTTTTAGGTAAATAGTTATTTAAATATTAAGATATTAAGAAAGTATTAGCAAAATATTAACAGTTATTTCTTAATATACAGTAGTGATTAGAAAGAAAATAGGAAGACAAGAGGTAAGAGTATAATTATAGAAAAATTTTCAAGTATAAAAAGGAGAAAGGGAAAGGAAAGAAAAGAAACAGAATCAGAGAAAGTATCTATGTAAGAGTTACAAGTTTAAAGTTTAGAAAGGGAAAGTAATTCGAAAGTCTAATGTATCTAAAGTATCACTTTCACTTCCGCTCTTTCTTGTTGCAGCGTGACTCAGGAGGTTTCTTTTCTCTCCTGCTGCTTCCTTCTTTGTTGTTAGCTGCGATCTTCAAAAAGTTTTCTTTCTTTTTTTTTTGAAAAGATCTGTATAGCTCAACTGTCTTTCTTAGGTAGGTCAAAAGAAAAAGTTCGGTAAAATCTGTAAAATCCCAATCCAAGTATTTTGGTATTTTGTTCAGTCGTCTCTTTTCGGTCTCAATCTTCCGCAGTTGACAAGTTGATTAATTTGTAAAGAATCCACAGCATCCGTTTTCAATCAACTCTGCTGCTATCTTTAAGTTGAAATCTTTATGTCTTGTTTCGGTTCAAATTAAGGTCTAAGTTAAAGTCCGACCCAAAGTTGTATATATATTTTAATAATATGTACTTGTTCAGTTTTATATATATTGTTCTTGTTCTCCTTCTAACAGTTTAAATTTCCGTTTCTATTCTCTTCTTCCGCTCGTCATGAATCTCGCCGTTTGGTCAGCTTTTTAGATTAGAGCTATTAATCTTTTCTTCAAATATTTTCAAGATTGTCTATTGGCATCTAAATTATCTTTGTTTGTTTTTGCTTATTGGATATTGCTTAATCTCGCAAAGCCGTACCTTAGATTCTGCTTGATCACCGCTGGTGTGGTCGGCTGTCAGCATTTGAGGGTGGCCATTGCTAGCCTCCCGATCTTCCGCTCGTTCGTTTGTTCGCTCTGGTTACCCCGATTCTACCACAGACCGCCGCCTGGGGTTTCTTTCCAGGGACCCTCTCCTTCAGGAGCTCTCCAGCTCCTCTCTGGGCTCTGTTAAGCCCCCACGGCGGTAAGTGAAGGTTCGTGCTCCGCAGAGTCCTCTGCCCGCACGTCCCTTCTCTCTGACAGCTAACCGGAAACCTTGTTGAAGAATTTTCAATGTGCTGTGCACTTTACAATGTTTAGATTTGAAAAGTCAAATCAACCAATGGCAGCGTGACATGACATGCCAAGTACTGGTTTTATAAGCCACGCCCCTGCACTATAAAAGGGCTGCCCAACTGCCATTTACCTCAGTTCTCTCTGTTCTCTCAGTTGCCTAAAGAAGTCTCTCAAGGTATCTGTGCTGCATAGGCAGACAGCTTCAAGAAACCTCAAGCTGGAAGGAAAAAGACATTCCTAGGCTAGAGACTATTTAATAATATTTCTGAGGATAAAGGGACAGAGAAACTCCAACTGCATACGCAGTTGTCAGACTAAGAAGACCTGAGGGGAAACCAAAAGGAAGAGAGGACACTGGTAATATTCCTTCTGAGTGTTTATTTGTTTAATCTGCTTGTTACAATAAATATTGATTTGAAATCACCTGGGCTCAACTTTCTTTATATAATTTAAATATATAGACAGAGGTTTACAGTCCATAAAAATTAATTAGTTATAGGATTAGTTAATATTTCTAACAGGTCTCCTCCTCCTCCTTCGTGATGGCCCTGGAGATGCTCCCGGGTCCTTCCTGCCCCCTTTGCTCTGGGATCCCTTCCTGGGGATCCCGAGGAGCCTCCAATCTCTCCTGGCCACCATGGGATCCAGTGGGAAAGGATCCCCCAAGGAGAGAGATCCCTGCATTGGCCGTGATGGGGGCTCGGAGGGGGCAGGAAACCCCCATTCTGGACAGGGAAGAGGGACGGCCGGAGGGAGAAGCGAAGGGATCCATGGGGGCCAAAGCGGAGGCTCCTTCCCTCTATGGAGGCTCAGGCACAACTGCCTCCCCATTTCCTGGGCTGCTCCCTCACCAGCCCCCAGGAAGGTCAAGAATGACCCCCCAGGACTTCAGGAGTTGATACTGTTATGTATGTAGGTTTAAAGTCATTGGTTTAGTTTGAACTGTTCTTGTAAAATGTTAGAAATGATTGGTTTAAAAGTGCGGGAAAACCCTGCACTCTGATTGGCTGTCAACTGCGGCTGCTGGCTATAAGTAGCAGCCACAGCCCAGCCAAATTGGGTCTGTTCTGAGCTGTAGTCACTAATTAACAAAAGAGCTTGAAGCATTCCGCGTCTGTCTCTTCATGCAAACTTAACACTGGCGACGAAGGTAGGATTCCCCTGAAGAAGAAGGCAACGCGGAACAGAAGGTGAGCGAGATGGCTGCGCTGAACACACCCCCAGCCCCGTTCGATCCGATGGCAGAAGACTGGGAGTCATATGCAGATCGTTTCCAAATGTATTTGGAGGGAAACAATCTTGCCGACATTTCCGAGAAGTGGAAGAGGGCGGTCTTGCTCACGCACTGCGGTCCGGCAGTCTTCAAGATGGTGAAGGCGTTGGCGGGAGCTGCAGACTTGAAGATAATGGAATGGCCTGATTTGGAAAAGCTGTTAAGAGCCCATTACGCGCCACAAGTATCGTGCCTCATTAAGAGACACGAGTTTTACCGTCGTGATCAAGGGGAAAGCGAAAACGTAAACGACTTCGTGGCAAGTTTAAGAGACATTGGGGGTGCATGCGAATTTAACAGTTTAGAAGAGGCCATGTGCGATCGATTTGTTCTGGGCCTTAAAGACAAGGTGTTACAGAGCAAGTTATTAATGAAACCTAAGATCACACTGAAGGAAGCAATAGAAGAGGCCTCTTCAGCAGAAGCTACCAAGTCCTCAGCAGCAGCCATGAAGAAAATTAACAAGGCCGCAAGCCATCCTGATGTGGAAAAGTCCACAACAACTCATTGTGAGCAAATAGATTCTGAGTCAGACTGTAGTGAGGTGGAGGAAGGAATTTACAGACTCAGAATGGAGTGGAAAAAGAAAGACCTGGGAAGAAAGAGGTAAGATTTCTACTGCAGAGGGTGTGGGGAAAGCCACCCCTGCACTGAATGCAAGTTTTTAGACACCATTTGCCTCCGTTGTGATAAAAGAGGACACCTAGCAAGAGTCTACAAATCATCCAGAACTCCACCCAACAGAAGAAAGTTTGCTACAAGCAAAGACAAAGAATTCAGGCCCAACAATCTCAGTGAGAAAATGGGGCGCAGCACAGAAGCAAATGGGAAGAATGAAACTCATCAAACAGTCACCATTGGTCATTCATGACCTTTAAGAAGTAGAAAAGTGCATGTCAAGGTATTTATTGAAGGAAGGCCTTGCCAAATGGAAGTGGACTCAGGCTCATACCTATCTATGGTGTCATGGGACACTATTCACAGGCTACTTCCCAACATTCAGAAGAAGCATTTCCAGAAGCAAGCACTGACTCTTAAAGACTACCAAGGGAACAAGATTCCAGTAGTTGGAACAAGAGAATTCAACGTGAAATTCAAGGGCCACACCAAACGCCTACCACTGACCATCATGGACAAGGACTGCCCAAGTCTGCTGGGCCTTGAGTGGTTCAACCCGCTGGGCATCGAGGTGACTGGCATCAATCATGTGAGCAACACTGAGTGGGAAGAGGCTTTGAAGTCTGAGTTTCCAGAGGTCTTCAGTGACGGATTATTTATTTATTTATTTATTTATTTATTTATTTATTTATTTATTTATTTATTGGACTTGTATGCCGCCCCATCTCCGAACACTCGGGGTGGCTCACAGCTAAAAACAACAATAATAAATAATTAAGAAAAGATTAAACCAAGACAAGCCCAAAAAGACAATTTAAATACTAAAAAAGATAAAAACCACCTCACCCAAAAAGGTTAGGCAAGTACTTGGGGACCCCTATCTCCTTTAACCTAGATCCCAAGGTACAACCAATCCATTTAAAACCCAGAAGGGTCCCATTTGCCTTAAAGGAAAAATTGATGCACAATTAGATAAACTAATAGCCCAAGGGGTTTTAGAGCCCACTGATCACTCCAGGAGGGAGACACCCATAGTCACACCAGTCAAGGCTGATGGGTCTGTGAGAATCTGCGGAGACTACAAGGGGACATTGAACCATGCACTACAAGAGAGCGCATATCCAGTTCCAGTAGTGCATCATTTATTACAGTCTCTTGGAGGGGGCACAGTTTTTGCCAAGTTGGACCTGGCACAGGCATATCAACAATTAACAGTTGATGATGCCACTGCTGAAGCCCAAACCATTGTGACCCATAGAGGTGCTTTCAAATGCAAAAGGTTGCAATTTGGAGTAAGCGTGGCACCAGGCATCTTCCAAAGCCTTATGGAAAGAATGTTACAAGGGTTGCCAGGGGTGGTGCCCTATTTTGATGACGTGTTAATTTCTGCTGAAAATGACACTCAGTTACAAGAGAGACTTAGGGAAGTCTTAACTAGATTCAAAAAGCGGGTTAAAAGTCAAAGAAGAAAAATGCACACTTAGAACAGATAAAGTGGAATTCTTGGGTTACATGATTGATAAACATGGCATCCACCCCACAGAGGCAAAGGTTCAGGCAATCAAAGAAGCCCCCAGGCCAAAATGCAAAACAGATTTGCAAGCATTCTTGGGACTCATTAACTTCTATCATATGTTTCTACCTCAGAAGGCAACCATTGCAGAACCCCTACATAGGTTGCTGGACAAAAAATCTATTTGGGTCTGGGGGAGGAAGAACAAGCTGCATTTAACAATATCAAGAGACTAATCACGTCTGATGCTGTGCTGATACAGTTCTCTGAGAACTTTCCTGTTGTTCTGACTTGTGATGCCTTCCTTTTTGGAGTGGGGGGGTATTGAGCCACATGCTTCCCAGCGGGAGGGAAGCTCCTATTGCATTTTACTCTCTCACCTTGACTAAAGCAGAGAGGAACTACAGCCAACTGGATAAGGAAGCCTTGGCAATTGTAGCAGCTGTCAAGAAATTCCATGAGTATCTATATGGGAGAACATTTACCGTTGTCACAGATCACAAACCTCTTTTAGGCATTGTGGCAGGGGACAAACCAACGCCCACGATCCTGTCACCAAGAATGCTGAGATGGACCGAATTTCTTGCTGCTTATTCATACAAACTGATCCACAGACCTGGTAAAGACATTGGGCATGCAGATGCTTTGAGTCGCTGCCCACTTCCTTCACATATTGAGGACCCTGTTCCTGAGACTCACACCTTTTTCTAGAAACTGTTGCCAAGCTTCCAGTACATGCTGCTGAAATTGCCAGAGAGACTGCCAAAGACACTTTATTGGCTCCTGTTATAGGCTGGATTAAGAAAGGTTGGCCACTTCAAGATCTACCTCAACTTGCCCAACCTTTTAAATCCAGGCAAACTGAATTATCTGTATTAAGAGGATGTATTTTGTGGGGTAACAGGGTGGTTATTCCTGCAAAACTACAAAAAGAGGTTTTGGAAATGTTACATGAGGGTCATCCTGGGATTGTCAGAATGAAGGGATTGGCCAGGAGTTATGTATGGTGGCCAGGTATTGACAAAATGGTTGAAAACTGGGTTGCAACTGTCAGGTAGTCAGGCCTGCACCACCTCTCGCCCCCACACAGGAATGGGAATGTCCTAGGGGCCCATGGTCCAGGATTCACATTGATTTTGCTGGCCCTATCAGAGGGCACACTTTCCTTATTATAGTTGATGCATATTCCAAATGGCTGGAGGTTATCCCTATGGCATCCACCACAACTGAAGCTGTCATCAAACAGCTTAAAAAGCTTTTTGTAACTCACGGGTTACCTGATGTGCTTGTTTCTGAAAATGGCCCTCAATTTACATCCAACCTTTTTGAATCATATCTAGCACAACAGGGTATCAGACATGCCCTGACAGCCCCTGGGCATCCCTCGGCTAACGGCCGGGCTGAACGTATGGTACGATTTACCAAGGAAAAACTTCAGCAATTGGGTCCAGGGGATATCACTGAGAGAGTTGAAAAACTTCTCAGTGTTCAGCATATCACTCCCAACCCCTCAACTAATTTAACCCCAGCAGAATTGTTGATGGGTAGGAAACTCAGGTCTCCCCTTGACCGCCTCCATCCCACTTACACACCCAGCGCACCACTAGATTCCACTAGTAAAATTCGCACTTTCACTGTGGGTGATTCTGTTTATGCTAAGAACCTTATGGGTGAACCATTATGGATTCCTGCTGAGATAACCCAAATCACAGGCCCCAGGTCTTACAGGGTACAAACGGAGGATGGTGTCCTCTGGAGCAAGCACATTGATCAGTTAAGATCCAGATTGCCTCAGGAGCATCGCTTTTGCTCCTCTCTGGTTCCCATACCTACTGCCTCTTCTAGGGGAAGGGAGGATTATGAGAGTAATCAGCAAGTAAGAATCAACCCCATGTGTAATGAGCTAACACGACAGGAACCATCCCAAAACCTGTCACAATACCAACAACCATTTTCACAAATGGAAGATTGCACATCACTACCTGATTTAGGTGCTGACATTGGGTTGGAGATGGATTGGGAGGAGAGACCAGGTTGTAGTAACCAAACAGGTTCTACCATTACTACAAGTCCAAGTAAGGAAATGTCAGCAGACACATTTCCTCTCTCACAAGGTGAGAACCTTAAAACATCTGAACCACGAAGGTCTCAACGTACACGTAAGAGCCCCACCTATTTAAAACAATACATTAGATAGGTTGGGGTTTGAGTATGGACTGAACCTAGTGGGGAGGGGTGTTATGTATGTAGGTTTGAATGTCATTGGTTAAGTTTGAACTGTTCTTGTAAAATGTCAGAAATGATTGGTTTAAAAAGTGTGGGAAAACCCCGCACTCTGATTGGCTGGCAACTGCGGCTGCTGGCTATAAGTAGCAGCCGCAGCCCAGCCAAATTGGGTCCATTCTGAGCTGTAGTCACTAATAAACAAAGAGCTTGAAGCACTCCGCGTCTGTCTCTTCATGCAAACATAACAGAAGTGATGTTCCATCCATCCTTAAGAAGCTATCATTTGATCCAAATTTACTGTACAATTTTCATCCAGTTGTATTGCACAGTGGTTGCACTGCAGCTCCAGAAGACTCTGGGTGAAATGAAGACTTGGCTTCTTTCAGTAAAATTTCAGGCCCAGTTATGGGACAGAAATGGCATCGATTTCACTAGTTGATGATCTCTGGAAAGAGGCAGATGCGGTTAGTACATCTGTCCTCTCTGTCCTCAAATTTCTGGTTCGCACCAGTTCACTAGAACTGGTAGCTAACTTTTTGTGAAGTTTGACAAACTGGCTGATCCCACCACTAGCTGGCCTCCCTTGTCCGGTGCCTTGCCCCTCCCCTCCCAGACACTTCTTTTCTCACCTGCTTGAGCCTCGCCTGCCCACATGCCTTTCCTTCCTTGGCTGCTTACCTCAACACACAATGCCCAGCCTTGCCTTGACACTGGGAGGCCAAGCAAGTGTCAGGGTTCTGGCAATTGCCCTAATTAAGTCATGAGCCTTGAGCCAAGCTTCAAAAAGGAATCCAAAAGATTTATTAGGAGCAACATGTCGGCATTGATCCATTGGAAGCCAACTCTGCCATGCGTAATTTATGGTCACCTGTGACCCTGTTTGCCCCCCCCCGGGTGTGTCATAAATAAGATTCTCCAATGAAGCGCGTTCACGGACTGAGTGCCATCAATCACATTCTCCAATGAAGGATTTTCATGGGCAGAAGATCTGGTAGCCTAGGCTACAATTTTTATAAGATAAGATTGGAATTACTCTGGCTTTAATTGCCATACTGCTCCTTCAGGTTCCCCCTTCTTATGGCAACTCGAAAACAGGCATAGGAATGCTTTACAAGTTGACAGCAAGCAGAGTTCTCATCGGGCTCATCCTCCAACTCCAGAGAAGAGGAAAGAAACAGATTTATACCCCTATCTAATGGGAAAGATCATGCCTCTGAACATAGGCAGAGAGCCTTCCCAGGGAGCCAGGCTGGTTGTGGAGGGAGAGGTGTTACCCCCCACAGAGAGGGTGTGCAGCTTGGGTGTCCTCCTGGATGCATGGCTCAGCTTAGAGGAGCAGGTGGGAGCCATGGCCAGGGGGGAGTTTGCCCAGGTTTGCCTGGTGCGCCAGCTGCGTCCCTATCTGGACCAAGATGATGATGATGATAATAATAATAATAATAATTATTATTATTATTGTTGTTGTTGTTGTTATTTATTCAACTTGTATGCTGCCCTTCTCCCTAAGGACTCAGGGCGGCTAACAATAAAACAGGACCAAATTTACATAAAACAAGCATTAAATATAACAAGTCAGAATAAATAACAATAAAACATTAAAACATTAATTAAAATAATTAAAACAGTAAAAAATCCCACCTGGGTCATTCCAGGCCAGCCTGTTGAGATGCCTTACATACAGTTACTCATGCACACGTTACCTCCCATGTGGACTACTGCAATGCTCTCTACATGGGGCTGCCCTTGAGGACCACTCGGAGGCTTCAGCTGGTGCAGAATGCGGCCACGCAGGTTGTGATGGGAGTATCCCGATACTCCCATATTACACCCCTCCTGCATGAGCTGCATTGGTTACCCGGTTGCCCGCCAAGTGAGATTCAAGGTGCTGGTAATCACCTATAAGCCCTACATGGCTTAGGTCCGAGGTATTTGCGGGACCATCTACTTCCAGCAACAATTACCCAGCATCCCGTGCACTCCCAAAGACAGGGCCTCCTCAGGGTGCCATTGGCCAGATAGTGTCGGCTGGTGACCCCCAGGGGGAGAGTCTTCTCTGTGGGAGCGCCCACCCTGTGGAACCAGCTGCCCTTGGAGCTCCGGAAGGCCCCTGACCTTCAATCCTTCCATCGTGACCTGAAGACTTGGCTCTTCCAGCAGGCCGACCTGCACTGAGGGGGGGGGGTTATTGGCTTTTATTGTTTTTTTTAATTACATTTATATGCCACCCTTCTCCGGAGACTCAGGGCGGCTTACAATTTTTGGGATACAACCCAGTGTGCTCAGCAATAGCCTTCATTCCATTGTATATGCCTGCTTATTACTAAGCGGCATTTTTACAAAGTCAGCTAATTGCTCCCAACAATCTTGGGTCCTCAATTTACCTGCCCCGAGAGGATGGAAGGCTGAGTCAACCTTGAGCCTGGTGGGATTCGAGCCTGCACTAATTTCAGGCAGCTGGAACTTAAGTGCAGGCAATTAACAGCCTGAGCCACCATTGCTTGTTGTGTGTTTTTAAATTATTGTTGGGATTTTATTTAATATTTTTTAATAATTTTAATTTTTGTATTTTATGTCTTGTTACAGTTGTGAGCTGCCCTGAGTCCTTTGGGAGATAGGGCAGCATATAAATCCCATCAAATAAAATAAATAAATAAATAAATAAATAAATAAATAAATAAATAAAATGTTATGTTATCCTGATTTTACCTATTTCTAAACATGTACATATTTTGCTGTATTTTACACACAGGTCCCTGACCACCATCATCTTCTGGTTTCTTTTATTATTTAGTCCCACCTTTACAAACAAATAATAGCTTTTCTCCAATGAAGAAAAATGTCTACTTTTTTTTATATGTCCTAACTGTCAACTCGTAAAACATTCGTATGCCTGTTTTTGAGTTGTCATAAACAAGGGGGGAATCTGAAGGAGCACTACAGCAGTTTAAAACCAGAAGTACATTCCATGCTTATCTTACAAAGATTGTAACTAGGTTACCAGATCTTTTGCCCGCAAAAATCCTTCATTGGAGAACATGATTGATGACACACAGCCTGTGAACATGCTTCATTGGAGAATCTGATTTATGGTACACCCAAGGGGGATTTGGAAAACAAGGACACAGGTGACTGTAAATTACGTATGCCGGAGTTGGCTTCATTTAGGTTAATGCCTACATGTTGCTCCTAATAAATCTTTTGGATTCTTTTGAAACTTGGCTCGAGCCTCATGATTTAATTAGGGCAATCACCACAGCCCTGACACTAAGAGTAGAACCCAAAGTCAAACTTTTGATGACTATAATGAATAAAAGTAATTTTCAGGGATTTTGTTCTGGTTTGGAACTTTGTAAAAGAGAAGAATGTCATATAAACAAAAACAGCCACTCATCTCTTAACTAAAGGCAAACCAGAATCAGCTTTATCCATATTGAGGATTGACATTTCAGACTCATGCCAAAATTCTCTCTTGAGATTGGGGTGTATTGAGAGATTTTCTAAGGGATGTGTCAGGGAAATATTTTAAGAGCTGACCAATTGCCATGATGCTGTAATACTGTAATGCTGTAATGATGATGCAATGGTAGGAATGAAAAGTTTGAAAGAAATGAAGTTTGGGAGAAACTTCTCCTGTTTCACTCCTGGGCACATTTTCAGAGTTTCATCCCATTTGTGATTCCTCCCATTGAGCACCTGCTTGTTGCCTCATTCCAAGTTTAGAGAGATGATGTGTCCTCTTATGGCCATTATCCAAATCATAGTTGTTATGTTTGCATGAAGAGTCAGACGCGAAGAGTTTATTAAGTGACTACAGCTCGAATGGACCCAAGTTGGCTGGGCTACGGCTGCTTCTTATAGCCAGCAGCCGTAGTTGCCAGCCAATCAGAGTGCAGGGTTTTCCCGCACTATTTAAACCAATCTTATTTGACATTTTACAAGAACAATTCAAACTAAACCAATGACATTCAAACCTGCATACATAACACCCCTCCCCACTAGGTTCAGTCCATACCAAACCCCAACCTATCTAATGTATTCCTTTAAATAGGTGGGGCTCTTACGTGTACGTTGAGACCTTCGTGGTTCAGAAGTTTTAACGTTCTCACCCAGTGAGAGGGGAAATGTGTCTGCTGACATTTCCCTGTTGGGACTTCCTGTGAAAGGAGACCCTGTTAGACTGTTAGAATCTGGTCTCTCCTCCCAACCCATCTCCAGCCCAATGTCAGCACCCAAGTCATGTACAATCTTCCACTTCTAAGGATGGATTTTGGCATTGTGACAGGTTTTGGGATGGTTCCTGTCGTAATGGCTCATTACACATGGGGTGGATTCTTGCTTGCTGATTTTCCTTCTGTTCCTCCCCTTCCCCTAGAATTGACATCAGGTGAGGGAACTAGAGAGGAACAAGTGCGATGTTCCTGAGAGAACCTGGATCTAAGTTGATCAATGTGCCTGCTCCAGAGGAGTCCATCCTCTGTTTGCACCCTGTAAGAACGAGGGCCTGTGATCTGAGTTATCTCAGCAGGAATCCACAAAGGTTCACCCATAAGGTTCTTAGCATAAACAGAATCACCCACACTGAATGTGCAAACTTTGGAAGTGGAATCTAGTGGTGCGTTGGGTGTGTAAGTGGGATGAAGGCGGTCAAGGGAAGACCTAAGTTTCCTACCCATCAACAACTCTGCTGGGGATAAGTTATTAGATGGGTTAGGAGTGATGTGCTGAACACTAAGAAGTTTTTCAACTTTCTCAGTGATGTCCCCAGGACCCAGTTGCTGAAGCTTCTCCTTGGTAAAACGTACCATGCGTTTAGCCTGGCCGTTAGCTGAAGGGTGCCCAGGGGCAGTAAGGGCATGTCTGATACCCAGTTGTGCTAAATATGATTCAAAAAGGTTGGATGTAAATTGAGGGCCATTGTCAGAGACAAGAACATCAGGTAACCCGTGGGTTACAAAAAGTTTTTTGAGCTGCTTGATGACAGCATCAGTTGTGGTGGATGCCATGGGGATTACCTCTAGCCATTTGGAATATGCATCTACTATAATAAGAAAGGTGTGCCCTCTGGTAGGGCCAGCAAAATCAATGTGAATCCTAGACCATGGGCCCCTAGGACATTCCCATTCCTGTGTGGGGCGAGAGGTGGTGCAGGCCTGACTACCTGACAGTTGGGACAAGATGCAACCCAGTTTTCAACCATTTTGTCAATACCTGGCCACCATACATAACTCCTGGCCAATCCCTTCATCCTTACAATACCAGGATGACCCTCATGTAACATTTCCAAAACCTCTCTTTGCAGTTTTGCAGGAATAACCACCCTGTTACCCCACAAAATACATCCTCTTAATACAGATAATTCAGTTTGCCTGGACTTAAAAGGTTGAGCCAGGTGAGGTAGATCTTGAAGAGGCCAACCTTTCTTAATCCAGCCTATAACAGGAGCCAATAAAATGTCTTTGGCCGTCTCTCTGGCAATTTCAGCAGCATGCACAGGAAGCTTGGCAACAGTTTCTAGGAAAAAGGTGTGTGTTTCAGGTTCAAAGTCCTCCTTGTGGCAAGGAAGTGGGCAACGACTCAGTGCATCAGCATGTCAAATGTCCTTGCCAGGCTTGTGGATAAGTTTGTATGAATAAGCAGCAAGAAATTCAGTCCACCTCAGCATTCTTGGTGACAGGATAGTAGGTGTAGGCTTGTCTCCTGCCACAATGCCTAACAAAGGTTTGTGATCTGTAATAATGGTAAATGTTCTCCCATACAGATATTCATGAAATTTCTTAACAGCTGCAACAATTGCCAATGCTTCCTTGTCCAATTGTCTGTAATTCCTCTCTGCTTTGGTCAAAGTGCGAGAGTAAAATGCAATAGGAGCTTCCCTCCCACTGGGAAGCCTGTGTCTCAAACCCCCCACTCCAAAAGGGATGCATCACAAGTCAGTACAACAGGCAAATTCTCAGAGAACTGTATCAGTACAGCATCAGATGATTAGCCTTTTAATACTGTTAAATGCTGATTGTTCCTTCCTCCCCCAGACCCAAATAGATTTTTTGTCCAGCAACCTATGTAGGGGTTCTGCAATGGTTGCCTTCTGAGGTAGAAACATATGATAGAAGTTAATGAGTCCAAGAATGCTTGCAAATCTGTTTTGCATTTTGGCCTAGGGGCTTCTTTGATTGCCTGAACCTTTGCATCTGTGAGGTGGATGCCATGTTTATCAATCATGTAACCCAAGAATTCCACTTTATCTGTTCTAAGTGTGCATTTTTCTTCTTTGACTTTTAACCCCGCTTTTGAATCTAGTTAAGACTTCCTAAGTCTCTCTTGTAACTGAGTGTCATTTTCAGCAGAAATTAACACATCATCAAAATAAGGCACCACCCTGGCAGTCCTTGAGCATTCTTTCCATAAGGCTTTGAAAGATGCCTGGTGCCACGCTTACTCCAAATTGTAACCTTTACATTTGAAGGCACCTCTATGAGTCACAATGGTTTGGGCCTCTGCAGTGGCATCATCAACTGTTAGTTGTTGATATGCCTGGGCCAGATCCAATTTGGCAAAGACTGTACCCCTGCCAAGTGAATGTAACAGATGATGCACCACTGGAACTGGATATGCGCTCTGCTGCAGCGCATGGTTCAGTGTCCCCTTATAGTCTCCACAGATTCTTACTGACCCATCAGTCTTGACTGGTGTGACTATGGGTGTCTCCCACCTGGAGTGGTCAGTGGGCTCTAAAACCCCTTGAGCATTAATTTGTCTAATTGTGCATCAATTTTTCCTTTAAAGCAAATGGGACACTTCTGGGCTTTAAACGAATTGGGGGCACCTTGGGATCTACGTTGAAAGTGATAGGAGTCCCCGTATACTTGCCCAGTCCTTCGCTGAAGACCTCTGGAAACTCAGACTTCAAGGCCTCCTCCCATTCAGAGTTGCTCACGTGATTGATGCCAGTCACCTCGATGCCTAGTGGCTTGAACCACTCAAGTCCCAGCAAGCTTGGGCGATCCTTGTCCACGATGGTCAGGGGCAAACGTTTGGTGTGGCCTTTAAACTTCACTTTGAATTCTCTTGTTCCAACTACTGGAATCTTGTTCCCTTGGTAGTCTTTAAGAGTCAGTGCTTGCTTCTGGAAATGTTTCTTCTGAATGTTGGGAAGTAGCCTGTGAATAGTGTCCCATGACACCATAGATAAATAGGAGCCTGAGTCCACTTCCATTTGGCAAGGCCTTCCTTCAATTAGTACCTTCACATGTACTTTTCTGCTTCTTAAGGGTGAAGAATGACCAATGGTGACTGTTTGATGAGTTTCATTCTTCCCATTTGCTTCTGAGTTGCACCCCATTTTCTCACTGAAGTTGTTGGGCTTGAAATCTTTGTCAGGAAACTTTCTTCTGTGTGGAGGAGTTCTGGATGATTTGCAGACTCTTGCTAGATGACCTCTTTTTTCACAACGAAGGCAGGTGGTATCAAGAAACTTGCATTCAGTGCGGGGTGGCCCCCCACAACCTCTGCAATAAAAGTCTTGCCTTTTTCTTCCCAGGTCTTTCTTTTTCTTTTCCATTCTGAGTCTATAAATTCCTTCCTCCACCTCACTACAGTCTGATTCAGAATCTATCTGCTCGCAATGAGTTGTTGTGGACTTTTCCACATCAGGATGGCTTGAGGCCTTGTTAATTTTCTTCATGGCTGCCGCTGAGGACTTAGTGGCTTCTGCTGAGGAGGCCTCTTCTATGGCCTCCTTTAACGTGATCTTAGGTTTTAATAATAATTTGCTCTGAAGCACCTTGTCTTTGAGGCCTAGAACAAACCGATCGCGCATGGCCTCCTCCAAACTGTTAAACTCGCATGCACCCCCAATGTCTCTTAAGCTTGCCACGAAGTCGTTAATGTTTTTGCTTTCCCCTTGATCCCGACGGTAAAACTCGTGTCTCTTAATGAGGCACGATACTTGTGGGGCGTAATGGGCTCTTAAAAGCTTTTCTAAATCAGGCCATTCCATTACCTTCACGTCTGCAGCTCCCGCCAATGCCTTCACCATCTTGAAGACTGCTGGACCGCAGTGCGTGAGAAATACCGCCCTCTTCCGCTTCTCGGAGATGTCGGTGAAGTCGTTTCCTTCCAAATACATTTGGAAGCGATCCGCATACGATTCCCAGTCTTCTGCTGCCGGATCGAACGGGCTGGGGGGAGTGTTCAGCGCAGCCATCTTGCTCTTCTGCTTGTCTTCCGCGTCATCTCTTCTTCAGGGCAATCCCACCTTCATCGCCAGTGTTAAGTTTGCATGAAGAGTCAGACGCGAAGAGCTTCAGTGAAGAGTTTATTAAGTGACTACAGCTCGAATGGACCCGACTTGGCTGGGCTACGGCGCTCTTATAGCCAGCAGCGTAGTTGCCAGCCAATCAGAGTGCAGGGTTTTCCGCACTATTTAAACCAATCCTATTTGACATTTTACAAGAACAATTCAAACTAAACCAATGACATTCAAACCTACATACATAACAATAGTGATTTATTTATTCTCTTGGTGCTAAATCTCAAAAGACATTTTGGATTGCTTTCAGACTTAACACAAACACGGCCATAACATGCTTCCACTTTGATATCATATCAACGCCTTCTTGGCTAATCTCTTTGCACTGGAAAACCTTGGGGACATAAATGGCAGGAGATGCAGATATGAAGGCTTGTCTGGACTCTGTCATGATTAGGAAACTTCTGGAGCTTCTGTCTTGGAAGAGGGCTTTGTCTTCTTCCACCTCTTCCTATCACTTTGTCTTCAAAGCAAGGCTGAAGACTCCATCAGGAGCACAAGTCATGTTGCTGCTTCTGCTGCTTCTGCTGCCCCAGGAAGTTCTGTCAAATCTCATAGCCAAATGTCTGCTGACTCTAAAGAGGGACGAGGTGCACCCAGAGAACTATTACAAAACAGGAGAGTTTCTCATTGGTGGCATTTTCCCTGCAACGAGGACGATGTTTCTACCACCAACCTTCAACAAATCTCCTTTGACTCAATTTTCTTGGTATGTCATAGTTCCTGCATAGAATTAAAACCTCTCCATTCCACGCTAAGTTCTAAAGTTTTACTCGCCTCTCTTTCACTGAATGATCTCTTTGATATGCTAGTTTTCTCTCTTTCTGTCTCATTTCATCCTTGGTTCATCCTTTTCAGCTGATGAACCTGATTTGAAATTCTCAAATAAATAATCAGTAGAGATTTTCTGTTTTTCTTGGCTTTGAAGAAGAAGCATCTGCTTTTCTTGAATTTCTCTTAGCAGAGTTGGAATGTGGATGGACAAGAGAGGATGTTTTTCTGCCCAATAAAGTCATCAGCATGGATAGAAAAATGCAGAAATGTTGACTTTTTCTCTGAAGTAAAAATGAGATAAGCTTGATAATTTCATTCTGTATTACCAATTAAATGAATGGATGCCAGTTCAGAATTGACTTTTCTTAAATATGTGAATTTCATTTGAGTGGATACCAGCATCCTAATTATATAATGAGTTATTTGCCAGCTAAGTCTCTATGGTGGACATAGAGATTGAGAACTTACTGTATTGGTTAACAGCCATAATTGCTCATTTTATGTGTCATTGCAGGTGTCCCTATCAGTATGTGTCCTTTAATGATTCTATATTTCATGTGGAATAATAGGTCACACTTCCAATTATTAATTACTGGAGAAAATAAACAGGCAAAGGGATAGAAAGAGTTTGAAAGTCAGTCTGAAACCTTAATAAAACAGCAAGAAAAAGGACAATGTGAAGAATAAGCTAAAACTGAATTTGAAACCGAATTATGTAGAAATGATGAACATGTAATAACAAAAATGTATAAAGTTTTAAAGCCTTGAAAAAGAGGATGAACAAGTTCAATGAATGCACTATTAAATTCTGATATTAAATAAAGATGCAGAGCATTTGGATAATTGGTATTTGATTTACACTCCATCATAGGTTAAGAGAATTTTTTCAAATAAAATGACGTATTCTTGCTATGGGACATCAGAGAAATTATCAAAGATGTATAAACATATTTCAACCAATGCAGGAATTTTGAAAAACATGGGAAAACATTTTATCATGCAGGGTGGACTTCTGAGAAAGCTCAGAAATTTTAAATAGATATTGACACAACAATGCAAAGAACTTGAAAGGCTAAAAATTGTGAAGAAACCAGAATTCTTTTTTACTGGGATTACTGAGCAAAGAATTAGATAACGCTCATAGTGTTTCTAAATGGTAACTGTGGCAAGATTATTGTATGCTCAATGATGGAAGAATCATGGCATTCTCACAGTGGAGGACTAGATTGTGAAAAATGTAGAAATTACAGAAATGAAAAAATATCTGTTGAAAAGAAGGTGGGAAATCAGAGTGTTTTTCTTTTTCTAATTTCTTGGACCTTTTCTTCCTTTCTCTATTTTTGTCATTCCTTTTTTCTTTTGTTTAATATTTCATTTTCTTAAACAATTTATAAATATAAATTTAAAAAAGAATTAGAGAAAGCTAACAATAACTAGACTAACTCAGAAATAATATGTATTCAGTATCGAACAATAAAAGAAAAATGGAAAGTATCCCAGAGTTCTATTCGATAGGTGAGATTTTGTTGGGTGAGGGGGATTTAAAAATGCCTCCAAACCTCTCAGCCTTAGGTGGATTAAAAATAGGACTGTTAAAGTTAACTGTTAAATAAAATGTTGCTTCCATTGATTATGTTCTGATGCATTAATACTTTCAGGAAACCAGCAACAGAGTACTGGAAAATCCTATCCTTCCTTTTTGCAATCCAAGCGATCAACAAGAATCCCAACATTTTGTTCAATGTCACCCTGGGATACAACATCTATGACAATTATTTCAGAGCACAAATGACCTCAGAGGCTTTGCTGGACCTGCTTTCGGAGGGGAGGCCAATGTTCCCAACTACAGCTGTGGAAGGCAGAAAAACACCATGGCTGTTCTCGAACCAACTGGTACTGACATCTCCATCCAGATTTCAACCATGTTGGGAACCTACAAAATCCCACAGGTGTGTCTTTCTTGTGAAGACCATTTTTAGACATGCAACTTACAGCCAGAGTTGTAAATGAAGAGCACAGTTTTATTGTGGGAATTGTATGAAGTAAGGATGAAGGTTCTATCAAACGGTAGAGAAGGATCAAAGTAGACTATCCTCTCTCTGGTACATTCGTAATACAGACTGTGCATCTCTGGCTATTTGCAATAAGCAAATCCTTCATTGAAGAGCTGCAGTTGCTGGGTGGTTAGAGTGCAGTACTGCAGGCTACTTCTGCTGAACGCTGCTGACTGCAATTTGGCAGGTCTAATTTCACCAGGCTCAAGGTTGACTCAGCCTTCCATCCTTCCGAGGTGGGTAAAATGAGGACCCAGATTGTTGGGGGCAAGAGGCTGACTCTGTAAACCGCTTAGAGAGGGTGATAAAAGCACTGTGAAGCAGTATATAAGTCTAAGAACCTTAGCTATTGCTATTGAAGTGAGAAGAGAGGCAATGTAATCAGAATGACTATGAGTGGAACTTCTCCATTAGGGCTGGATGTTGTTTTTATGATATCTCTGAATTTTTTTTAACAAAGTTAACTTTTTTTCCTTTTCAGATCAGTCACGGTTTTGATTCCCAGGTTGTGAGTGATGAAAATCCTTTCTTGTACCCAATGCTCCCTGCTGAAGGAGCCCAGTACCCAGGGATGGTGAAACTGGTCCTCCATTTCAGGTGGACCTTGGTGGGTCTCCTTGCTCCAGACACCGAGAACGGACAAAGGTTCATGAGGACGTTGACTTCCATGCTGGTCAGGAATGGCATTTGCCCAGTTTTATCACAAACCTTTTCCCCAGCTTCTCGGAAAGCAAAAATAAACTGGCATTTATTCCTCAGTTGGAGAAAAATTAATGTCTTTATTTTTGCTGCAGACTTGATTTCGTTAAATACAGGGGTTTTGCTTTTGCACCTGGTATTTGATAGTCTTGCTGAATCTCCTAGAGGAAAAGTCCTGCTCACTACAATCCGCTGGGACTTCACGATTTATTTGAAAAAACAATCTTTTCCTGTCAAATACTTCCATAGCATATTTTCCTTTCCTATGAAGAAAAATCTATTTGAAATATATGACAGCCCTTTGAACTTTTATTCTTTTATGAGGCACTATGTAGAGATCTCCTTCCTGTGTTCTTACACCAACAATGCCTTTTCAGTGAAAACATGGAGACGGTGCAGGCAGAGGGAAGATCTGGAAGCTCTCATGGAAGAGGAGATGTATCCAATCCTGACTCGGGACAACTATATCATTTACAACACAATCTGGGCTTTGGCACGGGCCTTAAATGCAGCTTATTTATCCAGATCCAGCAACACATTTAAAACTGGCAAAAACTTGAAAACTCCTATGCTGAAGGCGTGGCAGGTACTTACTTTCTATTGCACAGCTCTCCATAGCAGCTGAGAATCTATGTTGTAATTGTAAGAACCTGATAATAATTATACTGTCAGGATTCCAGCAGTTACTCCAATTAAATCATGAGCCTCGATCCACACTCCCAAAACTAAAAAGGATTTAGAATTAACATTCTGGCATTAGCCTGGGCGTAGCCAACTCTGAGATACGTAATTCACTGTCACCCTTGATCTTGATTTCCCTCCCACCCTCTGGGTGTATCATACAACGAAAAACTTCCATAGCCAAAGTCATCAATCATGCTCTCCAATTAGATTTTTGCATGACAGAAGCTTCAGTCATCTAATCAGTCTCTGAAGAAAATATGAATGGAATGTACTTTCGATTCCACACTGCTCCCTGCTCTTTGAAACTCCTCCCTTCTTTCTGTTGACAACTATAAAACATGTATACAAAATGTTTTATGAGTTGACATATACTGTATTTGGAATATAAAAATTACATTAAATTCCAATTTTCCATTGCTTTCCTTTCTGCAATTCATTTCACCCTGCTCATCTCTTTTCCGATTTTTATTTACAAGTTTCTTGTTAAAAATATTATTCTTTTCTTCTTTGACTCTTTTTTTTACAAGCAGGACCATTACCATGTCATACACCAAAAAGTGTGTGCTGTGTATATTAAGCTGTTTAACATCTCTCATCCTCTCACTTCCTGGGCTGCCCTTCTGCTACAGGGCAGCCTTTAACCATTCTTTGGCTAAGAATTTTGGCTTTATTGGCAAAATTTCTTCAGTGTGGTTTATTTATTTATGTATTTATTATTTATTTTCTTTTATTTGTCAAGCATGTAGATAACAGATATAATTATAACATGATTATCGTTACATGAAATGGGTACACATAAAAAGGGACATTAGTACAGGGACGGTAGGCACATTGATGTTCTTATGCACGCCTCTTATAGACCTCTTAGGAAAGGGGTGAGGTTAACAGTAGACAGTCTAAGGATAAGGTTTTGGGGGTTTGGGGAAGAAACCACAGAGTCAGGTAGTGCATTCCAGGCATTGATAACTCTGTTGCTGAAGTCGTACTTTCTGCAATCAAGTTTGGAGCGGTTTAGCTTAAGTTTGTATCTATTGTGTGCTGTTATATTGTTGTAGTTGAAGCTGAAGTAGTCATTGATGAGTAGGACATTATAGCAGATAATTTTATGTACTACGCTTAGATCAGATTGAAGGAGGCATAGTTCTAAGTTGTCTTAGCCCAATATTTCAAGTCTGGTGGAATAAGGTATTGTGTTTCAAGAAGAAGAGTGGAGGACTCTTCTCGTGAAATATCTCTGGACTCTCCGGTATGCAGTGCAGGTTCCAGACAGATGAGCTGTATTCGAGAATGGGTCTAGCAAAAGTTTTGTATGCTCTAGTTAGCAGTAGAATATTACCAGAGAAGAAGCTATGCAAGATTAGGTTAACAACTCTTAATGCTTTTTTGGCAATATTGTTGCAGTGGGCTCTGGCACTTAGATCATTTCCTGTAGGGTTTTAATTTTGGACCTCAATAGTTCATACTGGATATATCCTTTGCTTTGCTTACTTCCCATTGGTTTGCCAAAGTTTGCAGTGACAAAATGAATGGAAGAGATAAAGAACATTCTTTACCATCCTCATTTTGAGGCCAATCTTATTTTATTATTTATTTATTTATTTGACTTGTATGCTGCCCCTCTCCTGAACGGACTCGGGTGGCTCACAATTAAAACCAACACAATAAATAATTACCTAAAATAGAATTAAACCCAACAAGCCAAATTACTAAAACAAATTATAAAACAACCCCCCCCAAGAGGAGTCAGCACAGAGCAGCCTGCTCAAAAAGCCAAGTTTTCAGGTCGTGGCGGAAGGTGTGAAGGTCGGGGGCCAGGCGGAGCCCCAGAGGTAGCTGATTCCATAGGGCGGGAGCCGCCACAGAGTAGGCCCTCCCCCGCGTCACCGCCAAGTGACATTGAGTTGCAGACGGCACACCGAGGAGTCCCTGCCTGTGCGCTCGTACAGGGCAGTTGGTAGTCGATGCCGGCAGTAGACGTTCCCATAGATAGCCCGGACCCATGTCTCATAGGACTTTGAATGTCAATACCAAAACCTTGAATCTCATTCGGAGGGCAACCAGCAACCAATGCAAACCACGCAGGAGGGGCGTAACATGGGAGAACCGGGAAGCTCCCATCACAACCTGCGCGGCAGCATTTTGCACCAGCTGAAGCCTCCGGATGGTATGCAAGGGCAGTCCCAGATAGAGAGCGTTGCAGTAGTCGAGCCGTGAGGTGACAAGTGCCTGAGTGACCGTGCGCAGGGCATCGCGGTCCAGATATGGGTGTAACTGGTGAACCAGCCGGACCTTGGCAAAGGCCCCCCTGGCCACGGCTCCCACCTGCTCCTCCAGCCTGAGCCGTGACTCCAGGAGGACCCCCAGGTTCCGTGCCTTATCCATGGGGGGCAACACCTCTCCCCCCATGACCAAAGATGGAATCTCCTGACTGGGTCGAGATGTCTGTATGCACAGCCATGCTGTCTTAGCCGGATTGAGCCAAAGCATGTTACTGTCCATCCAGATCCGTACCGCATCCAAACAACGGGACATCACAGAGAGGGCATCACTGATGTGGCCTGGGGTGGAGATGTATAACTGCATATCATCAGCATACTGATGATACTTCACCCCAAAGCCGCGGATGATCTCACCCAGCGGCTTCATATAAATGTTGAACAGAAGGGACGAGAGGACAGACCCTGAGGGACCCCATAAGTGAGAGCCCTCGGGCCGACCTCTGCTCCCCTGCCAACACTCATTGCGAGCGGCCCGAGAGGAAGGAGGCGAACCACTGCAGCACAGTGCCTCCCACTCCCAACCCCCTGAGACGCCGCAATAAGATACCATGGTCGATGGTATCGAAAGCCGCTGAGAGATCTAACAAGACCAGGACAGAGGAAAAACCCCTGTCCCGAGCCCTCAGGAGATCATCCATCAGTGCGACCAATGCCGTCTCCGTGCTATAGCCGGGTCGAAAGCCCGATTGGTACGGATTTAGGTAGTCCGCTTCCTCCAGGAAAAGCGGAAATTGCTGAGCCACCACACTCTCAACAACCTTCACTAGAAAGCGAAGGTTGGAGACCGGACGAAAGTTGTTCAATTCGGCTGGGTCCAGGGCAGGCTTCTTCAGGAGAGGCCTCACCACTGCCTCCTTCAGGGCAGCGGGAAAGGTACCCTCCCCCAGAGAAGCGTTGACCACTGCCCGGAGCCAGCCGCATGTCACCTCCCTGGAGGCATAAACCAACCAGGAAGGGCATGGGTCCAACAAACATGTGGTGGAACTCAGTCGTCGCATAATCCTGTCCACTTCATCCTCAGAAACAGGATCGAACTCAGTCCAGATTACATTAGCTAGACCACTTGCACCCTCGGCATCAGACCACGGCAAATTGGAGTCCAGCCCCCGAATCCGAGCGATCTTATCCTGCAGGAACTGACCAAATTCCTCAGCTCGACCCTGCAGGGGATCCGCCGCAGCCCCCGGATGGAGGAGGGAGCGGGCGACCCCAAACAGGGCGGCTGGGCGGTTTCCTGCGGATGCTATGAGAGCAGAGAAATAGACCCTTCTCGCCACTCTCACAGCTACCAGATAGGTCCTGATATAGGCTCTCCACTGGGCTTGGTCAGATTCAGAGCGGGTCGACCTCCACCTGCTCTCTAGACCCTTTCTCCGTCGCTTCATCTCCCGGAGCTCCCCGGTATACCAGGGAGCCACACGGGATCTGCGATGGGTAAGGGGACGCATGGGGACAACTCTGTCAAGAGCCCCCGTGGCCGCCCATTGCCAAGCGGCCGTCAGGGTCTCGGCAGAGCTGTGGACCAGGGATATAGGAAAAAACCCCAGCTCTGCCTGGAACCTTTCCGGGTCCATCAGGCGCCTGGGGCGGAACCACCTAAGAGGCTCCTCATCCCAGCAGTGTGGGGCAGCTTGTCGAAAAGCCAGTCGTAGGAGATAATGATCTGACCATGGAACAGGGTGGATAATAAGATCACCACTCCCCAGATCATTACGCCACTGCTCCGAGACAAAAACCAGGTCGAGCATGTTGCCCCCCTCGTGAGTCGGGCCATCAATCACTTGAGTCAGATCCATGGCCGCCATGGAGGCCATGAATTCCTGGGCCAAGGCCGACCCCACCCCAAGAGGGCAAGTTGAAGTCACCCAGGACAATAAGTCCTGGGAACTCCACCACCAAACCCGAGATGGCGTCAAGCAGCCCAGGCAGGGCAGCTGCCACACAGCTGGGGGAAACGTATGTGAGCAGCAAGCCCATCCAACTCTCAGACCCACATCTCAAAAGGAGGGCTTCACACCCACCTATCTCCGTAACAGAGACCTCCCTTGGAATCAGGGCTTCTCGAATAACAACAGCTACCCCCCCCTTCCCTGGGCCCGTGGCCGGTGCAACACCCGAAAACCTGGGGGGCATAGATCAACTAGAGGGACTCCCCCCTCTGGGCCCACCCAGGTCTCAGTGATACAGGCCAGGTCTGTGGCCTCCTCCTCAATTACCTCACGGAGGAGGGTTGCTTTATTAGCCATGGACCTGGCATTAAAGTACACCAGCCAGAGTCCAGGGGCCCTAGATCCCGGGTCCCCAGGACATTGGGAAGAGGCATCAGGGTCGGAGCACGCCACCGCATAAAGACATCGGGGGCATGCTCCCTTAACTTGATCTGGCCCCGCGCCTTGTCGTCATCTGCCGAACCCAACCACCCTGGAAATCGTCGCTCCCACCCTGTCCTCCGGGGCCCCACCAGCACCCCCTGGCACCCCCCACCACAACCCCGATCTGGGCTGTGCTGAGTCCCCTCCTTACGACCCACCCCCTCCCTAACCCCCTTAAGAAACGGTCTAAAAACCGAATCAACAAAGCCCCACTAGCCCTCTTATTGCCCCTCCCAAGACCCCACCCCTTCCCTGCGCTGTGCCATCTCTCAGGGTTCCATAACCCGTCCTCGAGATAGACCATCGAGAGTCCAAAGGGCCAAACCCAGGAGAGAGGGCGCTCCCTTAAGGCCTGCAGCTCTGTCAAAGAATAGGTCCGGATTTTGAGATGATGGAATATCTGGGGGAATAGTTCGTGGTTGGAAGAGAAGTCCGGCCATTACAGGTGTTAAAGATGTTAAAAATGGTAATAGCAGCACCCAATGGAGTCCAATTAACCGGCTACCGGGGGGTCCAAAGACATATATCAGGACTGCCCTCTCGTCAAAGTCCTGTGGGTCGATGGTACAATCCCATGCTTGGGCCTGCAGCCACCGCGCTCTCACCGCAGGGCTCTCCGGAAAGTCGATCAGGACAGATGACACAAGCCAGGCCGTATTAACGGGGAAAAGGCGTCCCCACCATGCTGCCCTCTCACCACAGCAAATTGGCAGGGAATACCCAGAAACCCCAGGCCAGCATCCATCAGGTGAAGAGGAGGAAGGGGAGGCACAGTTCATAGTCCGTGGCCAGGCAAAGATGTAACAGGCCAAGGAAGACAAGGCAGAAAGAATAAGGGAGGGGGGGGGGGGGCGGACAAAGCCTCCGGCCCGTTCCAAAAAATGCCAGGAAGGACTGCTCACACACCAGGTGGTGGGATAGCTGGTAAAATTGATGGTACAAGGGGACCAAGACCGGCTGCAACCTCGGGCCAACACCACCTTCACCTCTAGGCCCAGCGAGGCCATTCGCCGATCCGCCGCCCCCATCCTCACCATCTTGGTCAATGGCGCCGTTGTCATCCGTGCCCAGATCGCCCAGTTCTTAACAGCGCTCTCCAAGCCACAGACAGGTCACCGCTGCCACCGGCGACCCTGCTGTTGCTGCTGCTGCTGCTCCCCCGCCGTCACTGCTGCCACCAGCGACCTCGCGGGCCCTCAAAATTAGCGGGACCGCTGCGGGAAATGAGCGCTAGGGTGAGAACTGAGTCATGGGCACTGGCGCTGATGTCCTCCTCTGCGCCTGCGCCGCCCTCTTCCTGGCAATGCTCCCAGTGCCAAAGTCCTGTCGCCACTGCCACTGGCGACCTCAACGCTGCTCCCCCGCCACCCCCCGCCGTCGCTGCTGCCACTGGCATCCGCGGGTTTCTCAAGGCAAATGGAACAGCGGCGAAAAATCAGGCGCTGGGGCGAAGGCAACGCCCCCAGCACCGAAACCCTGTCACCGCTGCCACCGGTGACCTCGCCGCTGCTCCTCCACTGTCCCCCATCGTCACCACCACCACCGGCGACCGCGGGTTCCCCAGGACAAGCCGAACTGCAGCGAAAGTCAGGCGCTGGGGCGAGGGCCAAAACACCGCCACTCGCCTCGTTCGCCGCCTCCTCCCTCGCCGCCTCCTCTTTCTCCGGCCACCAGCTGTCCTGCCTGCCAGCTGATCGGCTTCGCGGCCAAAGCCTGCCGCTCAGAGACAGGCAGGCTCGACCACGCTAGTACCCACCGATCCACCAGGTCTTCAAATATCCGAACCTGGGGGTCGGGGGGAACAGAAACGCCTCCACACCTCCTCACGGACCTCTTCAAACCACGCCACCCCCGGGACACTACGAACGAGCGGCCATCTTTAGGGGCATGCGCAGAAGAAAATCTTGATACTTCTAACAAGATTTTTATGCCAGTTGAGATGGAGAAGTCTTACCAAAGAGCTTTCTATGTTCTGTGCAACATTGTCCATTTTCTCTTCCATCCCAGCTTCATTCTTTCCTTCGAACCGCTCAGTTTTATAATAATTCCATCGATGGGGTCTATTTAGATGAGAATGGAGAGCTGGTAGCAGACCTGGACATTGTGAACACAGTGATTTTCCTCAATATGTCTGGTATCGTAATGACACTTGGAAGTCTAGAAAGAGTGGGATCCTTGGATTTCAAGTTGATGATGAACCAGAGTGCTATTGCAATGATTGAGATTCTGAACAAGGTGGGGAAAAGACTTCATTCTGCTCTTTATGAAGGTCTTGCCAAGACGATTGCCAAATTGGAGCAGGGGTGGGCTTGGGATGTCATCTCAGTTCTCCCAAAGAGGAAACATCTTTTCATTAGATGTTCAGGTGTCTGTGAGAAAAATATCCTTAACTATTCCAGTTAACTGTTTATCAAACTTCTACAAAGAAGTTGGATTTATATCATGAGACAAAGTGATGGATTTTGTCAAAGCAGAAATCCATTCCACTTTCTTTTCAGTAGGTACATTGAGAATTCAAAATAGAATTGTAATGGGGGAAAAACTAGAAGAGAAGGTAAATAGGCAAAAAGCAAGCCACCAAGTCAGTTTGAAGAGCTTGAATTGTTGATTCCCAAATGTTGCATGTTACCTCTTTTAGGAAATAAAATAATCCATGTTGTGGATGTTATTTTTTCCACTATTTTCTGGCCAGCCCTTCCCTCCTTCCAGGTGTGTGGAAAGATGTCTTCCTGGATTCATGAAGGTGTCTCAGGAAGGGAAGTCCATCTGCTGCTACAATTGTCACCCTTGTGCAGAAGGATCCATCTCCATCCAGGAGGGTGAGTGACAGCAGGAGAAAGAGACAGACTTTGGGGAGGATCAGAGATCCTGAGATTCTCCATGAACATGTACGTTGAAAGGCTTGGTCAGAGTGGTCCCCGCCTCTTTGAGTCTTGAACAAGATATACCTTTATGTCATTGTGAATTATAACAATAGTTCTTGCAGATTAATCTGGTATATAGCACAAGCAAACAGGGATAGAGATCATGGATAAAGATACAGGAGAAGTGAGGGTTGAATATTGTGAGAGAGATGACATCTCCTGCTCTTTATCGTTTACAACACATCTTCAACATTTCAAATTACTTCATTGCTGTGAATAGTGAGAGTTTCCAGAAGCCAGAATATAATGATGGAATTTTGATTGGATCTTTGGAAGAGGATTGACCAAATTCTGGCCATGTCTGGTGGGCACTTTGGGCAGCCAGAGTTTCAAGGTATAGTTGCTGGTCTTTACACAAAGGATGCATTTCTTTGCTAAAGGAGTCTCACAGAGTGTCTTCCCTGTGCTCCTCATTCAGGGGTGGGATTCAAATTTTTTAACAATTGGTTCTGTAGGCGTGGCTTAGGTGGTGGGCGTGGCTTGGTGGTCATGTGACTGGGTGGACATGGATTGGTGGTCATGTTATTGGCTGGATGTGGCCAACTCAATATCACTCACATCGAGGCACACATCTCCTCGCCTGGCCTCTCAAGACTGTGGGGATGCTTCAACAGTCGTAAGTGTGAAAAATGGTCATAAGTCACTTTTTTCAGTGCCGTTGTAATTTCAAATGGTCACTCCACACAAGCAAAGTACCAGCAAAGGAAGGGAAAAAATCTCCAGAGACGTTCCAGAGACAGGAAGTCTAGTTCTGCCAAGAATGTCATAAGGGTTAATGGAGAGGCAGTTTCTGTAAGCAACACCAGAATGTTTCCTTCCTGACTTCCTTACAGGATTAGGCCAGTAATTTCTTCTAACAACCGGTTCTCTGAACTGCTTAGAATGTTAACAACCGGTTCTAGTGAATAGGTGCAAACTGGTAGAATCCCACCCCTGTCCTCGTTCTATTTGCTGCAGGATGGGGAGATGGTAGACAATGTCGGCTGGCGACTCCCAGGGACAGGGCCTTCTCTGTGGGTGCACCTGCCCTGTGGAACCAATTACCCGTGGAGCTTCGGGTGGCTCCTGATCTTCGTTCCTTCTGTCGCGACCTAAAGACTTGGCCTTTTTGATCGGCCAACCTGGACTGATGGAGTTTTTAATTGTTTTAGATTTGTTGGTGGTTTTAATTTTAATGTAATTGGGGTTTCGTGTTTAATTGCTTTTTAAATTTTGTATTTCTGTTTTTATTTCTGTGTTCCGCCCTGAGTCCTTCGGGAGATAGGGCGGCATAGAAATCCCATCATTAAATTAAATTAAATTAAATTATGTAATGTGACTGCACTGTTCACTGGTGCCTTTCTTTCTGCCTGGGGACTCCTGGCTTTATACTTCTGAAGTTTGACATTGCAGAGGTTCTGCTGGAGGCCCTTCTTAAAATAATTTTCAGAATCATGGTCCATGGAGAGGAGAGGAGAGGAGAGGAGAGAAAAGAGGGGAGGGGAGGGGAGAGGAGAGGAATCATGAGCTGTGGTTGAGCCAAATTTCCTTCTTGAACTTATTGGAAAATGTTCCTCTTTCTGATAATAAAAAAATGAGGATTTTGATGTCCTCATTCCATATCCAACTCATTTTCAAGGGCCACTCCACGTGAAGTTTCTTTCTCCATGGCAAAAGTAGTGTTTCTAATTTTCAGCTCAACGAAGCTACGTTAAGCGATTCTGTGCATGTACTTAATTCCATTGTAGGCTGGATCTCATTGGTGCCTTAGAGCAATGAGGTTCAGAAATCAAAAGGTAAAATGGTGGAACTGCCTTTCTTCCTTGAATCCTCCCTCCCTCCCTTGTTCTCTTTCAACAAGTTCATTGATGAAATGGTGACATCAAAAAAGAAATATTCAGCTGTTCTACCTCTAGGGAAATGAAGAAATATATTGATTTCACCTACACACAACCATTCACACCAAACACAAGTTTACCCAAACAGTGCATTTTATTAAAAGACGTGTTAAAGGGAGACTCTACTCTTGCTCTTTTTCAGATGCAGACAAATGTACCAAATGTCCTGAAGATCAACATCCAAACATCAGACGAGTTCACTGTATCCCCAAGATTAAAAGTTATCTTTCTTATAAGGAAAATCTGGGGATCATCCTCACTTCCATTGCCTTGTTCCTCTCTTTAACCACTGGCTTTGGCTTGGGGATCTTCATTACATTCATGGAAACACCAATTGTCAAAGCCAACAACCGGGACCTCTCCTACATCCTCCTGGTCTCTCTCCTGCTTTCCAACTTGACCTCCTTCATGTTCATTGGCCGGCCAGGGAGAGTGACTTGCCTCCTCCGACAAACAGCCTTCAGCATAGTCTTCTCCATTGCCATTTCTTCAATCTTGGCCAAAACAATCACAGTGGTGTTAGCCTTCTTGGCCACAAAACCAGGGAATAAAATGCAAAGATGGTTGGGGAAGAGCTTGGCCAACTTTATCGTCCTTTCTTGCTCTGGTGTCCAAGTTGTCATCTGCAGCATCTGGTTGGTAACTTTCCCCCCATTTCCTGACTCTGACATGCACTCCCAACTTAGAGAAATCATCCTACAATGCAACGAAGGTTCGGTCACCATGTTTTATGTTGCCCTTGGGTACATGGGCTTCTTGTCTGCTGTCTGCTTCACAGTGGCTTTCCTGGCCAGGAATCTCCCTGGGGCCTTCAATGAAGCCAAGCTGATCTCCTTCAGCATGCTGGTCTTCTGCACTGTCTGGGTGTCCTTTTTGCCTGCCTACCTGAGCACCAAGGGGAAGTACACGGTGGCTGTTCAGGTCTTCTCCATCTTGGCCTCCAGTGCTGGACTCTTGAGCTGCATCTTCATCCCCAAGTGCTACATTATTATTGTTAGGCCAGATCTGAATACCAAAGAACACATGATGTCAAAATAAAATTAAAAAATGGCTTTTAGAAATCTGTTATTTTTCAAAAATGTCATTTAGTAAGCTTGATTAACAGGTTTTGACCATTTAATATTTGTTTATTTATTATGACATTACCAATCCGTTTAAACAATGATGGAAGATATTTCCAAGTTTTTATGGAAGGGGAATAAAACCCAAGAATTAGATATAAACTACTGCAAGATCTTTATTTATGAGTTTATGAGACTTGAAATTGTATTTCAATGCATGTTGTCTGGCCTGGTTAAACGTATGGGTGAATCGCTAGTACAGGATGTTACTTTAATTAGAGGCCCATGAATTAAGATTGGGATGGCACAGCTATTTATGATATAATAAAACTAAACTTAATGTTGCTTTTAATAATCACCTTGTTAGACGTACCATACTAAGAGTTTAGAATAAACATAAAACAATAAATATAAAATATGTATATTTATAAAAATATAAATATAAAATATATCTCTGTGAAATTGCCTCTTTGGGTGTCACCCCAGGAATCTTTTTTTCACAAAAGAAATGGTGGTGAAGCCAGACTGGTGGACGTATGGCAAAATTCTATCTTTCAACTCTGGTGACCCTATACTAAAATTGAGGGAAGAACTTGAATCAGAATGTTTGCCATCGGTTTACATACCAGATCTAATACCAGATAAGTTATCTAAAATATATAAAGGTGTGTCAAATAAATCTTGGGAATGTAAAAATAAAGAAGGGATTTTTTTTATGATTTATGGTGGACACGTGATAAAGCAAAAATATTTTGGAGGAAGGTTCATATTGTAATACAGAAAATTCTGAAAATGTAGGTAAAAATAAAACCAGAAACTTTTCTTTTGTGTCTAATGCAGAGGTGGAATTCAGCCACTCCTGACATGTTCTGGAGAACCAGTAGCGAAAATTTTGAGTAGTTTGGAGAACCAGTAAATTCCACCTCTGGTTGGCCCTGCCCCCATCTATTCACTGCCTTCCAAGTCCCAACTGATTGGCTGGGTCTTCTTTGGTTGCCCTGCACAGGAGAATGGAGCTGGAAAGCAGGTTAGTGGGGTGGGTAGGGAATGGGATTTTGCAGTAACCTTCCCCCAGGTGTGGGGAGGGAATGGGGGTTTTGTAGTATCCTTCCCCTGCCATGCCCACCAAGCCACACCCATGAAGCCACACCACACCCACTAAGCCACAGCACCAGGGGTAGGATTCTGCGGTTCTATCTGGTTCTGTAGAACCCCTTGTTAACTTTCTAAGTAGTTCGGAGAAGCCGTAGTTAGAAGCAATCTCTGTTTGTTTTTTTTCCACCCTTATATTTTTGGCAGACAGCCTAGACTTCCTGTCTCTGGAGCTTCTGAGGCTTTCTTAAAGGGGAAGGGTTGTTTTAGGATTTTTATATGCTATTGGGAGGAAATATTTCCCTGGACAATCTGCACTTTGAAGAAATAATTGAATAATGAAGCAAAGCTTTTAGTGACAGGGAACCAAGATGAGTGACATTCAGCAAGGCTTCTTGGCTAGCTAGAAAGATTAACATTCAAACGTGAGTTTACATACCCTTTCTGAGTTTTGGTCTAAAACTGGTTTTTGTTGAAAGTTAATTCTGTGCTTGGTGAAGTTTAATCCTGTGTTTATTTATTTATTTATTTAAAACAAGTTTTATTCAATTTTCCACATTTTAACGTCTCTTTTCAGTAAACAGCATGATTACAGGTTTGACATATACATATAAATAAGACCATAATTTTTGTATTTTTTGTATTTTTTTTGTTTTCAATTTTTGTATTCAATTTCTTATCTTAACAATGCTTTTATGTATTTTCTACTTTATTATATTATTCCAAATGCTTATCTCATTATTTAATTCACATATATTAACTTCATAATTATTATATTTTAGTACTTTTGGCTGTCACATTTGTACATTCCTCTTAAATTCTGATTTATAACACTCCTTCTATAAATTGATTTCCCCTCTAAAATAGTTTAAGTGCACCACCTTTGAGTTACATATTCTCCCATTAAATGTTAGCATTTTATTACCTAACACATTAAAATTACTAATCCCATTTAAGATTATATAACACATATAAATCAGGTTCTGCATGGTTTCCCTTTTAATTTTAATTTCATAAAGTTTATCTACAGTTTTTTTTAAAAAGGACATATTAATCTACTCATTTAATAGGCCCTGATGTTAACTCCATTTCTTCTCTCCTTCTATATCATTTCATTTATTTCAATATATTTAAGATATTTCAATATATTCAATAAACGTATTTCATTATTTGTTACAATTATCTCTATGCATAATTTAAAAAGAACATAAAATTCCATTATCAAAAAAATAACAATCAACCCTAATGCCAATTTCACTTTCAAATCTCCTCCTATATTATTACATTTATTAATTATTCCATTCATACTTAAATCAAAAGAAATGAAAAGGAATCTTCTTCTGTATTTTGTCTTTGTTGTTCACGCTCTGCAACTGCCTCTTCAAGAAATTTAAGAATGGAGCCAAAAGTTTCGCCTTTTTCCTGCAAGGTTTTCTTAATTTTACCCAGTTCCAGTTTTAGTGCCTGAAAGGATATTTCCATTTTACAATTTTTTATTTAATCCAATTAATGTCTTTAAAGTTAATTCCCAAAAAAACCAGCTTCTGTTTCCTTCCTCTCAACTTTTAATCCTGTTAGTCCAGTACCAAGTCCATAACGAAATCAGCAATTGATCCAAAAGCAAAATCTTCATATATCTTTCTTTACTTCAATATTTCAATGTTCAGAAACTCTTATTTTGTTATGTCAATTTTCCTTGTGTTTTTTAGGAGACGGAGTCTTTAAAGAAAAAAGTCAAGTTAAGTTTGCCTCAGATGGCACTCTTTGTTCTAGCAAATCCACAACTCCTCTTTTCTTTTCCTTCCCAATTATCCTGAGCTTTTCAAGCCACACAATCCACAAAAAAGATCCAATTGATATAAATTTCCTCCTTAGCAGTCTTTAGCAATCTATAATTCAGCTTAAATTAATGCTTATATGGAATCAAAATATACTCATCCAAAATAGCTGTATAATTCCTTTATAGCTTCTACCTCTCTCGGCTCGAAGCTCCGTCACTGTCACAAAGAATTCACACCTTTTTTTAAACCTCTTTCAGTTCGCAGCTAAGTTCTTTCTTAAGAATGCTTTGTAGTGTTAATCCAGAGGGTAATTTCCATTTAATTGTATCTTCCTGTTCCTCATGTTGTTTGCTTCTTTAACTCTCTCCTGCCCAATGCTTCTTCTAGTCTTATCCTCCCCTTTGGGGTGGCCATGTTGGACCACCGCTTCAGGTGTCTTCGGGAGGAAGCTGTACCAGTCCAGGGAGGGGATTTGCAACTCCCCTCCACCTGACTGACGGTCTCCCCTTCCTCTGCCGCCCCTACGAGGCAGCTTCTGCCCCAAATCTAAAAGATCGGGGCTCTCCGATGTCGAAGCACGAACCAAGCCGAGGACGACTGCGGTCAGGTCCGTCCTCGGGGAGGCTCAAAACCGGAAGTCCCATTTCAGGCCATGTTTGAGGACCCCGTATGGAGCCAAACAGCAAACAGACGTGAAGATGACCTTATGAAATTAGAAAAAGAACTACAACAATCACCGCAAAGGAAAGATATTAAAAGGAAAATGGATATGATTAAACATAAAATGGCTTTAATGGATAAAGAAGAAATTGCCCAAAAGATTAAAGGTGCTAAACAAAACTACTCTGAAAATGCTAATAAACCAGGAAGATGGTTAGCTTATAAAATTAGAAAGGAAAGAGAAACAAAGAAAATTAGTCAATTAATAGATGGAAAAGGGAATATACAATATGGGAATGACGAAAAGAAAAAAAATTTCTGAGATTACTATGAAAAACTGTACTCTCAAGAAGATATTGCAGAAGAAAAATTAAACAGTATTTACAAAAGACAAGATTACCACAGATACCTAAAAATATTGAAACAATGTTAGAAGGGAACATAACCATGATGGAATTGACAGAAGCCTTGAAGAAACAAAATACAGGAAAAGCACCAGGTCCAGATGGCTTACCAGCGGAATTCTACAAGACCTTTCAGGAAGTGTTAAGCATTTACCTTCTAGAAGTGATGAATGAAGTGTTATTAAAAAGAGAATACCGAGACATGGTTGGAAGCTTATATTACCCTTATACCTAAAGAAGAAATGGACTTACAACAAGCCAAAAATTATAGACCTATTTCACTGTTGAATTCAGATTATAAAATTTTTGCTTCAATTCTGGCAGAAAGAATGAAAAGATATTTAAATGAATTTATTCATACGGATCAAAATGGATTTTTGCCAAAATGACAAATTAAGCAAAATGTGAGAATAATTTTAGATACTTTGGAATACTACGAAGCACACCCTGAAAAACAGATGGCACTGATGTTTTTAGATGCACAAAAAGCATTCGACAATGTGAATTGACGATTTATGATATTGAAAATGGCACAAATGGGCTTTGGCAAAAATTTTATACAGGCCATTGAGACAATATATAATAAGCAACAGCGAAGATATTGGTAAATGGAGAATTGACAGAATTTATAGAGATAAGAAAAGGAACTAGACAAGGTTGCCCTCTGTCGCTTCTGCTGTTTGTCTTAACATTAGAAGTACTGAACAGAGCTATTAGAGAAGACGAAGAAATAAAAGGAATGAAAATCAAAAAAGAATATAAATTACACGCGTTTGCAGACGATTTGGTATTCATATTAGAGGATCCACTTAAATCAGCACCTAAATTGATAGAGAAAATAGAGGAATATGGAATGGTGGCAGGTTTAAAAATTAATAAAGATAAAACAAAGATCCTAACAAAGAATATGTTAGCAAAACGTAAGAAAGATCTAGAAGACTCATTAGAGATTCAGATTGCAAGTAAAGTTAAATACCTAGGAATATATATAACATCAAGATGCAGCTCATTGAAAGAAGACAATTACATAAAACTCAAACAGCAGATAGCGACAGATCTTGAAAGATGGGAAAACATGCAGCTATCTCTTATTGGCAGAATATCGACAGTTAAGATGAATGTATTACCCAGAATCTAATATCTATTTCAGACAATCCCAATTAGACTTGGGAAAGAGTACTTTGAAGATTTAAATAAAATTACACTAAAATTTATATGGCAGGGCATGTTAAGGAATTTTAGGGTTAAATATGGATGGTTCGTTACCTTTCTCCACTGTGAAGTTATCAGGAAAAAGTCTGAGCCCAGTGGATCCAATACAAAGTTCTTTATTGTTGTAAACAAAACACAAAAGCAATAAGTTAAAAGGTATTTCAATAGTCAGTGTCCATTTGTTTCTTCTCAGAGTCTTTTCTTTCCTTCTTGTGGCAGTCACCTATGTGACTGGAGTCCCAAAGATCCTCCTCGTGGCATGAAGTAGATCCCTTCCAGCTGCATGGTCCCAAGCAGCTGGAACATCAGTAATGGTGGAACTGGCTAGATGCCACGAGGCTAGCCCTTTAAATAGTCCTGAGCCAGGTGAGGTGGGGCTTAACAGCCCGGGAAAATCCTAAATCACAGCTGTGCTGTGATTGGCCCATCTGGTTCTATTGTTATCTGAGGAGGGGGCCAGAAGAAAGAGCACAGCAACCTCATGGAAAATTCCTTTTCCACAGTCCAACTATCCTTTATCCAAACCAGGTCCATTTTTCAAACTAAAACTCCAATATCCAATGTCCAGGAATCTTCCTGTCCTAAAATTAATCAATCTATTTTTATAAATAGTCCAAGGGTGAAATCTTCACAAATCCCTCTACTAGTTGAGTCTCATATTGTAGCTTTCAGGGGTCTTTCAATAATAAAAATCCTCACTTAAACCTGCATTTTGTCTCAGGGTGGCTGCCTAACATTTCCCCAGCCTGGTGAAGGATGTTGTGTGAATACGGTCCTTGCAGCAAGAAAAACATCCCCAGCTTGTTTCAGTTATAAACTCTTGTCCAGCTTTTCTCTGATGAATTCGTGTACTTTGGGACACTCATCATTCACTGAGCCAACAGATTCAACTTCAGAAAACAAACCACGGTTAAAAGTTGCCAGTGTGAATGCAGCCATTGGTGAAGTGAGCAAGTTGTGTGGATGTGACCAGAGAGAGTTGGTAACTTCACCCACCCACCCCAGTTTCTCCCTCCCCCCAACCAGCCCTCTGGGGACCCAGAAGAGGATGGAGGGAGACCCTCCCATCCAGGTCTGACAGGAGGGGCAAGAAGGCCATGGATCCACTTCAGGGTTTAAACGAAGATCAAAATTATTAAAGGTGCTGAGAAAGAAGGTTCCACAGACAGAACACAGCTAAAAAAAGATAAAGAAAAACTAAGCCCTAAAGTCATTCAATGGCCCCCAAACACTGCTTTTCCTTGGGCCTTGGAGACGGACTCAGTGGTTGGAACCTGGGTATCCCTCCATGTCCCCTGTGAGACCCAGGCCTGGGAAGCCCCACTGAATCGGGGCCCCCGTGTTTCCAGTGCAGGAAACCCAGAGCAACCCTGGAGGTCTTCTGAAGGGTCCTTCAGGGAGTGGCAGGTGGAATGCAGCCTGGGGGGGCCTTCCCTTCCCTTCCTTTCAGAAGATGCTCCTGCCTGGAAAGCCTCCCTCCCCCCTGAGCTGGTGGCCTGGCCCTCATTTCTGCCCCACCTCAAGGGGAGACATCTCCTTCGAGGTATTGATGACTTTGCTTCCTTTCTCTAAAGAAATAAATTATTATTTTTTTTATCCCAGCTGAGAAAGAAGTTGGTAAGAAATTAAATATTGTCATCTCATTTTTCTCCCCCAATGTGATGACCCAGAGTGTGGCACAGAGGCAACACAGTCAGATAATCAATAAGAGTCCCTTTAATGGCTCCAACTTTGCCCCCAATATCCAGATTACCTTCTGGCTGGAGAAAAACTCTCTCAGGAACAGCCTTTAACTGCAGGGAATCAAGTCCAAAACATGGTCAACAACAACTGTAACTTCCAGTCCAATCAAGCCAAACTGGGGTTATTAGTTTGGCAGGGCAGGATCAAGAATTCCAGACGTGAAGGCACAGCAAAACTCACATGGCCAGGAACACAGATAAGCAAAGACAACACAGGATAAAGTCACGTTTGCTCCCAGCAGCTGCCGACGCAGGCTGCATGTCTCTTAAACTTTCTTCCCAGGTGTGGCTAATGAAGGGAATCAGGGCCCTTTCCTCCCCCGTAAGCCATGCAACCCACGTTGCTCTCTTCTCTGTTCCTCCCAGTGTACCCTAGGATGAAGAGGGGGTGAGCCTGGGTCTTCCTCTGAACTCCCTCTCCCTTGTTCTACCTCTCCCCTGCTCTGCCCAGCCGGACTTTGCCCTTTCCCAGCCTCCTCCACAGCCAACAGAGCCACACTCCCACCCCCTGTCAGCCGTTTGTCTTCCTCCTCAGATTCAGACTCTGACAGGGGCATGACACCCACCCTCTTGGAATTTTTTTAAATCCAGAAATTATCAGTTCAGTCATTTTGTCTTTCAAGCAGAAGTCCATCTAAACTTTAGAGCTTCCCCTGATTGTCTCCTGTATTCACTGCACGACCTTCATGGATCCATATTTTGGTATCAGGAAAAGGGTTTTTATTATTATTATTATTATTATTATTATTATTATTATTATTATCATTATTATCATTATTGTTCACAAAAACAACGGTGTACACAGCAAACGAGATGACTATGCTGGGTTTCGTATCACAAATCACTAGTCGAACACTCCCCAAGCATTTAGGACTGCGTGATGTATCAGCGGATTATGTGAGCAGATCCCAGGAAGGTGGCCTTCTGCAGCTGATCAATGGTGATCTTGTCAGCACCAATTGTTTTTAAGTGCTTGCCTAGGTTTTTAGGCACAGCACCCAGTGAGCCAAGTACCACTGGAACCACCTGCACTGGTTTATGCCAGAGTCTCTGCAGTTCGATTCTCAAGTCTTGATATCTGGTGATTTTTTCAAGTTGTTTCTCATCGATTCTGCTGTCACCAGGTATGGAAATGTCGACGATCCACACTTTTTCTTCTCCACAATTGTGATATCTGGGGTATTGTGTTCCAAAACTTTGTCAGTCTGTATTTGGAAGTCCCACAGTAGTTTTGCATGCTCATTTTCGACCACTTTTTCAGGCTTATGATCCCACCAGTTCTTTGCTACAGGCAGATGGTAGTTGAGACACAAGTTCCAGTGGACCATTTGAGTGACTGTGTTGTGATGTTGTTTGTAGTCAGTCTGAGTGCTTGTCTTACAACAGCTCAGTATGTGATCGATGGTTTCATCTGCTTCTTTTCAGAGTCTGCATTTGGGGTCATCAGCAGATTTTTCTATTCTGGCGGGGATGGGTTTTAAATTATTTTAAATTATTGTAAATTTTAGTTTTGTAACTTTTTGGGCTTGTGAATTGGTTTAATTCTTTTTTAATTATTTATTGTCGTTGTTTTTAGTTGTGAGCTGCCCTGAGTCTTCGGAGATGGGGTTGCATACAAGTCAAATAAATAAATAAATAAATAAATAAATAAATAAATAAATAAATATGTTTGTAGCTTTAAGGAAAAATACTGTAATGTATTATACTATGTTCTGGTTGGTTGGTTATGCTGCAAGTTGCCACAAGAGGGAGCTATAGATCATGGTTTAATTCTCTTTCTCACTGATAATCTCTCTTGATACTGATACTGACTGACTACGGAGCGATACTGACCAACCCTGTTTATTTTGATATTCTGTTGATATCGAAGGTTATCTGTTGTATTATGGTTTGATATTTGTCTGCTGTAAAAGACGTGAAACCGGTAAGAAGACTTTATAACTGGATATTTCTGGACTGTTAAAAACGTGTATGACATGGATGTTTACTAGACTGTGCTATTTCTTCAAGTAAACATTAACACAACTTGATTTAACTGTGTGGCTGTATATTTATTCATAACTGTTCTCATAAATGTTTCCATGTGCATATCCTTGTTATACAAGGGTTACTCTGTACATATCCTAACAAACATCACTAGGCGGGTGCAGCACATAGTGTATGGTCATCAGTTTTCTCATTTTCCTATCCAGGCTGTCCAGCTCTGCTTGTATCCAGTTGACGATCCCAGCAGTATATCTGATGATGGGTATGGCCCAGGTATTTATAGCCTTGATGGTATTACCACTATAAATACCTGGGCCATACTATTATTATTATTATTATTATTATTATTATTATTATTATTCACTTGCTGCAACTTCCTGATGACCAATTTTTGGATTTGTTTAGGTGTGATGCAGCTGCTGGTTTGGGACCAGCCCCCCTCTTGCCTCCCGCATTTGGGGGGGGTCTTGACTGCCTCCCAAAAAAAGCCAAATGGGCCCCAGAGCCAGAAAAGCATAGAGGAGACCCAGCCTGAGTCCTGGGGGTGGGTTGGCTCTCAGGAAAGGGACCCTGAGCCCACTGAGGGTCTCCATCTGCAGGGAGCCCTTTCAGGAGGGCAGGAAACCTGGGCATGAACTAGCCAGGATTGCTCCTTCTGTCATCACCACATCTCAGCCTTGTTTCCTGTCAGCAAGAAAAGCATATTCCCCCCATTATTTTTCAAACTTTTAGCCGAGTTCTTGTTGACAGGCTCATTCCCAGCTCTGCAAAGGAGCCGTGGCAGGTGTCCCTCTTCCCCCCTATAATTAAGGGAAAGGCTGGGGATTTATTTCTTCCTCCCTCTTGGCTCCCCAGGGAGTTTTCCAGCTGCCACCTTGGAAACCAGTCCAGTGAATGGAAAAATACAAGGAAGAATGCAGAATTATGTCCTGTCCTGAGCCAGGAAGCCCCGAATGTAGAGAATTCCTGGCTTGGCCTAAGATTTAGGCCTTGATTGTCCCTGCATAATTTCAGGCTCTGGCCCTCCTGCTCTGGTTGCCCCTTTCCCCCCTGAGAGGCTTATTCCAAAATGTGACAAATCTGTCCTGCTAGATTCATTTCCAGATAGACAATTAGAAAAATACTTATTTTAATCCACCTCGACTCAGGCCGCCTCATGGACACCCCCAAACTCCAAGGCCCCATGGACCCTTTGATCTTCTATGGCAGGAGTCTTCACACTTGACAGCTTTAAGAGTTGTGGACTTCAACCCCCAGAATTCCTCCTCCAGTCAGGCATTAGCTCAGGAATTCTGGGAGTTGAAGTCCACAAGTCTTAAACTGCCAAGTTTGAAGGCCTTTGTTCTATGGTCTTAGAAATCCATCTCTGGTTCTGAGGGACATTCCCTTTCTCCCTTCATCAAAGTCATTAATTAAAACGTTGGTGAATCCAATGGAGAGAACAGGGTGGCCAAATTAAACATTTGATGGTCATTTCCAGAGGAGAGTTTGAGGAGATGTCCTTGGGGCCATTTTCTCAGCCAGCTTGATAACCTCTACAAAATGTTGCCCTTCATCCCACACTTGCTAAGAAAGATATTGAGGTTCCTCCATTAAATGTTCATCACATATAGAACATCCACCCACCCCAAGAAAGCAACCTGACTGGAATGTCCTTGGTGACACTTTCTGAGTGGCACTTCGGGTGGCTGATCCAACGCTGAGCTCTGCCCTCCTTGAATCGCCTGCCATGAGCCCAGTTCTCCAGGGGCCTCCAAGAGAGAAAAAGACCAGCCAGGATGTGGAGAGACGTGCAAGCATGGAATGGCCTCCCTGGGAAAGTGGTGGGTTCATCCCACCTGGGGCCCTAAGGAGGGCTGGACAACCGTGGTGGGGCTGGCCTTCCCAGCCACACAGCCAGGACACCACCTGAGGAGGCGGCTGGGGAGAAGCCCGGCCAGTTCTGCCTCCCTCTCTGGCTCTGGAGCTCCCCTTCCCCCCTGGGCCACCTGGCTGGAGAAGTCCCTGGAGGGGCAGCTGAGGGGCCCTGTGTCCCCCCCCTTCTGCTGCCTCGGCCTTCGTAGATGGCTCCGCTGAGGCCCCTGAACTCCCAGAGCCCCCAACCTCTGGAACTTCTGCCTGGTGGGACGTTGCAGGGGAGGATGGAGGAAGCCCAGCCTGTCCTCGCTCCCCAAACTACAGGTGGCAACATCTGGAGGAGGTGAACTTTCTTCTCACATGGGGAGGGGAGGGAAGAGGAAGCAGTCCGGGTCAGGTGGGGGTGTGGTGCCAGTTCCCCCATCCAGACATTCACAGCATCCCCACATTCTGCCAACACATGAAGAGAACCGCCTGGCCGAAAAATGTCCGTCTCTTTGCTGCTTCTCTTCATTCATATGGGCACTTGGTGAAGCCTTTGGGTGAGGGCATTTGGTGGGAGAGAGGCAGGAGCGTTGGGTCAGGCGAGGCCATCCAGATGATCCCCAGTGCCCGGAGACTGTGAGGGTCCGGAGGAGAGGAGCCTCTCCATTGCTTGAAGGCTTGGGAACAGGACGGGGCCAGGAGACTTCTGGGACCCCACTTCCCCTCTGAGGGTCCCTTCCTGTCTCCCCAAGCCAGAGGAGGGAGCACCTCCTGGTCCTGGCCTTCCAATGAAGTCATCTGGGGAGATGAAGCTGTTGCCTTTTCTAAAGCAGCCCGTCCCGACAGGATCCTCCGAGGATTCAGCAGCCACCCCGACCTCCCCAGGATCTGGAGACTGGCTCCAGTGGGGCCTTGCAGCTGCAGGGCCGGAGGAAATGAAGGCGGGTTTTTCTGGATGTTAATTGGGGGAAATTGAGACATTCCAGGTTGGGGGAGGTGATTGGAGGCAGAGCATGAGGTTGAAGGGGTGATGTGGGTGGAGGCTGGTGGGGCAGTGTGGGGCAAGGACTTCAAGGGAGGCGGAGGAGGCGGTGGTCTGTTGCTGGTCAAGGCTGGGGTGGCTGCACTTGGTGCAATGGAGGGGCTGGGAGAGGCACACGCCACGGCTGTCTGTGGAGCAAAGCCATCAGTTCTCAGCCTTCTTCTGCTTGTGGGAGAACCAGAGATATTTGTGTGAATCTTAGACTGACCTCAGTCTGATCCATCAGATCTTTCCTATCTCCTCTCCTTAAATAGAATTTGCAAAGGGGTCATATTTGCAATTAGGAGCCATTATGAGACCTCAACATTGATGACCAATTGTTCAGCAATCTCTGTGGTGAAGCCAACCTGACCACCTTCAGCAT
>SOZL01000037.1:46625-108305 GCA_009733165.1 Naja naja | reverse complement strand
TAGGCATCTTGATATGGCTTAATGGCAAATCAACACTAAGTAATTCTAATATGTTCATGAGTACCAACTTGAATTTGTTAAAAGCAAACATTCTGGACTTGATCTGACACACAATATAACACAGCATTCTTCATTGCTATTTCAGATTATGGATTAACATCCTTCAGAGTCTCTGAGTGATAAAAGTCGATTCCCTTTTTCTACCCAATGGCCCCAAAGAAGGGATCCAGTACCCAAGAACTGTGCAACTGCTCCTCCATTTCAGATGGACCCTGATTGGTCTCTTTGCTTCAGACACAGAGAGGGAGAGAGAACTTCATGAGAACTTTCACTCCTCTGCTTGTCAGGAGTGGAATTTGTGTGGTTATATTACAACGGTTCTCAATGAGTGGACACACAGCCCCCTCAGGCCCTCTCTAAGTGGAGACAAGTCAACGTCTTTGTCCACTTCATAGAATTTGTTTCCATCTGGGACAGAATCCTTCCTTTCCATTTAGCATTTGAAGTTTTGCCAGGACCCATTGAAGGAAAAGTCTGGATCCTCACACTTATGGGTGCTTTCATAATTACAAGGAATAGACTACTAAGATACATCCACAGTATTTGTCTGTTTGATAGTTTGACCAAAAAGGTCAAAAGCAGATGGGTTTGAACCCCATTTTTGTGGAACCCCAGTTTCAAGATCACTACTTTTGCTGTTCAATTTCAAAGCATGTCTTTTCTGTCAAAGGCCGCAGAAGATGCACCCAGCCCCTGGAGACCCAGGAGAAAAGGAACCGAAGACTATTCAGAAATTTTTACCATTTGTACAGTATCATGAAGACTCTGGCCCAAGCCTTGAACACGCCTATTCCTCCAGATGGAGGAGGAGAAGGAAGGAGGGAAAGAGAGGTTGGGGGCTCCAAGGCTGCAGCCCTGGCAGGTATGGGGTCCTGACAAGGATTCATCAAACTTAGTTAGTTTCTAAAAGCATTTCAAGGAGGTTGAGGGGAACCACCTGAACCTGTTTGTGGTACGAAGGGGCAAGTTTTGACCAATTGAATCAATTGCAGCACAATATTCCAAAGAGTTGGCATTATGACAGATCTATTTTGATATCAAACACTGCTAAAGTTAAAAAGGATGTGTGCATTTTAAAATAAATTCCTGTCTTCATGGGTTTGTGATTATCACTCTAGAATTTTAGTGTTCTGACCCAGCTCCCAAACACGACAAACTCTCTGTAGTTAAATAAATGTTCCCTTTATTAGGAGCACCAGCAGCCCTGGTAAAAATTCTCTCTCTCACACACACACAGCAGGATAACAAGTCTGTCTGGCAGGAGATGAATTGTGGTCTACCACACCTATTCATCTCCGATCCCCACCTTTTACCCCCAGAGCTAGGGTGGGGTTTAGCTAGCAGTGGTGGCTCTTCCGTCCCAAGGACCGGCCCATAGATTTCCACTGCTCTTCTCTCCTCTGCCTTCTGCGTCCAGGGTCAGGCACTGGACCCAGCAGTTCCTCCTCTTCCTCATCAGCCACCTCCAGACCTGGGGGCTCTTGACTCTCCATCTGGGGCTGAAGGATGGCCCAGGCTCCCCCTCTGTCTCTACCTCTGACAGCTCCATTCCCTCTTCCTCCTCAGAGCTCTCAGATTGCCTGGATGCTGGCCCTGACTCACATGCTGCCGCCTCATCTGATTTGGCTGCTGGAGGGGCGGTGGCTGACAGGCCACAACATTTACATTCATAATGCTTTCCATGAGCCTCTGGGAGGGTGAAAGCCTTCCCAGGCTCGGAGTTTCTCCGCCTTCCAGAACTTCTGGGAGGCCTGTTTTCACTCACCCCGAGCCTCCATGCATGCTCTGCACTTAGCTGGCACCCAAAACTGGCCACTGAAGACTCCTGAGAGGGGAGGGGTGGGGTGGGAGGGGAGGTGCCAGCCAGGGGTGGGATTTTCAGGTTCGCTGAACTGTGCAGAACCTTAGCTCACCTGGGTAAACCGGACTAACCTGTAGCAGCCTACTCCTGCATAGGGGTAAGATTAGCCAATTTTCTTCTTGAAAACATGCTTTCTGGTAATCAATCTGCTGTTTTCAAGGAGTTTATAAATCTCTTTTTTCTGTTCTTCAATTTATTTGTCACCTGTTCTAGAATGTTCCCTATGATTGATTCTATCATGTATATTATATATGGTATGGATGTATGTATCTATGTATGTGTCTATGTATGCATGTATCTATGTTTAACAATTTTTTCTGAAACTTTTTCATTCACTTGTGAAGAATGTGGTGACACCTGTTCTCCAAATTATGTATATTTGCAAGTTAGACAACTGTAGAAGATTCAAATGTGAATAGGCCATGTGGGATAAGAAACCATGTTTTCTCCTTTTAAAATTCCTGGATGTTCCCATTCGAGTTCCATCCTTTCCTGGAGAAGAATGAGTTTTGCAATATTTCCAACTTGAAACTCTATGTGGACCAAAATGGAGATCTAGCAGCAGATCTAGGCTTCTGGGGCTTCTTGGTTCTCCCCGAGGACCCCAGAAAAGAGGTTCTGGCAACTTTTGAAAAACAGAGGCTGTTCACCCTCCAAGATACTCTTTCAAAACTAAAGTTTCTCAACAAGGTAGGAGAAAATTGTGGGTCTGTCTATCCATGCCTCTTGGTGCCCTCTGAATGTAGTTCTTCAACAGGAAGGTCCTTTTCTAGGATAACTAGCTGGGCTTTAGAAATATCCTTTTCTGACACAGAGCTCAGCCTCGCGTCCCATTGGCTGCAGCAAAAGATCCCTGACTTGCCCAGTTTGGGGGACACGTTCTCATGACCTCACCTCCATCTCTTCCCACTCCAGTTCTAGACAATCAGTTTTGGTCTCAATTCTCCAGTATGGCAGACAAACAAGTTAAACCTTTTCTCGATTCCATTCCTCCAGACTTTATTAAGCAGCAAATAACTTTCTTGCAAAAGGAAAAGGCAATAACTAAATAATCTTCCAGTTTGTATACCTTGTACATCTATTTAGAATGAATCAGAGATTTCATATTTACCTCAGTGAGGCATAGAGACTAATGTCTATTTATATCCCCATTTCCATGGATGGAGAGTCCTAACACATTTTCTTTGCCATTCTTTGTTTCTCTGCTCAGTCCCTGCCTCAGTCCAGATGTGTGGAAAGTTGTCATCCTGGATTTGTCAAGAGGGCTCAAGAAGGAGAGCCAGTTTGCTGCTATGACTGTGTTCCTTGTCCGGAGGACCTTCTCCACTCAGGAAGGTGGGTCACATTGAAGAAAATGAAAGGACTTGTGGAAATGGATCCATCCCAGTGGTGGGTTTCAAAATTTTTACTATTGCTTCTGTGGGCATGGCTTGGTGGGTGTGGCAGGGGAAGGATCCTGTAAAATCTCCATTCTCTCCCCACCCCACTAACCTGCTTTCCAGCTCAGTTCTCCTGTGCAGGGCAACCAAAGGAGACCCAGCCAATCAGCTGGGACTTGGGAGGCGGAGAATAGATGGGAGCGGAGCCAGTCAGAGGCGGGATTGGCCGGTTGTCCAAACCATTCAAAATGTCTGCTACTAGTTCTCCAGAACTGGTCAGAACCACTGAATACCACCTCTGATCCATCCAGAACATTTTCATAAAAGTGCAAGTTTGAAAAAAGATTCAAGCTCAGTTTTTTTCTTGTTTATTCAAAATTTCCAAATTATTAGGACACCTTCCATTTTCATAGATTTAGCTATGTAGGTTTTAGAAAACAATATTCTAAAATTATTCTGTGAAATTATTAAGCTATGCATTTTGGAAAATGTTCCAGGTATCATTTGTTGTCCCAAGAAAGCATTTATTAAAAGATGATAGATAGATAGTAGTAGTAGGTAGGTAGGTAGGTAGGTAGAGAGACAGAGATATACACATACAAATTATATACAAATTTTACAACATTCATTCTACTATCCTGAATGCTACCTCAGATTCAGTGTAACTTTTACATTACAGGCTTGGTCTCCTGAAATGATATCTACATTTAGACATATTTAATTTCACATAAGAAAAACCTCTTTGTAGAGATTTCAGTTTAGCAGAGAAGTATGGAAGTGTGGAAACCGTAACTTCTTAGATGCCACTTCAGAAATTCCAACAGAACCACATCAAAGCCCTTTCCCCCTTCCAATGAGATGAAAGCAGTCAATTCGTGGATCCAGAGGCGTTTCTCACAGTCACCCAGGCCTCAGTCACCCTTGGAAGGGAAGAGCTAGGGGGGTAACCAAGGCTGGTCATGCTTTACTACTGTCAGAGAAAATATGCATTTTAATTTGGATGTTTCCTGCCCCATTTACCTCTCTAGGAATATCTGAGTTCTTTGAAACTTGAGGAATTGTTTTAGGTGCCCTGCCTGAATTATTGCAATGATTATTGCAATGTGTTGTTGTACATGCATCTCCCCCAGTGGTGGGATTCAAATATTGTTGCCACCGGTTCAGTGGGCATGGCTTGTTTGGCACGCTTTGTATGCGTGCACACACTTCGTGTGTGTGCATGTGCCAAACTGAGACTGTGCGCAGGCACAGAGGCATTCTAACTCACCTCCTGCAAGCCTGCATGATCCCAGTCTCTGCAGCAGCTGCCGTGTGGCACTATTCTGTGCTGCGCTTCAAATTCAGCAAATTCGAGCAGGCGGGTGGGCCCAACACTGAGTGGCGAAGAGAACTGGCTGCTACCAGCTCTCCATAACCGGGCTGAACCGGTTGAATACCACCACTGATCTCCCCCTTAGAAGGTGTTGCTAGTCTATAATGAGGTGGTGTAGACAGTCATGACAGTCATTCATTGCACAAATATTATGGCTGCCAACTAGATATCACAAGATAGGCATCCTCAGATTCCATCATACAGGTAGTTCTCAACTTACCACAATTGAAGCCAAAATTTCTGTTGTTCAGTGAGACATTTGTTAAGTGAGTTTTGACCCATTTTATGACTTTTCTTGCCACAGTTGTTAAGTGAACCACTGCAGTTGATAAGTTAGTAACCCTGTGGTTAAAAGAACCTGGCTTCCCCACTAATTTTGCTTGTGAGAAGGTCGCAAAAGAGGATCACACAGCAATGGTCATAAATATGAGTCACCAAGCATTTGAATTTTGATCAACTGAACATGGGGATGCTGCAAAGGTTGTAACTGTGAAAAATGGTCACAAGTCACATTTTTCAGTGTGGTTGTAATTTTGAACATTCACTAAATGGAGTATTCTAACGACTACCTGTATTAAGAAGTGCCATGTAGATTATCTGGTTCCTTATTTTACTCTAATAATGGAGGTTCCTATTTGGAAAATACTCCTGGAATCAGCTGTTGTTCCCAGAAAGTGTTTCTTGAGATGGAAAAGGACAGAATATTAACTAAATATTTTTTGTTTTCTCAGATACAGAAAAATGCACCAAGTGTCCAGATGATAAATACCCAAATAAAACAGAGTCCAATGTATCCCCAAAGCTATAACCTTCCTGTCTTATGAAGAACATCTGGGCATCATCCTGGTCTCTTTTGCCCTTCTCTTCTTCCTAACCACAGGCCTTTTTTTAATCATCTTCATTAAATACAGAGAAACTCCCTTGTCAAAGCCAACAACCGGGACCTCTCCTACATCCTCCTGGTCTCCCTCCTGCTTTGCTTCTTGTCTCCTTTGCTCTTCATTGGTCAACCAAGGAAAGCCACCTGCCTTGTTCGACAGGCGGTCTTCAGCATCATCTTCTCAGTTGCCATTTCTTCTCCCTTGGCCAAAACCATCACGGTGGTGCTGGCTTTCCTGGCCACAAAACCAGGAAACCAAGTGAAGAGATGGTTGGGAAGAGCTTGGCCAACTCCATCATCCTTTCTTCTTCTGCTGTCTCAGTTCTCTCATCTGCTCCATCTGTCGGTCTGACTCAGCCTTCCATCCTCTCTCTCTCCTCCTCCAGCTGGAGAGCTATCTGCATGCCTTGCTGTCTGACTCATGTTCTCATCTGCTCATGGCTGGCTTCTCCTGACTCTGACCTGCCTGGAGATCATCCTGCAATGCAGAAGGGGCTTGTCATGTTCTATGTCACCCTCAGCTACATGGCTTCCTGGCTGCCATCTGCTTCACAGTGGCTTTCCTGGCCAGGAATCTGCCTGGGGCCTTCAATGAAGCCAAACTGATCACCTTCAGCATGCTGGTGTTCTGCAGTGTCTGGGTGACTTTTGTGCCCACCTACCTGAGCACCAAAGGGAAATACATGGTGGCTGTGCAGGTCTTCTCCATCCTGGCCTCCAGTGCTGGTCTGCTGGGCTGCATCTTCATCCCCAAGTGCTACATTATCCTTCTGAGGCCAGAGCTGAACACAAAGGAGCATCTAACAGCTAGATCGAATGTAAAAACATGAGGTATAACACCATCAATGGAAGAACTGTTGAAGTTTCTTTTATTTGAAAGGAGATATGATTTTCATTTATAGTATACAGGAATCAAAGAAAATTGTATCTATATGTTTTAGAATGGGAAATCGTTGAACAACTTGTACAAGGAATTCTTGTAGCTTCCTTTCCTTTCAGCACAATCTCTGTGAAATTCATTCAGAGGAATTTCCTGTTCAGCAACAGCTACTGATCGACATCTTATAAAAAATAAAGTGGACCCTTGTTCCTACTGACAGCAGCTAAAAGTGTGTGTGTGTGTGTGTGTGTGTGAGAGAGAGAGAGAGAGAGAGAGAGAGAGAGAGAGAGAGAGAGAGAGAGGTCAGGAGGAAGCTGTGGGACCCCAACACCAGCCTGGTTGCCTGATCCTCTCCTTGAGAATGCTGGAATGATGTGAAATGCCTTGTTTGACTGGCTTTCAGCTGGGAGGAAATCTTCCTCCCTCTTATGTGATTCTTTCTTGATTTCCTGATAAAACCTCCTTTGCAGAAAGAGTTCAGCAGAACAGCTGTCTGGGGTTTCAGTTTGGGATTGTTTTATTTTGGTATGTACTTAACAGCAAAATAATGAATAAAAGTAAATAAAAAATAAAGTGTGTAAAGCAATTACCACTGTATATATTTTTTCTTTCCTCAACCAGAGAAATAAAATAGCAGTTTTCAGGCCCTTTAATTTTCCACTCTACAGTTTGTACCTAAAGCGTTTCTCTGCTCCTCTTCCAAGCTTGGCTTGTCTGTGAAGGGCTGGAGAAGATGTCCAGAGAAAGGGGACCTCCAGGAGGAGGTTGCAGGGATCCTATCTCAAGGCAGCCGCATCATTGACCAGGTCACAAACCTTCAATGCTGCATAATGTTCATCCAGGTCCAAGAAGGGGTTGATAAGTGGGGGGAACTTCTGGGTTTCTAGGAATAGGCACCCATGGAAGCTGCTCTGGTCTCCAACCACAGAGACTGCTGATCAACTGGTCACCAATGTTTAGGTCTCAGAATGGCTCCTAACTGAGAATAGGATCCCTTTGCAAATTCTGTTTTAATGAGATAAGAAAAGTCCTGATAGACCAGAAGGTCAGTCTAACATTCCCAGTGAGCACAAAGATGCCTCTGGTTCTCCCACAAGCAGAAGAAGGCAGAGACATACAACATGAAGCAGGTGTTTCCCCACAATTTCACTTTCCTCCATCCCACCACACCATATTGGACACTCAGCCATCTCACACTCTGGGAATCCCCAATTCTGGTATCTGAGATTGATCTAAGAAAATTATTCCAAGTTTCACACCCTGAATGAATAAGTAGTAAGGCAGGACTGGAACTCAAGTGTCTCCTGGGGTTCATTGGCCCAAAGTCCCCAGGAAGTTTTATGCCTAAGAGAGGGTTAGAACTCAGAGCCTCCTCTTTCTTGGGTGAAACTCACCCATCTGGCTTTCATGCCTGAGGCAGGACTAGAACTCCCAGTCCCCTGATGATTGTCCTATTTGGCTTTGATTTGGAAGTTGGGATTACACCTTCAGTGATGGGCACAAAGTCCCTCAGCTGGCTTTGATTCCCGCACCCCACCTGGCATTCCTTGCCCTTCCCCCAACCCCAAAGGCTCCTTCTGCCCCTCCCTGCCCCCTCACTCACCCGAACAGACAGCTGTCACCTGATGGGATTCAAATAATTGAACACCCGGTTCTCTGCCCTAATGACCGTTTTCAGTATAAAAAACCAATACACCAAAAGAGTTTGGGCCTGAATATTTTTGGACCACCCTAGAACTTTGAAGCAGATTGTTGCGGGTGTGGAAGTCCAGTGGCTGGACTTTGCTCCTGCCGGAAGGGGGGTTGGGCATAGAAGTCCCCTCCAGAGAGGCAGTGTTGCATCCCAGCGGCTCCTTGGGAACCTGGAGGGGGGTTGGCTGAAGGAAGGGGCTGCCTCTGCCCCCCACTCCTCCATAACTCCTATGTAGACATGAGGGGGGCGGGGGGTGAAAGAAAACAGCTGAAATAATAACAGCAGATTGGGGATTATTGGGGGGGGCTGGGGGAGGAGGATCCTTCTGGGTGAGGAGGGATACCTGCAGATCCTCTGTGCCTGTTCCTGGTTCAGCTGAGGGTTTTCCTGTCTTCCCTCCAGATTGGGGGGTGTCTGTCTGTGACCCTCAAGTCCTGGCTGGCTGAGAGGCTGCCCCTCCCCCTTGTCATCCAGGCAGCAACTCTTCCTATGGCAGAATCTTCCCATTGAATGAATGGGGGGAGGAAGGGGGGGTCCTGGCCAGGTACTTCCAGCACCAGAGGAGGAATCAGTGGTTCTGAATGGGGGGAAGAAGCCTTTTTCTCTGACTTTGGACTTTTGAGCCACACCATTCCCCTCCACTGCTTTCCTTTCACTTTCTTCTTTCCTTTCCTTTCCTTTCCTTTCCTTTCCTTTCCTTTCCTTTCCTTTCCTTTCCTTTCCTTTCCTTTCCTTTCCTTTCCTTTCCTTTCCTTCCCCCTTTTTTCCACCCTTCTTCTTCCCCTTTTCCTTTTTTGTGGTTGTGTGTCTTTCCTGTCAGGAAATGTCCAGAAAGTGATGCTGGATGAAGGGAGCTCAGAAACCAGGAAGTTGACTTCTGCCCGTCCTTCAGCATGGCCTCTTGCCTCCAGATATGGCTGGGGAAGGTCACCCAGAGCGTTGGAGTTTGGCAACACTCTAGGTTGCTGTCCCTTGATGGTGGGGCTGCTTGTCTTGAATGCCAAAAGCCAAGGCCTAGCTTCCTTTTAGGGGAGGCGTTGAACGATGGAATGACGGCTGCGGTGTCCAGGCGGCGAGGGCGTTGCTGGCTGTCTCGGTGGAGGCCCTGACCGCAGCGATGGCTCCCTTGCCGGAGAGGCTGCGGAGAGGCTGTGGTGGACAAGCGGGCGGCTGCGCGGTGGAGAGCAGAGGCAGCGGCGGTGGCAACTCTGCTGAGGCCCGACTGCGATGGCCTCGTGGTTGGAGAGGCTGCAGCAGTTGTGGTCACCAAGGTGGTAAAATGGCTTTGGCGATGGAGACTGCTGTGGCGGGCCGAGTCTCGAGCCAGCGAGGAGTGGTTGCTCCAGGAGGCTTCGGCTGCAGGGACTATGCTGGCCAGGCTACGTTGTTGGCAGCAGCTTGGTTGTAGTGCATTGGTGCTGCTGCTGCTGCTGCTGCTGCTGCTGGCTTCTGGACTGCTGGCTCCTGGACTGTTTGAGGACCCCCTGGCGATATAGGGGTGTTCTCGTTGGCCCAGTCCCCTGGGTGGCCCCTTCATTCCAGCTGCTCAGAAGACTCTGGTGGGGACCCAGGTGGTTATTTAGACTGAGTCGGTTCTGGCCTGGTGTGGGGTCGGAGTCTGTTATGGGCAAGACCCCCATGGTTGGCGGTTTTCCATCTGCGATCTTGGTGGTTGGCGATTTTTAACAGCTTCGCCATTTTGGATACTTCCTGGTTCTCCTGTCTGTTTTGTGCCTCCTTCGACTGCCCATTTTTTCTATTCTGGGCTCGTCCACTATGTCTGTTTTTGGCCGCCCTCAGACCGCCTGAACTCCCTCATTTGCACCTTTGTTGGTGTAGTGTCATCTTTTTTCAGCCACCATGGTTTTTTTTTCCATCTTTCCATCTATCTCAACCTTTTCTTCAGGACACGGTTTCAGGCTGGATCCCATTGTGGTGAGAGGACAATGGGAGGACTATCCCCTCTATTGTGAGAGAATAGAGGGGTTGAACCATCATGCCATCAGCCAATTTTACCCCAACCACCGCGGTGAGAGCGGTGTGCTGCCTATTGTGACTCTGGTCGAACAGGTGTGAGGCCTGTTGTGATGATGGGACTTTTGGACTGATACCTGGACCGTTTATTCTCCACCTAGGCACTCTTGACATCAGTGCACCATCTATCACTTTGCGTGACACTCTCTATCTACCCACTATGAATTTTATGATCTATTATTTATGTTGGTTTACTTTCTAGCAGAATTACGGGCCTTCAGGACTGCGCCCTTGTCCTTGAGTTGGCCTGTGGGGTTATCGACAGCTTACCTTAATGGCGGATCCTGGGATCGAGAGGTGGCATGGCAGCAAGGGTCAAATTTTAAATTGGGAAAGGGCGACTTTTAAAATTTTTAATTTGTTGTTTTAATGGGTTAGGGAGGAGGTTGGGGGCTCTGCCTTTTTGGCAGAGTCTGGTTTGTCCAGGCGGATGGTGGTCTCATGGCGGAGGAGGCGGGGTGAGGGGCCACGGGGTCCGCATTAGGCAGGGTGGGACTGATAATCCCTAGGGCGATTGGTTATGGCAGGGGTGGGCGAGACAGAGGGTCATATCGTGTCTTGGGGCGCGCCCGCTGTTCTGGCGGTGGTGGCTCCGACCCTCAGGTCTCTGCCCGCTCCCTGGGTCTTGGGCAGTGTGGTCCCTGGGCTTAGGCTGGTGTATGTAAATGCCAGATCCATAGCCAATAAGGCTCCCCTCCTCCGTGAACTCATTGAGGAGGAGGAGGAGATCTGGCGTGTATCACGGAGACCTGGTTGGGGCCTGAGGGTGGTGTCCCTCTGTGTGATCTTTGTCCCCAGGTTTCCGGGTGTTGCACGGCCCGTGCCCAGGGTAGGGGTGGAGGAGTAGCATTGTTATTAGGGAGACTCTGTTTCCAGGGAGGCCACTGTCCCAGATGGCGATTTGCGAATCCCTCCTTCTGAGGTTGGGCCGGGTGGTCGGTTGGGCCTGTTGCTGGCGTACCTGTCCCCAGCTGCGTTGCAGCGGCCCTTCGAGCTGCTGGATGCCCTCTCGGGAGTGGTGGTGGAGTTCCCCAGACTTATTGTTCTGGGGACTTCAACTTGCCCTCCCTGGGGGTGGCGTCTGGATTGGCTCAGGAGTTCTTGGCATCCATGACAGCCATGGACCTGACCCAGGTGATTCAGGGGCCCACCCATGAGGGAGCAGCTCGACCTGGTTTTATCTCGGGGCAGTGGTGTAGTGATCTGGGGGTGGATCTCCTGTTATTCTACCCCTATCATGGACAGATCATTATCTCCTGAGGCTGGTCTTCCAATATGCTGCTCCTCTGCTGGGATGAGGAGCCGATCGATGGTTCCGCCCCAGGCTAATGGACAGAGAGGTTCCAGGCGGCCCTGGGGTTTTGCCCACCTCCCTTGTCCACAGCCGGCCGAGACTTTGGTGGCCGCCTGGCAAGAAGCGGCCTCGGCAGCCTCGACGGGTTGTCCCCTTGCGGCCTCTCCTTGCCGGAGACCTCGTTTAGCTCCTTGGTTCTCAGGAGGAGCAGCGGGAATGAAGCGGCAGAGGAGGCGCCTAGAAGTAGGTGGAGGACTAGTCGCTCTGAGTCTGACCGTCTCCAGTTAAGAGCCTATATTAGGACTTACCTGGAAGCGATTAGAGCAGCGAATGTACTTACTTCTCGCTCTGATGGCGTCTGCAGATGATCGCCCTGCGGCCCTGTTTAGGGTCACTGCGCTCCCTCTTGCAATTGAGGGGGGGGGAGGCAGAAGGATTTTAGTTTACATGGATAAGGTCGCTCAGATCGGGCTGGCTTAGACTCTGACTGGCAGGATGTTGACGATGGCGTGGCGGCAGAGTCTTGTGGATCGGTTTGGGTTGAGTTTGACTCTGTCTCCCTGGATGAAGTGGACAGGATCATGCGAGGCTGTCTTCCACCACGTGTTTATTGGACCCGTGTCCTTCCTGGTTGGTTTATGCCTCCAGGGGAGGTTACAGATTGGCTCCAGGCAGTTATCAACGCTTCTTTGAGTGAAGGGTTTTCCTGCAGCCTGAAAGAGGCGGTGGTGAGACCCCTCCTTAAAAGCCTGCTCTGGACAACGTTTTGAATAACTATCGTCCAGTCTCCAACCTTTTTTTTTTGCGAAGGTTGTTGGCGTGGTGGCTCAGCAGCTTCGCTGTTCCTGGAGAAATTACCTTGACCTGTACCAATCGGGTTTCAGGCCTGGCACAGCACCGAGACAGCATGGTCGCATTGGTGGATGATCTCTGGAGGGCTCGGGACAGGGTTTTTCCTCTGTTCTGGTCCTTTTAGATCTCTCAGCGGTTTCGATACCATCGACCATGGTATCCTTCTCTGCTGCAGCTCGGGGGTTGGAGTGTCAAGCCCAGGGGCCGTTGGCAGTGATTGACAGGAGAGAAGCAGAGGAGGTCCTCCCGAGCCTCTTAGTTGTGGGAGTGCCTCAGGGGTGGTTCTCTCACCTCTCTGTTTATATCTACATTGAAACAGCTGGGCGAGATCATCCGTGGTTTTGGGGTGAGTATCATCAATGCAGATGATACCCAGTTGTATATCTCCACCCCAGACCAGATCAGTGATGCTCTCTTTGGTGATGTTTGCCTGGAAGCGGTGCAGGCTTGGATGGGGTGTAACAGGCTCAGACTAACCCGGCCAAGACTGAGTGGCTGTTCTTACCAGCATCTCGGGTTTCAGTTGATGTGCCATCTTTGGTCATGGGGGGAGGTGTTACCCCCCATGGACAGGCAAGAGAATCTGGGCATCCTCCTGGATGCACAGCTCAGTTGATGGAGGCAGGGGAGTGGGAGCTGTGGCCAGGGGCTTTTTCCCAGGTTAAGCTGGTTAGCCAGCAATATCTATCTGGACCGAGATGCTCTTGACGGTCACTCATGCGCTCGTCCGTCGGTCGACTACTGCATGCTCTCTACATGGGGCCGCAGTTACCGGGTTGCAGCTGGTGCAGAATATTGACTCGCCCGGGCTGTGATGAGGTATCCCGATACTCCCATGTTACACCCCTCCTCTGCTTGACCTGCATTGGCTACCGGTTGCCTTCGGTTTCCTTCAAAAATTAGTAACAACTTACAGCCCTTAATAAAGGCATTGGTGCAGAGGTACTTCTTGGTCGCCTCCTGCCTGCATCTTCAGTCCAATGGCCCGTGTGCTCCCATAGGAGGGCCTTCTGGGAATCTACCGTCGGTCAGGCATTGTCGGCTGGCTCTCCCAACTAGGAGCCTTTCTGTGGGAGCATAGCCTGCCCTAACAAGAATCAGCTTCCTGCTGGATCTGCGTTTGGCCCTGATCTCGCTCCTTTCATGAGACTTGAAGACCTGGCTGTTTCAGCAGGCCGGCCTGGATTGACCTGGGGGTGGGTAGTTTTAATTTGTTTGTTTAGTGATTTTGTTTTAACTTTTGGTATTTGGACTTGTTTTTATTTGTATTGCTGTATATCTTTTTGTATGTTAAACGCCCTGAGTCCTTTGGGAGTAGAGGCGGCATACAAATATCTAAATAAATAATAATAATAATAATAATAATAGTGAACCCTGCCTAGCGTTAAGGGCAGGGCTGTCCTTTCAGATCAGAACTTCATATATGGATCCTAATTTGGGGCTGATTTTAAGTTCCTTGTGTCTGAAGTGGGATTTCATGACGAATGAAGGCCTTCATTTCCCATCTTTTCTAACAATATTGATTTTTGGGTGAGAAGCAGGAAAGTGACAGCCTGTGGACTGTACCGTTGGGTAAATAGGGAGAAAGTTATAGAATTGCATTTTCCCCTTTTCCTTCTCTCTTTTTTTTTTACAAAAGTTTTATTTTTTTTCCAAAAGAACAAATGTAACAAACAAACATACAACACATAGATCCATATCAATTTCAAGTATGTCAGTCGGTCAAAAATCACAGTGCCTTCCCTCATTATTCATACTCAGTATTACAAAAGGAAAAACTATAATCATTATTATTAATCCTCTATCATATTATAATCTCTATATTGTTTCAACAGTTCTATCTATCTTTATATTCCCAAAAATATATTACCAAACTTTTTATCTAACCATTGATAGAACATATTCCATATCTTATAAAACTGCTTTTCTTCTTGGTCCCTAATTTCAAATGTTAATCTACTCATTTCGGCACAGTCCAAAATCTTCTTAATCACTTCCTCCTGCAGGTGTCTTATCATTTCTCCAGTTTTTAGCAAATACAATTCTGGCAGCTGTCAATACATTAACAATCAAATATTTCAGTTCTTTGTTGAGTGTCTCTGGTACAATTCCCAACAGAAATATCTCAGGTTTCAAGTCTATATGTTGTTGTGTCATTTTTCCAACCACATGTGGATTTTAGTCCAATATCTTTTAGCATCAGCAAGTCCACCACATGTGGTAGTAGGAGCCAGGTATCTGATGACATTTCCAACACTTATCCGATTTGTCCTTGAACATTCTTGCAATCCTTCTCGGGATAGGTGCCACCTGTAAAACATCTTATACAAATTTTCTTTATATGCAGTTGACATTGTCATTTTATAATTCTGATCCCACAGTGTTTGCCATCTCTCTAGATCTATCCCATAACCAAAATTTTTCCCCAAGCAATCATTGTTTCCTTAACCTGCTCCTCTTCCATTCTAACTTCTAATAAATGACCATAGAGTTTTTAATCACTTTTTTCACCCATCAAAATTTTATCTAGTTCAGTTGGTTTTTATAAATACCTTCAGTCTTAACATCCTCATCATATCTAGATTGTATTTGCAAATATGAAAACCAATTCATTTTATACCTTGTTCTTGTAGTGTTTGCATCGATTTGAGTTCACCCTTTTCATTTAAAATCTCTCCATATCTAACTGTTTGTTCCTTCTTGTATATTATTGAATATGAAAAGCTTCAATAGTAGATACCCATAATGGAATTTGTATATAATGTTGTTTTCTAGTTTTTCCCAATTTAAAAATAAAGCTTCTCGAACATAGTGTCTTCTAAAATATCCTTGTTTTTAGTTCCCTTATACCATAAGAAAGCATGCCATCCTAGTAATAAATCATGACCCTCTAAAGTTAACAATCTATTATTTCTCAATGTTATCCATTCTTTCACCCACATCAAACTTGCAGCTTGATAATACAATTCCCAGTTTGGTAGTGCGAATCCCCTCTTGACCTTGCATCTTGTAATAGCTTAAATTTAATTCTTGGCTTTTTGCCCTGCCATATAAATTTTGATGTGATTTTATTTAAATCTTCAAAGTACTCTTTCCCAAGTCTAATTGGGATTGTCTGAAATAAATATAGAATTCTAGGTAATACATTCATCTTAACTGTCGATATTCTACCAATAAGGGATAATTGTATATTTTCCCATCTTTCAAGATCTGTCGCTATCTGCTGTTTAAGTTTTATGTAATTGTCTTCTTTCAAAGTACTGCATCTTGGCGTTATATATATTCCCAAATATTTAACTTTATTTGCAATCTGGATCTCTAATAGATCTTCTAAATCTTTCTTGCGTTTTGCTAACATATTCTTTGTTAGGATCTTTGTTTTGTCTTTATTAATTTTTAAACCTGCCACCATTCCATATTCTTCTATTTGTTCTATCAACTTAGGTGCTGATTTAAGTGGATCCTCTAGTATGAATACCAAATCGTCTGCAAACCTGTAGTTTATATTCTTCTTTTTAATTTTCATTCCTTTTATTTCTTCATCTTCTCTGATAGCTCTATTCAGTACTTCTAGTGTTAAAACAAACAGCAGGGGCAGAGGGCAACCTTGTCTAGTTCCTTTTCTTATCCCTATAGATTCTGTCAACTCTCCGTTTACCAATATCTTCGCTGTTTGATTATTATATATTGTCTCAATAGCCTGTATAAAGTTTTTCCAAAGCCCATTTGCATCATTTGCAATATCATAAACCGCCAGTTCACATTGTCAAATGCTTTTGAGCATCTAAAAACATCAGTGCCATCTGTTTTTCAGGGTGTGCTTCATAATACTCCAAAGTATCTAAAATTATTCTCACATTTTGCTTGATTTGTCGTTTTGGCAAAAATCCATTTTGATCTGTGTGGATAAATTCATTTAAATATCTTTTCATTCTTTCTGCCAAAATTGAAGCAAAGATTTTATAATCTGAATTCAACAATGAGATAGGTCTATAATTTTTAACTTGTTGTAGGTCCATTTCTTCTTTAGGTATAAGGGTAATATAAGCTTCCAACCATGTCTCAGGTATTCTCTTTTTAGTAACACTTCATTCATCACTTCTAGAAGGGGGCTTAACACTTCCTGGAAGGTCTTGTAAAATTCGGTAGACCATCTGGACCTGGTGCTTTTCCTGTATTTTGTTTCTTCAAGGCTTCTGTTAATTCCATCATGGTTATGTTCCCTTCTAACATTGTTTCAATGTCTTTAGGTATCTGTGGTAATCTTGTCTTTTGTAGATACTGTTCAATTTTTCTTCTAGAATATCTTCTTGAGAGTACAGTTTTTCATAGTAGTCTCGAATAATTTTTCTTTTCGTCATTCCCATGTTGTATATTCCCTTTTCCATCTATTAATTGGCTAATTTTCTTTGTTTCTCTTTCCTTTCTAATTTTATACGCTAACCATCTTCCTGGCTTATTAGCATTTTCAAAATAATTTTGTTTAGCGCCTTTAATCTTTTGAGCGACTTCTTCCTTGTCCATTAAAGCCATTTTATGTTTAATCACATCCATTTTCCTTTTAATATCTTTCCCTTGCGGTGATTGTTGTAGTTCTCTTTCCAATTTCATGAAATCATCTTCCAATATTTTGAGTGTCTTCTTCCGTTTAATATTTCTTTTCCTTATATAGTCAATTATCAAACCTCTTGTATAAGCCTTCATCGCATCCCAGCGAGTTTGTAGTGATGTATCTTCTTTTCTGTTTTCCTTGAAAAAAAAGATAAGTTCTGTCTCAATTCTCTTTTTAAATTCTTCTTCTTTCAAAATCATGTTATTTAGTGTCCATCTAGATCTTCTCCTCTGTCCTTTCCAGGCAACTATCAATGGATTGTGATCCGCCCAGGTCCCACTTTCAATTTGAATTTTCTGTATATCGAGAGCATATCTGCAGATGCCCATACCATATCTATTTTGACCATGATTCATGTCTATTTGAATAAAAGTAAATTCTTTATTTCCAATATTTCTCTCTCTCCATATATCTTTAATATTCATTTCTTCTATCATTTGAAAGAAGGACTTGGGTAGCTTTATTCTAATTTTCTTTTGGTTCTTTCAGATTTGTAGTCAAGCTGGTCATTAATTATCCCATTAAAATCTCCCATCAGAAAGATATTTGCATAGTCTAATTCAATCACTTTTTGGTATAATTTCTTATAGAATTCTTCTTGATTCTCACTTGGTGCATATATTGCTATCAGGAGCATTTTAGTGTTCAACAATTCTTTAGATAAGAATGCATATTCTCTTCTCTCTCTTATTCTTCTTGGTACCTGTTTCAATACCATAATGTCTTTGTTATTGTGCTTCAATGTCTTGTCTAGTTGCTTGCAGTATTTGTGATTTAATGCTCTTCTTAGTGAACCTAATATGGATTTCTCTTGGAAGTCTATTCCTCGTTGCATACCTTGTATAGACTCGAAATATTTCATCTATTCCATCCCTCATCTTCTCTTGGTTGTTTCTAACAATTCTGCCAAAATCTGTGTCATTTTCTCCAACAAGTTTTCACCCTTCTCTTCCTCAACATTTTGGAATCTCAAATAAAATTCGATCTATCCACTTCGCCGCAGTGATTCATTATGGTCACTCTCAACTTCACTTAATCTGATGTTGAAACTCTTCATTTCTTCATCTCTTTGTTCTTGCTGCTCCTCAACTTTCTTAATCCTCTCACCATATTTCTCCATTGTTTGCCATAGAGCTTTTATATTTTCATCTGTCTTGTCCAGCTTCTGTTCAATTATCTCAATTTTCTCTACTTTTTTCCAATCTCGCTCACCGCTTGTAATATCATCTGTATTTTATCTTCTTTCTCTTTTCCCTTTCTTGTTGTGATGTTGTTGATCGGGAGTTGTAGCTTGTGGAACTGAAGACCTTCTACTCATTCTTGCAGAGATTGTCAACACCAATTCAAAAGGGAAAGAAAAAAGGGATGGAAGCCAATAATAAAAAGTAAAGATTAGTAATATAAGAAGGGAGAGGAACAATCCTACTCAAAAAAAAAGAAAAATAGTAAAAAGAAGAAAAAGAGAATTCCATAACGTGTCAATGATATATCAATGATTTGAAGAAAAGATAAAATTTAAAACTAAGAAAAGAATGTATAAATAAAAACTTGAGTTTTGTTTTTGTTTTAAAAGAAGGAGAAAAGATCAATAGTTGACTGTCTTGTTTCCAATGTACAAAATGAAAAGCCACCTCTCAAGAGAAAAGGCTAAAAATTGAAAAATAGGAAGATATCAATAAAAAGTTGAAAAAAGTAATAATAAAATAGTAAAGTATCCTTTAAGAATAACAAAATATATTTTTAGGGGCTCCAATTATAAAAATTAAATTACAAACAATAGGAGACCTTGGCAGGAAGCAATATCACTCTTTATTCCAGTGCCACTATGCAAAGTCCAGAGCTTAACAATTGAAGAGGAGAAATTCCAGCTCTTCTATTTTTGCCTCTCAAAAATTCCAGTTCCTTTGTTTTAAAATTCTCCAAGGTCGTTTTACTCTTCAATTCCAAACTGCAGGCTCAAAGATATTCCAAAAGCACCTGTCCAGCACTTTCTAATCAACAGAGCCTTGGATACAATCCTTGCAAATGTATATGTTTATATAAGATAGCGAGCCTCTAGGTAGCAATATTATATCTCAGCCAACTTTCACTTCCTTGCCAGATGGCTCCCAAAATGTATCACTTCCTGTCTCATTCAAAACAAGAAGGACAGAAAAAAAGCCTCAGCAGCCATTTCTTGTATGCAAAAATGAAAAGTAACCAAGTCCAAATAGCCAAATTACATTGGAGCCCCCAGTGCCAAAAAGAGAAAAGGAAAAAGGAGACAAAGTTCAAAAAGTATAAAAGGCATTCAAAAACTCCCAAGAAGAAAAAGTGGAGGAAAAGTCTTTAAAGCCATGAAAAGAAAGAAGAAACAAAGTTCTTTACTTTCAAGCCCAATCTCTTCCGCCGCCTAGTCCATCTCGCATTCAATTTCACACCATTAGAATCACTAGGGTGTTCCCAAAGGGTTAACAACCAAATGATCTCACCGGCCGACACACTTCTTCCGATCTCATTCCTCGGAGCTGTCACAGCTTCTTCAGCCCGATGGCTGCCTCAGCACGTTGGGTGAAGGGGCTGTCCTGGATCAACCAGGGACTTTGCGACGTCCCTGGGATCAACAGAAGGCGCCCCCAACTTTCACCAACCCTACAAGTCAGTTTAGATCCCAGGGGACCGTCCCAAAGCGGCAGTATCGGGGGTGATCTCAGGAGTCAAGATCACCTCCGTCTCGCAGCGACTCCAGCTCCGCCCATCTCCAATAAAAATGTTTTCAGATTACTTTTCGGGTCTACTTTTTATCAGCATTGACAGCAAAGAAAAACACCGTCTATCACCTCTAATTAACAGGGATGTTTTGGAAGAATTTTTACTCCCTGGCAAAGGTTTTTCACAGCCTTGACAATGGTTGCAGAGAAAGGCTTGACAGAGCCTGTGGGAGGATTAGAATGCAGAACCTCCTGGAGGGTGGATGAAACTCACCCACTGGGTTTCAGGCCTAAGGCAGGACTCGAACTCCCGGTCCACTGGTGAGTGGCTCAGAGCCTCCCAGTTGGCTTTGATGTGGAAGGTGGGATTCAAACTCCCCTTTGATTCCTTTCCCCGGCCCCTCCCCATCCAAAGGGCTCCTTCGCCAGAAGCATTGCCTGCTACCCCCTCACCACCCCGCTCCCTTGCAGCCAGGTCGGGCAGTGCCATGGCGGTGGAGACTGGGGCTGCAGCTTGCCCTCACTCACTCAGCAGGGTGGCAGAAAGCAGGCAGCGATGGCAGGCTGGCTGGCTTGGCTGCTGCTGCTACTACTTTTGTTGTGAGCAATGCCACTGGGTGGGAATATTTTTGTACTTAGCACATATTCGCTATAAGTAGGGGTGGGGCGAGGCGGGTGGAGGAGAATGAGGAAGGGATTTTTGTGTGTGCACAGTAAAAAAACCCATTTATTTTTTTAAAAACAGGGTTTTCTCAACTTTGGAGAGGTGGCTGGGGCGGGGGCTGGAGCAGTGAAGGGAGGTGCAGGTGGGCGAGAATGAGGAAGGGATTTTCACGCGTGTGCAGTAAAAGAAGCCCGTTTTTTTAAAAACCAGGCTTTTTCAACTTTGGCGTCGATAGAGGGGGCGGGCAGTGAAGGGAGGGGCAGGCGGGGGAGAATGAGGAAGGGATTTTCATGCATGCGCAGTAATAAAAATTGGGTTTTGGCCCATAGGAGTAGCGGAGAGGGCAGGGCCAAGGAGGGGTCAGTTGTACCGGTTCTTAGAACTACTGGTGATGTTAATAAATGTTTCTATAGAACTGGTGTGAACCGGTAGAAGCCCACCCCTGATCATAAGCAGAAAGATGTTCTTGAAGTATCAGAGATAAGGTGCATTGGGATACTTTCAGCTTTTCTCCTTCCTTCCTTCCTTCCTTCCTTCCTTCCTTCCTTCATTCCTCTCTTCTCTCTTTCTCTCTTTCTCTCTTTCTTTCTCTCTCTCTCTCCCTTCCTCCCTCTCGCTTCCCCTTGCTCCCCCTCTCTGTCATAGTGAAATCCAAACAATTATTTGTTTTGTTTTCTCAGATACAGAAAAATGCACCAAATGTCCAGATGATAAATATCCAAATAAGGACAGAGTCCAATTATCCCCAAAATTATAACCTTCCTGTCTTATGAAGAACATCTATGCATCATTTTGGTTGTGCGCATGCATGGGTAATGGTGGCTTGGAGGAATTGAGCGTGGTTAGTGTCTAGAGGGAATTCCAGGTTGGTTGTTCAGGGGCTTTGTTTAGATCTTTTGGAGGGGCGGTTCCTGTAGCTGCCTGACCCAGGCTGCTTTTCCTGGGTCGAGGGTGCTGGTAGCGAAGCTGGTTGAGGTTTTTTTTCCTATTTCCTCAGCTGGTGTGGCTCGGCGCAATGGCCGGGGGTGCGGCATCAGTGGCCTTGCTGACTTGGCGTTCGTGCCCCATGGCTCATGCTAGAAGGCTAGCCGGAGAGATTGCCGGAGTTGTTGAAGGGCGGTTGGAGAGACAGTCGGAACGAAGAGAGAGACGGTTGGGGCGATGGCTGGAGCAGTTGGAGGGATTGTTGCAGACTGCCAAAGGAGCCGTCGGACTACTGGAGGGGCCATTGGAGAGCCTTCTGGAGATTGCTGGAGCTGCGGCGCAATGGTAAGGTGATTGCAGCACGGCAACGATGGTGTGGCAACAATGGCGGCGTTAGCAGCATTGGTTCTGCTGGTGCTATTGGCAGGGGTGGTGACTGAGAACTTGTTGGGGAAGACGCTGGGGGCCTTGATGTTCCTGGCATTCCCCCCAACCCCCCAGCCTTGGATGTGGTGGTGTTGGCGGCTGTTGTTCCCCAGTTTCTTCTCTGGAGGGCCTGGAAGGCATGGCTACAGAGATGGGCGGACAGTGGGAACAGCGGGCCCTTAGTGGCCTTCTACTGATCGCTGGTATTTGCCAGGACCATTTTTCCCTTTCCCCCGGATGTGGCAGTTCGACTCTTGGGGGTTGCTTGGTGTGGTGGGAGCACACCATGCTTGGCCACCCCACTGAGGTGAGAGAACAGTGGTGTTTGGCCCCCCTTTGCCTGGGGTCAGCTTGCAGACTGTCCTCCTCTGTGGGAGAGAGGAGGCTGGACCATTTTGAGATTGTGGGACTCACCTCCCGGTTGGCAGTGGGAATGCCACCTAGGATGAGGGGTCTCCGCCTGTATGCTGGCCCCAGGGTTTACCATCTACGGACTGACCTGTGTACCATCCCACCCTGGACTTTGATTCTTCCCTCATGGACTACTGATGACTACTATCCGTTATATCTACTCTTCCTTCGAGCTGCAGGCACTCAGGGGTGTTCCCCTGTCCCTGAGATGGCCTGCGGATTGTCAAAGCCCTTCCTCAAGGACGGATCCTGGGATCCTGAGAGAGGGCATAGCATGACCAAGGGTGTTAAATTGAGGCTAATTCGGAAGGGGAGGTTTTTAATTTTTTTAATTGGTCATTTAAAGGGGTTAGGGAGTGGGGGCTGATGGACTCTCTGGGCAGGTATCTGGTAAATGCCTGCCTAGTTTTGTAAGGACTCGGTCCAGCCCGGCTAAGGATCACAGTGGGGGGAGGGGGGAGGGGGGCCTTCGGGGCACCGAGAAGTGAGGCGGGAATGGCAATTTCCAGGGTGATCAGATTCGGCAGGGGATGGAGAGGCCGGGGGCCGTATCATGAAAAGGGAATGTGCCTCCACTGTTTGCGAGCTGTGGTGTGCTCCAACCCCCATGCCTCTGCCCACTCCCCCAAGGATACAGGATCCGGAGCCCCTGGGCTCTGGCTGGTGTATTTTAATGCCAGGTCCATGGCTAATAAGGCATCCCTCCTCCGCGAAGTGATTGAGGAGGAGGCCGCGGACCTGGCTTGCATCACTGAGACCTGGTTGGGGCCGGAGGGTGGAGTTCCTCTGGTGGATTTATGCCCCACAGGTTTTCGGGTTCTGCATCAGCCTAGAGCCCAGGGTAGGGGTGGTGGGGTGGCTGTAGTTATTCAGGAGACCTTGATTCCAAGGGAGGTTTCTGTTCCGCAGATAGGCAGGTGTGAGTCTCTCCTCTTGCGTTTGGGGCCTGGAGGTTGGTTGGGCCTGCTGCTTACATACCTTTCCCCCAGCTGTGTGGCAACGGCCCTGCCTGGGTTCCTCAATACCCTCTCGGGAGTGGCGGTGGAGTCCCCAGGCCTTTTGGGTTTGGGTGACTTCAACTTGCCCTCCCTGGGGGGGGATGTCGGGTTTGACCCAGGAGTTCATGGCTTCCATGGTGGCTATGGACCTGACCCAGATAATACAAGGCCCCATGCATGAAGGGGGCAACACGCTCGACCTTGTTTTTGTCTTGGAGCAGTGGCATAGTGATCTGGGGGTGGGCAGTGTGAGTGCCCAACCTGTTGCATGGTCAGACCACTACCGCTGTTCTTCCAGCAGGCTGCCCACACTGCTGGGATGAGGAACCGCTGAGATGGTTCTGGCCCAGATGCCTGATGGACCCTGAGAGGTTTCAGGCAGAGCTGGGGTTTCTGCCTGCCTCCCTTATCCACAGCTTGGCCGAGGTACTGGCGGCTGCCTGGCAACAGGCTGCCACAGAGGCCCTCAACTGAGTTGTCCCCTTGTGTCCCCTCACTCGCCGCAGATCCCGGGTGGCTCCTTGGTTTACAGAGGAGCTCTGGGAGATGAAGTGGCATAGGAGGGGCTTAGAGAGCAGATGGAGGTCAACCCATTCCGAATCCGACCGAACCCAGTTAACAGCCTATATTAGAATTTACCTGGGAGCTCTGAGGGTGGCAAGGAGGGTTTACCTCTCCACCCTCATAGCGTCCACAGATAATCACCCAGCTGCCCTGTTCAGGGTCACTCGCTCCCTCTTACATCTGGAGTTGGAGACGGACCCTTTGCAGGGTAGGGCTGAGGAATTTGGACAATATCTGTCGGGTAAGATCGCTCGGATCTGGGAGGGGCTGAACTCTAATTGGCAGTGGTCTGAGGAGGGAGGTACAGGGAGTCTGGCCGATGTCATCTGGGCTGAGTTTGATCCTGTTTCTGAGGATGAAGTGGACAGGATTATGCGACGACTGAGTTCCACCACATGTTTATTGGACCCGTGTCTTTCCTGGATGGCATATGCCTCCAGGGAGGCCACGTGTGGCTGGCTCCAGGCAGTGGTCAATGCTTTGTTGAGGGAGGGTTCTTTTCCCACCACCTTGAAAGAGGCGATGGTGAGACCCCTCCTGAAGAAACCTGCTCTGGACCCAGCCATTTTAAACAACTTTCGTCCAGTCTCCAAGCTTTGCTTTTTGGCGAAGGTTGTTGAGAGTGTGGTGGCTCAGCAGTTTCCGCTTTTCCTGGAGGAAGCGGACTATCTAGATCCGTATCAGTCAGGCTTCCGGCCCGGGTTCAGCACGGAGACGGCATTGGTCGCTCTGATGGATGATCTCTGGAGGGCACGGGACAGGGGATTTTCCTCTGTCCTGGTCCTATTAGATCTCTCAGCGGCTTTTAATACCATCAACCATGGTATCTTATTGCGGTGCCTCGGGCGGTTGAGAGTGGGGGGCACTGTTTTGCAGTGGTTCTCCTCCTACCTTTCAAGGCGTTCGTAATCAATGTTGGTAGGAGAGCAGAGGTCGACTCCAAAGGCACTCATGTGTGGGGTCCCTCAGGGGTCGGTCCTCTCACCCCTCCTGTTCAACATCTATATGAAGCCACTGGGCGAGATCATTCGTGGCTTTAGGTTAAGGTATCATCAGTACGCTGATGATACCCAGTTGTATATCTCCACCTCAAGACAAATCAGTGATGCCCTCTCTGTGATGACCCGGTGCCTGGATGCGGTACAGATCTGGATGGGCAGGAATGGACTACAGCTCAACTCGGCTAAGACTGAGTAGTTGTGCATACAGGCATCTCGAGCCAGTCAACAGATTCCACCTTTGGTCATAGGGGGAGAGGTGTTGCCCCCTGTGGACAGGGCTTAGAACCTGGGAGTCCTCCTGGACTCATGGCTCAGTTTGGAGGAGCAGGTAGGGGCCGTGACCAGGGGGGCTTTTGCCCAGGTCCAACTGGTTCGCCAGTTGCGCCCATATCTGGACCGAGATGCCCTTCGCACGATCACTCATGCACTTGTTACATCCCAACTCGACTACTGCAATGCTCTCTATCTAGGACTGCCCTTGCATACCATTCGGAGGTTTCAGCTAGTGCAAAATGCGGTTGCGAGGGTTGTGATGGGAGCTTCCCAATACTCCCACATTACACCCCTCCTGCGTGAGCTGTATTGGTTACCGGTTGCCCTCCGGGTGAGATTCAAGGTGTTGGTATTAACATTCAAAGTCCTTTATGACTTGGGTCCGGGGTACCTGCAGGCGTGGCTCCTGCCAATATCGAATACCGATTGCCCTGTACGTGCACACAGACGGGGACTCCTTGGGGTGTCATTGGCAAGACAGTGCCGGCTGGCAGTGCCTCAAGGAAGAGCCTACTCTGTTGCAGCTCCCGCCTTGTGGAACCAATTCCCTTTGGAGCTCTGCCTGGCTCCTGATCTTCGCTCTTTCCACCGCAATCTGAAGACCTGGTTGTTTGAACAGGCTGGGCTGGACTGACCTCCTGGGGGGGGGTTTAATTTATTTTAAATTGATTTTAGTGATTGGGCTTGTTTGGTTTAATTCTTTTTAAAAATATTTATTGTTGTTTTTTAATTATGAGCCACCCCGAGTCCTCTTGGAGAGGGGGCGGCATACAAGTCCAATTATAAAATTAAAATAAAATAAATCATCCTGGTCTGTTTTGCCCTACTCTTGTTCTTAACCACAGGCCTTATTTTAATCATCTTCATTAAGTATTGGGAAACTCCTCTTGTCAAACCCAACAACCGGGACCCCTCCTACAATCTCCTGGTCTCCCTCCTGCTTTGCTTCTTGTCTTCTTTCCTCTTCCTTGGTCAACCAAGGAAAGCCACCTACCTTCTCTGACAAATGGTCTTCAGCCTCTTCTCTGTCGCCGTTTCTTCTCTCTTGGCCAAAACCATCATGGTGGTGCTGGCTTTCCTGGCCATACAACCAGGAAACTGAATGAAGAGGCCAACTCCATCATCCTCTCTTGTTTTGCTGTCCAAATTATCATCTGCTCCACCTGGCTGGGAGTTTCTTCCCCCTTCCCTGACTCTGACCTCCACTCCCAGCCTGGAGCGATATTCTGCAATGCAACGAAGGGGCCATTGTCCTGTTCTACGTCACCCTCAGCTACATGGGCTTCTTGGCTGCCATCTGCTTCACGGTGGCTTTCCTGGCCAGGAATCTGCCTGGGGCCTTCAATGAAGCCAAGCTGATCACCTTCAGCATGCTGGTCTTCTGCAGTGTCTGGGTGACTTTTGTGCCCACCTACCTGAGCACCAAGGGAAATAAATAGTGGCTGTGCAGGTCTTCACCATCCTGGCCTCCAGTATTAGTCTGCTGGGCTGCATCTTCGTCCCCAAGTGCTACATTATTCTTCTGAGGCCAGAGCTGAACACAAAGGCGCACCTCACAGCCAGAATAAATGTAAAAACATGAGAGATAATACCATGGTATTGAAATACTTCTGAAACTTTCTTTTATTTGAAAGAAAATGTTATTTCCATTCAGATAGCATGCAGAATATCATATGTCTGTGTTTGAAATGGGAAATAGTTCAATGACTGTTCCCTTTTGTTCCATCTCAATAAATCTCACTAAAGAGATCTTTGTGAAAATCATTCAGAGGAATCATTCAGAGGTTCTCCCCCTCCCACAGGTGCCCCATCCCACCATGTGCATCACCACAACCATAGGAAGGGCCAACAGATACCCCAGAACTATTTTCAGGGCTAAGATTAGGGTTGGGCAAGATCACACCATCCACCACGTTGTGGGCAGTTTCACCATCTCAGCTGCAGACTTGACAGCCCACACTTTATTAAAAAGTCTTACATGACTACGGAAAGTCCACACAAAGGGTAAAGGAAAAGGGAAAAAATGTATCAATTCTATAACTTTCTCCCTGTTTACCCAACGGTATAGTCCACAGGCTGTCACTTTCCTGCCTCTCATCCAAAAATGGATATTGTTAGAAAAGATGGCAAATGAAGGCCTTCATTCATCATGAAATTCCACTTCAGACACAAGGAACTTTAAAATCAGCCCCACCTTAGGATCCATATATAGAGTTCTGATGTGAAAGGACAGCCCTACCCTTAACACTAGGCAGTGTTCACTAGGCCTTGGCTTCCTTGGCGTTCGAAGACAGGCAGCCCCACCGTTAAGGGACAGCAACCTAGACTAGAGTGTTGCCAAACTCCATCGCTCTGGGTAACCTTCCCCAGCTGTATCTGGAAGCAAGAGGCCATGCTGAAGGACAGCAGAAGTCAACTCCCTGGTTTCTGAACTCCCTTCGTCCAGCATCACTTTCTGAACATGTCCTGACAGGAAAGACACACAACCACAACAAAAGTGCCCTCGGGAATGGATCTGCGATTCTTCACTTGGATGATTTTTTTCCAGTCTCTGCTCTGCACAGAGGAAGTTTGGGATCCCAAGAGGAGAAATTATGTCTCCCTGTAATTATCACCATCCAGACCTTTGAGGTCTTATGCTACTTCTCCAGTGGCTGCCTTCCACAGAGAAAGCAGATTGAAGCCCCATGAATGATGGACCTCCTGCTTCTGCTTCTGCTGGTGTCCATGCCAGTCTCTGGGAAGCGTGGACTGAAATGCCCGCTGAGTTTGGAGCACCAGGATGGAAACAGTCCAGTGAGCTTTTACAGGCCAGGAGACTATCTCGTTGGTATATTCATCACTGTCTACACAATGTTGCAAACATCTTGTCTTTTCAACATGGCTCCTTCTATTCAATCTGTTTCAGGGTAATTCAGGAGCTGCATCCCTTCCATTTGCATTTTTAATATTCTCCTTTTCTTCTTATTTCACTTATTCCCATATTGTAGTACTTGTGAGATGTCTTGAATAATTTTCATTTCCATGGCTTCTCTCTTTTGTCTTATTTTGTGGAATAGACTAAGTTCCACAGATGGCACTAAAAAAATACTGAAAGAATTCCAGATTATTTTCTTGTTCTCCCAGTTCATTGCTTTAATTCATCCCTTAAATACTGGATTTTGTATACAGTAGTGATCCTTGGTTTTGAATCAATAGAGTCTAGTTACATTTCAGTAGGATTGTGGAGACAAAGAGGATTTAATTTTTTTAATAAAAATATTTGTTGTTGCTTTTGATTATAATAATAAACCTTTTTTACAATTGCTACTTAAGTTCCAGCTGCCTACAACTGCTGTAGGCTCAGATCCCCTAGGCTCAAGGTTTGACTCAGCTTCCATCCTCTCGGTAGGTAAATTGAGGACCCAAGATTGTTGGGACAATTAGCTGACTCCCAGCCAAAATGCCGCTTGGTAATAACAGGCATATACAATGGAATGAAGGCTATTGCTGACACATTGGGTTGTATCCCAAAAATTAGCCGCCCTGAGTCTCGGAGAAGAAGCGCCATCATAATTAAAATAAATAAAAAAATAAAATAAATAAATAACCTTTTTACAATAGGGATTATTATGGTTTTTACTGGTTTCTTAATTTTAGCCATTCAAATGGTCAGCAAGAACTCCCACCTCCTGCTGTCACACTTGGCTGAACATCTCATGACAACTATTTGCCTTGGCGCTTCAGATGCCTTGCTGGACATTTCTGCTGGAGAGTGATGTCCCCAACTAACTGTGCGAGGAGAACATCAAATCTGATGCAGCTAGAGGGACATCTCCATCCGATATCAACATTAGCAGACCTCTACAAAGTCCACAGGTGTGTGTGTATGTGTTTCTCTATTTTGGTGTTTTGATGCAACCATATCTTTTCCATGGAACTCAAAAGCTGTTTTATACCAATATATTTATAAATAAAATTGATATGTATACACAATTACAGGCAAGTTTGTCTAATAGATACTGTGGGTATCTGTGGGTAAAATATGCCATGTTCCCCTTAAGTAAACTTGAGATTGGGTAGAAGAAAAGTGAATTCCTTGAAGAAGAAAGGTTTGGGAAGAGTTAAAAGCTGCATAAATTTGTATAATAAGTAAGAACTCAATTAATAATGTAATATTTTCAACAGATTTGTCCTAAAATATCTAACCACAAAATATGTCAGTTGGGTAAACCACAGTTTGCTGGCTTTCTAGATGTTAGTGCAGCATTTGATACATTAGAGAGAGAAACATTATGAAGGAAATTGACTGTCCTTAAAATGGAGCTCAGCCTGTTGGCCCTGATCCAAGCCCTTTCTCCAAGCCCTTGTTTGAGAGGAAGGCTTGGGCTCAATGGAGCCTGAGAAGTTGATACTTACAAGGGAGGAAGGGAAGGGGGCATATTTGAACCCTTGTTATTCTCTCTCGATATTAATTACTTGCCTGCACTAAGGAAGGATTCTGAAATACATATATCTAACATGCTAAACACATATGAGAACACCATGGTTTATTATCCACAAAGAATCCAGGCTATTGAAGAAGAGAAATATGTAAGCATCCTCAGTAAGGTTGGAACAGTGAAATGGATCAGCTGCTACTAACACACCTTCCAAATTGCCAAGGATTGAAACCAGAAATGCTGATAGGGTGAGTCTCCAGAATATGAGGTTACTTGAATTAGAGGGCCATGAATTAAGGTTCAGATTTCACAGCTACTTATGGAATGATAAAAGTAAAGTTAATGTTGATTTTAATAATCACTTTGTTAGATGCACCACACTAAGAGTTTGGAATAAATATAAAACAAGGCTCTCTACAGAGCTGCTCCTTTGGGTGTCACCCCAGGAAGCCTTTTTTTAAGAAAAGGAATGGTGGTGAAGCCAGACTGATTGATGTATGGTGAAATTTTATATTTCAAGCCTTATGAGCCAGTACTGAAGGTCAAGAGAAGCACTTGAATCAGAAGGTTATGTTTGCTATTTGTTTAGTTATCAACAACTGAAAGAAAGATTTAAACTGGATAAACTAGATCTTTACAGAAATGGCTTGTTCATATTATTATGAACAAGAGAAAAGTTGTGATTTGATGTTAATGTCTTATTTTACTGCAACAGAGAGAGCTAGAAGTCAATGTTTCTTTTTCTTTTCTTATCCTCTCTCACTACTCTTGCCACATTTCCTCCCACTGCTTTTCTATTTACTTTTGTATTCTTTATTTTACAGTATTTTATAACTCAATAAAAAGGTTTTTGAAGGGAAAAAAAAGAAACCAGAAATAACTAAATATCTTAGGGCAGTGTTTACTTGAGCAAGGTTTCATCAGCTAAACACTATGGTTAAATATCAAAGATTTAACTAAGTCCCTTCTAATTAACAGACTTTTATTTGTGGAGCTCCAAAGACAGATGATGTAATACATCTGTAGGTTGAACGTCAATTGCAGAAGGAAGAGAGAGATCAGAGTCTTGGACTGCACGTTAGACAAACAACCTATTGGGAGACTTACATTAAAGCAACATATTTCCTGTGCAGTCAGAATTCAAATATTTATATAGAATCCAGACCTTTCTTGGAACAAAGCAGTTCAGTTGAAATCTACATATGAGTCTGATTGCAGTAAATTATTGGAGTAATAGAGAAATGGCATTTTTATTCTTTTTCTTTCTTGAATTTCATTTTTATATACTATGTTGTTAATGTTCTGTGTTTAAAATTCAGTTTCTTGATATTGCCTAACAGCTAATCAACAATATTTGCTTTAATTTCCTCATCACAACAATGTTGGGTTTATTAAAAGCTAATATTTTGGACTTGATTTGACCCTAAGTATAATACAACATTCACTATTGCTTTTTCAGTTCAGTTATGAAACTTCTTCAGAGGCTTTAAGTGAGAAAAGTCAATTCCCCTTTTTCAATGAGTTACTCCCCAAAAAAGGATTTCTGTACCCATTAATTGTCCAACTCCTTCTCCACTTCAGATGGACCTTGATTGGTGTCTTTGCTTCAGACACAGAAAATGGAGAGAAGTTCATGAGAATTTTTACTCCTATGCTTGTCAGGAATGGGATTTGTGTTGTTATATCACAAAAATTCTCAACAACTGGATCTACAGCATCCCTCAGGGAGGCCCTCTCCAAGTGGAGAAAAGTCCATGTCTTTGTTCACTTCATGGAAATTGATACCATTGTGGACAGAATTCTTCCTTTCCAATTAACATTTGAGGATTTCTCAGGACCCACTGAAGGGAAAGTCTGGATCCTCACAAGTTTTACACAGTATAAACTAAGCAACCACAGACTTCTCAAATATATCCACAGTATTTGGAACTTTGGCTATCTGACAAAAGAAAGGCCAGTGGATGATGCTTTTGAACCCTTTTTATTTGTGGAAGCTGAATTTGAAAATAATTCTTTTCGCTGTTTTCTTCACAAGCACATCCGTTCTGTCAAAGGCCGCAGAAGATGCACCCAGAAAGCCCCAGTGGAGACCCAGAGGAAAAGGAACAGGATCCAGATCCCTAATGACCCCCATTCGTACAGTATCATTCAGACTCTGGCCCAGGCCATGAATGCCGCCTATTCCTCCAGAAAGAGGAGGAGAAGGAAGGAGGGCGAAGAGAGGTTGGGGTCTCCAAGGCTGCAGCCGTGGCAGGTATGGGGTCCCAATAGGGGTCCATTAATCTTGGTTCCTTTGTAGAAGGAGCCCAAAGGAGAAGGAGGGGAATCGTCTCAATCTGCTTGTCAAGTGCAGGGAAATCATGAAGTCCAGGCAGTTCAAATGAACCTAAAGGTTCACCCCAGGCTCATGCTGTCCACAAGATTTGGAACCATCAACGGTCAAGGCAAACAGCCGGTAGACAAAGGTCCACAGAATTCTCAGGGGGGTGCCGGACCCAGATCTCCTGTGGGCGGGACTCAAGGCTAATGGTGCCTTTGACCCCCTCACTCTGGCTCAGTCTGGTCATCCCCTACCCTACTTGTGCTACAAAAGATCTGCAGATTTGGGCAATCTTATTGTTCAGGGGGAAGAAAGAATTGGTAGCAGAAGAGACAATTTTGCATATTAAACATGGCTAGTGATAAAAGGCTGTGTACATAAATAAATTCCTTTATGTATGGTTTATAAGTAGTGTTAGTATAGCTAACATTTGGGTTTGTAATATATAAGCCAGGATTAAAAGTGTATCTCACTTTAAGAGTAGCCGGAATGTGATTGGCTGTGGTTACAGCAACTGTTCTATCTGCGCATGCCCAGCGAAATGGCCGTTCCCCGCTGAACTCCAGAACGGCTCGTGGGCTAGCGGCTATCTGGGAGGGTGATGAGGGGGGTTAGCACCCCCCCCACGGTACCTGCTTTGGCATCGGATATCCTCAGGAAGGGGTGAGATCCTTCGCCAGGAGTTCTTCTCGCTGCGGCTGCTGGCTTGCCCCTTGGAAAGGAAGGTATCATCTCCCGGGCCCCTGAGTCACTTGCGGTGTCTGCGTGACTCAGCGTGAGGCTGCGGGTGTGGAGGTGGACATAACGGCGAAGGCCTCGACGGATCCGAACCCGGCGTTTCCTCGCTTGGTGGATTTTGGAGGTTGTGGAGGCTTCGGTGGAGACTGTGCTGGGTGAGGAGGCTCTGGAGGTGTTGGAGGTGCCCGGCGGCTGTGATCGCGGCTGGCCCTTGGCCCTGAGTTTAGCCGGTCAGAGGGTTGCCGTGGTTTGGAGGCTTCCCCAGGAGCGTTATCTGCTCCAGGAACGTTTGAGGAGCGGCCATGGGGACAGCCATGGGCCCCTCGAGAGGGGGAGAATTGCAGCTGGTTCTCATTTGGTGGCGATGGGCGGTGGTTTTGGCCCCGCCACTGGGCCAACGAGACTATGCCGGTTCCATCTTGGCCAGTGATGGTGGCGGTGGAGATGCCGGCTGTTCTAACCATGGGGAGGACGGGGGCCTGGCAGGCAATCCTGGGGACCTGAAGAAGATCAGAGGTGTTGGTCCCAGAGTTGCCACTGGTCCTGGCCCTGTCCTGGATGGTTTTTGCTGGAAATCTGCCTGCCAACCACTCAACCGCCTCTCCTCTGTGACCATCGCTGCCTGGACTCTGGACCCACCTATCATGGTCTGCTGCTATTGTCCATCTGCCCCCCACCTGTTCCTCCTATCTTGTCATCATCATTATCCCGAATTGCAAGGTACCTTTCTCCCACTGGGAATGAACCATCTACAGTATACCTTAGGCCATGTAAGGGTGGTTTGGACACCCGGTGGCCTGGGTCTGAGTTCCCAGTGTTGGCATTCACCCTCGAACTTGGTCAACGGCTATGGGACTTTTGCTGTACTCCATGCTGGGGTGAAAGACCAGCGGTGGGGGGGCACGTTTTTCTTCCAGGACCCTCTTAACATCTTGCCATCAGCCCAGCTGGAACGTGTTGGGATGCCCGTGGTGAGAGAGCGTGGCTTAGTCCAGATTGAGACTTTGAACACCTGTCAGCAGCCTGTTGTGAGAGGGCAGCCTGGCTTCTTTGAATCTGGACTTTCCAACTGTTTTTTACCAACTAGGTCCTACCAAGTTCTTTAAACCAGACTTTATTGCCGCTCTGTCATTATCACTCTTGACAATCCCTGTACCTGTTCTTTAATGCTCGCTTATTATGCTATCCTACTCGGTTGCGGAATTGTATGCCCTGAGGGGACTCCCTCCCTCTTGGGCTTGGCCTATTACACTATCTTCTGCCTACCTCGAGGATGGGTCTTGGAACCCGGAGAGATGGCATGGCAGGGGGGTGGGGTATGGGTGGGTCTCTACTATGAAAAAGAGGGTCACTAGGGCCCCTTTAGTTAAATTTTTAACCAAATTTTTAAGAAGGTTAGGGAGGAGGGTGGGTAGTGATCCCGGAGATACGGGTCGCAGCCCGGTGCATGGCGGGGAGGCAGGGGTTGGGGGCTGCCGGGGGCCCGGGGTGCAAGGTGGGGACCATGATTCCCAGGGTGGTTGGGGTTGGCAGGAGACGTCAAGGCATAGGGCCATATCATGTGCTGGGAGCACGTACCCGCCATCTGTGTGCAGTGGCATGCTCCGATCCTATGGCCTCCTCCCTAGGGGGCACGGGAACCGGGACCCCTGGGCTTAAGCTGGTGTACTTTAATGCCAGGTCCGTGGCTAATAAATCTCCCCTCCTCCGTGAGATCATTGAGGAGGAGGCTGCGGACCTGGCTTGTATCACCGAAACCTGGTTGGGCCTGGAGGGATGTGTCCCTCTGGTTGATTTATGCCCTCCAGGTTTCCAGGTTTTACACAGGCCACGGGCCCAGGGAAGGGGTGGGGTTATCCGGGAGACCTTGTTTCCAAGGGAGGTCACAGTCCCAGAGATAGGCGGGAGTGAGACCCTCCTCCTGAGGTGGGGGTCTAATGGTCGGGTGGGCTTGCTGCTCGCATACCTTTCCCCCAGCTGTGTGACAGCGGCCCTGCCTAGGCTTCTTGACGTCCTCTCGAGGGTGGCGTTGGAGTTCCCAGGCCTTATAGTCCTGGGGGATTTCAATTTGCCCTCCTTGGGGGGAGCGTCAGGTTTGGCCCAGGAATTCATGGCTTCCATGGAAGCCATGGGCCTGACAACTGATTCAAGGCCTGACTCACGAGGGGGGAAACACTCTTGACCTAGTTTTTGTCTCTGAGCAGTGGCGTAGTGACAGAGGGAAGGCCACTTTTACGGCACTGCCCGTTTCATGGTCTGATCACTATCTCCTATGGCTGGTCTTCCAACAGGCTGCCCCTCACTGCTGGGATGAGGAGCCACTTAGATGGTTCCGCCCCAGACGCCTGATGGACCCTGAGAGGTTCCAGGCGGAACTGGGGTTTTTTCCCTCTTCCCTTGCCCACAGCTCTGCCGAGGATCTGGCGGCCGCTTGGCAACAGGCTACGTCAGATGCCCTCGACAGGGTTGTCTCCATGCATCCCCTCATACGCCATGGATCCCGGATGGCTCCTTGGTATACCGAGGAGCTCCGGGAGATGAAGCGTCGTCGGAGGGTTTAGAGAGCAGGTGGAGGTCCACCCGCTCCCAATCCAATCGAGCCCAGCTAAGAGCCCATATTAGGACTTAGCTGGTAGCTATGAGAGTGGCGAGAAGGTCTTATCTCTCCACCCTCATAGCGTCCGCAGATAACCGCCCAGCCGCCCTGTTCTGGGCCACCCGCTCTCTCCTTGTACAGGGAGGGGACCCATTGGGGAAGGGCTGAGGAGTTTGGTCAATATCTGTCGGATAAGATCGCCGGTTTGGAGCGGGTTGTCCTCTGATTTGCAGTGGTCTGAGGAGCGGATACAGGCAGTCTGGCCAGTGTGATCTGGGATGAGTTGATCCTGTTTCGAGGATGAAGTGGACAGGACTATGTGGCTGAGTTCCACCACATGTTTGTTGGACCCGTGTCCTTCCTGGCTGGCTTATGCGCCAGGGAGGCCACCTGCGACTGGCTCCGGGCAGTTGTCAACGCTTCATTAAGGGAGGGTGTTTTTCCCACTGCCTTGAAGGAGGCGGTGGTGAGACCCCTCCTGAAGAAGCCTGCCCTGGACCCAACCATGTTAGACAACATTTGTCCAGTCTCCAACCTTCACTTTTGGCGAAGGTTGTTGAGAGTGTGGTGGCTCGCCAGTTTCCACTTTTCCTGGATGAAGCAGACTACCTGGATCCATATCAATCGGGCTTCCGACCTGGTTTCAGCACAGAGATGGCATTGGTGGCTGATGGATGATCTCTGGAGGGCCTGGGACAGGGGTTTTCCTCTGTCCTGGTCCTATTAGACTTCTCAGCGGCTTTTGATACCATCGACCATGGTATCCTTTTGCGCGCTCGAGGGTTGGGAGTGGGGGCACTGTGCTTGGTGGTTCACCTCCTACCTCTTGGGGCATAATCGGTATTGGCGGGGGCAGGGGTCGACCCCGAGGGTGCTCGTGTGGGGTCCCTCAGGGGTCAGTTCTCTCCCCCTGCTATTTAACATCTATATGAAGCGCTGGGTGAGATCATCTGTGGTTTCGGGTGAGATTCCATCAGTGCAGATGACACCCAGCTGTACATCTCCACCCCAACCAAATCAGTGATGCCCTCTCCTGATGACCCAGTGTTTGGATGCGGTACAGATTTGGATGGCGGGAACATGCTTCAACTCAACCCGGCCAAGACTGAGTGGCTGTGCATACCGGCATCTCGGCCCAGTCAGGAATATCCATCTTTGGCCATAGGGGAGCGGTGTTGCCCCTGTGGATAGGGCGCAGAATCTGGGGGTCCTCCTGGATGTGCGGCTCGGTTGGAGGAGCAGGTGGGGGCCGTCGCCAGGGGGGCCTTTGCCCAGCTCCGCCTTGTTCGTCAACTATGCCCATTTCTGGACTGAGATCCCTGCACAGTCACTCATGCCCTTGTTACCTCTAGACTTCGACTACTGCAGCTCTCTCTACTTAGGACTGCCCTTGCCTACCATCCAGAGATTGCAGCTGGTGCAGAATCGCGCAGCGGGTGGTGATGGGAGTCTCTCGATTCTCCCATGTTACCCCCTCCTCGCTGCCTGCATTGGTTGCCGGTGGCACTCGGGTGAGATTCAAGGTTTTAGTTTTAACATACAAAGTCCTTCATGACATGGGTCCTCAATATCTAAGGGAGCGACTCCTGCCAACATCGAATGCCAACCGCCCTGTGCGAGCACATAGGCAAGGACTCCTTGGGGTCCCATCAGCAGCCAATGCGGCTGGCGGTCCCCAGCGATGAGCCTATTCTGTCGCGGCCCCTGACCTCTGGAACCAACTCCCCTTGGGGCTCCGCCTGGCCCCTGACCTCCGCACTTTCTGCCATGATTTGAAGACCTGGTTGTTTGACCAATCTGGGCTGTGACCCTTCCTGGGGGGTTTATATTTTTAAGTATTGTAAATTTATCTGTTTGGGCTTGTGAATTTGGGTTTAATCTTCTTTTAATTATTTATTGTTGTTGTTTTTAGCTGTGAGCCACCCCGAGTCTTTGGAGATGGGTTGGCATACAAGTCCCAAAAATAAATAAATTAAATAAATAAGAGGGAGCCAGAAACCTGGTTCTTCCCCCCTGTTCTCTGCTCTATCACTGTGTTGATTACCTAGTGTTTATGCTTCTCCGTGTTTTGACTACTGTTTGGACAAACTATGAACTGTGCCTGCTGATTGGTAAGGACAAGGACATATTGATATTTGACTGACTTGTTTCATGTATGACTTGGACTGTTTTTTGGACTCTGCTAAATCCTCAATGATAGTAAAACCAACGTTTCCTGTATTCAGTTTACTCCTCGTGTCAAGTGTCTTATTCATTGTCTCTCTACTCACGCTTTCCTGGCTGCACTCATTTCTCCTCATGGAGATATACACTAACAAGTAGGATCACAGAATTTTAAAATTATGAATTTGTAAGAGCCCCTGAGACCATCTAGCCCAACCCCTCCTCTCTGCAGGAATCCCAGTTAAAGCTTCTCTTACTGTTGGCTGCTCAGTCTTTGCATTCAGACAATCCATGAAGAGGAGACTGAACTGCTCTACTTCACTGGCTCAGCTCTAAAACAGCTTATCCTTTTAGGATATTTTTCCCCTCATTCATCTAATATCTTCTCTCTTGTAACTGAATTCACTTTTCCCTGATTTACACTCTGGAATAATAGTGAGCAGATCTTGCGCTCCTCGTGTGTAACATGTGTCAGTGGTTGGAAGAGGGCTGTATCCTCCCTTCTCCAACCGAGAGATTGTGTCAGTTGGAAAAGGGGCTCCCAGACTCCTCCTGATATTCAACTCTTCTCTTTGTGGTCTTTCCTCCAGGCTAAGAGCAGCTCCTTTGAGCTCTTCCTTGGCTTATTTCTTCCTCCCTCAAGTTCACGTAGATTGTTTTGCAAATTCTCCTCCAAGTGTGGTGCCTGCAAGGGAACCTGGTCCTTGAGTTGGGGTCATCTTTCTTCCACTCCATCATTCATGTTCTTATATGAGACTCTATTGTTAGTGAAGTCCTAGTTACTAAAAATCAGATATTTTTCTATTGCTTTTTTACTTGTGTGCTAATCATAAATATTGTTTCTGGAAACTTGATGTTCCTCTTATTAAATTTTATTTTATTCAAAAAGATAAAATACAAGTTTTGGAAAATAAAACTATTACAAAGACAAAACAAAACAAGGCAAAACATTTTTTAAAATTGTGCATTAAAAACAGACAAAACATGCATATTGTCCCCCCAGTTGAATACAATACAGCAATAATAGTTTCTCGCCCTTGCAAAATAGGCTCACAATTATAAAGTACACATCTATTTGCAATTATCTGACTTGTCATCTATCTGCTGTATATAAAAAAAGTAGTTAACAGGCAATCCAACAATAAAATTAAATTTCAAAACTTCAAAATTGTCTGTTTTGGGCTATTGAATTAAACTCACAGAAAATTGACAGGGGTTTCTTATTTACCAAAGACCACCACAATCATTATCTCTGATCCATCCAGAATCTGTCCAGGGTTAAACATCTTTGTCTGATTCTTAATAATAATGCATTTCTTTAAAATTTTAACTAGGATCTTTCCCAACAATTGCTTTCCATTCCCCAAAGTCATAAAACCACCTGTAAATTGAAACATGATGCCTCTTAAAATTTGCTTTCCAGTTAAATGTGACAAGCCCATTCCCGCATCTCCCTCAATCTTCTGGAAAGAATCCATTTCATCCATCATCCATTCTGCTCACTGTGAGTCTTCAGGGTCCATGGCATCTCCAGCAGGGGTGGGACTCAAATTTCTTAACAACTGGTTCTGTGTGCATGGCCTAATTTGTGGGTGTGGCTTGGTAGTCATGTGACTGGGGTGGGAGTAGCTTGCTGACTGGGCATGGCTAGGTGGTCAAGTGATGGGTGGGCATGGCCAGGTGGCCATGTGACTGGCAAACAAAATGTAAGTGGTCCTCGCTTAATGACCAGGTCCTTGCTTAATGGCCAGTTGCTTAGCAATTTACAACTGACCTCCACAGAGCTACTTGACCTGTTTTTGGTGTTTTGACAGCCACACACACAAAACCTTTTAACCCTGCTATTCTTTGATTCTGTAAGGATCTCCTGCTGGAGCAGGGTGTTGTGACCTCTGAGTTCCCTTGCAGGCAAGCCCCAGATTGCTGTGCTGCTTCAAAGTCTTCTGAAGCCAGGGTTTATGTCCTTCCTTCCTCTCCTTTTCTTCTGTCTCCCTCCCTCCCTCCTTCCATGTATTTATCTATCCATTCATATGTCTCATTTACTTTCTCCTCTCTCCCTCTTCCTTCCTTCCTTCCTTCCTTGGTCAGTGGGTGTATGCCCTATATATCTCATCCACCTCATTTTCAATTTCTGCTTTTGTTTTTTGTAGGGCCGTCGCTATCAAATCTATCATCACCATGCATATATCTTCTTTTTTGTCTTCCACCACTTTTTGGAATCTGAGGTGGAATGATGCCTTTTCTAATTCCATATAGGTCGTTGATTCATATAGTTCGCTATAGAGTTCTTTCCAGTTCTGTTCGTTATCTTCCAATTTCTTCTCTACCTCCTTCACTTTTGCTTCTACAAGATTTAATTTTTGTTCATTTTTTAGCACTTTTTCCTGTATCATTCCCATTTTGTTATTCAGGCTTTGTATTTCAGCTTTTACTTTGCCTATTTCGGTTCTCATCTCTGTTTTCATATCATCATGGTTTCTAGCTATTAATTCATGGGTCTTAACCATCATTTCCTGCATCATATTAAGGGTTGTCTGGACCATCTGAAGGCTTTGGGTTGATGTCATCTTTTCTGCCAATAGCATCGCGTCTAGTGATCTCTGCCCCCCTGGTGAAGCCATTGTCGTGGTTTTCTTTCCTGCTTTCGTGCTTGTAATTGTTGTTGTTGTCATTTTCACTATATGCAACAACCCTTTCCAATCAACCATCAATTAGACAATAGAGTACTATTTTCCTCTCCTTCTCAGTTCTATTATATATCTAGTACATCTACTATCCCTAGTGTTCCTTATTAATTACACAATTTCTAATATAACCCTTCTAGATCAATTCTTATTCCTTATTTCCTTACCAAGATTAAACTCATCAATATATTAATCTTATTTCTATTATGTTCATTACAGTAAATTCCTTCTTAATTATATATCAACATATATTAGCCATTTCATTAAAGTATTTATATTCTTGTCTATAATCAGTTTTCAGTTTTAAATTTATCTAACCTAAATATAAGTATCTATTTTTCTTAATTTCTTATATATTATCAATCTATGCTATTATCAACAAATAAGTTTCATACCTTATATTTTACACAATCTTCTTTCACTTATTCAATTTAATATTCAATATTCACTAAGAATTGACCAATGTTTAAATAGCATAACAATTATACATCTGTTTATACTCCAATAGTATTAAGTCATTGCTCTTATATATAGTTTCAATATATGTCTTTTTGCAGTTTATGTGTTTTATATTTTATGTTTTATGTCCAGTTCAAGATAAGTTCTCTAAGAGTGCAAAGTCATGTAATATTTTAAAAAGTTCTTTTTCTTGATCTTCTTAATCCTTAGTTCTTTCTTAGTATACAGTTCTTAGTTCCTCTTTACTTCTTTATCCAGTATATCAACAAGAAGAAAACAAAAATAAATTATCCACAAAGTCCAGTATTATTCATCTAGAAAAGACCACTCTCAGTGTCCCACTACAAAGTTAAATTTGCTGTCTCACCCTTCCTTTCTTCCGTTTCCACCTTCCATTAGTCAGCAAAAAGCCAACGATCTTTCTCTCTCCAATAGTTCTAATGATTCTGCCACCCTGCAGGATTCAAATTCCAAGTTCCCTTTTATTAAGTTCAAAAACGTTCCTTTGATTTCGCCTTCCCAGTGCTCAAACTGTTGCTCTTTATTTTCGGCTTCCTTCTTCTTCGATCTGCTGGGCTGCCACGTCTAAGGTTCCGATCGTGACGATCTCCCTCTTCTAACGAAGGATTCTGGGGATTCCCTTGCCATCTCCAGGCTCGCGGCACTGTCCCGGAATCATCAAGTCTTCCCCTTTTCGAACGCCTACCCCTCCAGGATTCAACGCGCTCCAGGGAGCCTCCAGCCGATAAAAATCCGGATCCTTCAGAGCGGCGACCCCCTCCTCAGTCCCTATCGATGCGGCGCCCAACCGGAAGTCCCCCTGCAGATACTCTGGCCCAGGCCTTAATGGCCCACCCATTAACAGAGGTGGGGGTGAGATTCTGCTTCTGAGTTTCTACTCTTGTTAGAGGAAATATTCTGCCTTTTTAATATTTCCTAGGCTATTTCAATTTTCTAGGAGTGGGGTGGGTGCTAACTTCCTACAACCTCACGTTTGAATGTCAATCCTTGTAGCTAGCCAAGAAGCCTTGCTGAATGTCACTCATCTTGGTTCCCAGTCACTAAAAGCTTCATTATTCAATGATTTCTTCAAAGTGCTGATTGTCCAGGGAAGTATTTCCTCCCAACAGTTAGTGTAAAAATCTTAAAACAACCCTTCACCTTTAAGAAAGCCAAGCCTCACAAGCTCTGGAGACAGCAAGTCTAGGCTGTCTGCCAAGAATGTAATAAGGGTGGAAAAAAACAAACGGATTCTCCAAACTGCTTATAAAGTTAACAAGGGGTTCTATAGAACTGGATAGAACAGGTAGAATCCCACCCCTACTCTCCAGCCATCTTCACGCAGCCTCCCTTCCAACCAGACTCCTCCTTCAGGGGTGCCAGCAGCAAATTAAGTTCCACTCCATCCGACCACCCATCCATCCAATCCATCTGATTCAACAATTGTTGCTGGCTTCTGATTATCACCTTTAAGTTGATTTAAAGCCATTGTTATTTCATCAAACTTTTAAAATAAAGCTTCAGTTTAAAGAATTTATATTCTTTAAATCATGTCAAATTAGCTTACTCTAAGATTGTATTAATTCCCGTATTGATGACAATATAGAAAAATGATGACTAATGACAAAGTGTTATCCATCACCTTCAGATTTCATAGGAGAGATTTAAAAAGATTCAAAATTATTTGAGTATCATTTTGAAGACAGTTTTTATCCACTTAGTTATCACATCATCCCTCAGGTCTCTAATCACATCACAAAATCATTTTTTCACTTATAAAGCTAATGGCAGTATTTGTATCCTGATTAAGCCTATTTGGAGATTAGACAATTGTAGAGGAAAGATTTAATGTGGGATAAGAAACCAAGTTTTCTCCTCTTCAAATTCCTGGATGTTCTCATTCTAGTTTCATCCCTTTCTGGAGAAGAATGAATTTAGGAATATTTCCAACACAAAACTCTACTTGGACCAAAATGGAGAGATAACAGCAGATCTGGTGATCTTGGTCCACTTGGTTTTTCCCAAGGATTTCAGGGAAGAGATTCTGGCGTATTTTGAAAGACAGATACTTTCAATCGAACAAGATGCTCTTTCACGGCTGAAGTTGCTCAATAAGGTGGGAGAAATTTTGGTGTCTTTTCTCTGTTTTCCAAAGCCTGAGGTACCATTTCCAGTGGGCCAAGCCTAGAGTCTCCAGGGTGGTTGTCCTTCCATGCCAGTTGCGGTCTTCTTATGGAAGTTCTTCAAGAGACAGGACTTCAGTGGAGTGGCTTTGCAATGAAATCTTTCAAGATCTTACTAGTCAAATGTTTCTTTCTTCATCACAGTTTAATTTCATATTAAAAAATCTAATGGAATGAAAGTTTCCTAAATCTTTTACACTAAACTTTATTCTCAGTTTTAATATGACTACATCATCATACTTAAATCTTTTTTCAATTCCGTCACTGTAGACTTTATTAAATAGAAAGTGCTTCATTGTAATGTTAAATTCCAAAAGCAAAAGGGAGCAACTAAATGAAGGATTTGCCAGTTGTTCTCCTACATCTGTTTAGAAGTAATCAGAGATTTCTTATTTACCTCAATGAAGACCTGAGGCTACTGGGCTAATGTCCATTTCTCCCTCCATTTTCCATGGATGGAGAGACCTAACATATTTTCTTTGCCATTGCTATTTTTTTCTCCTTAGTCCCTGCCTCAGTCCACATGTGTGGAAAGTTGTCATCCTGGATTTGTCAAGAGGGCTCGAGAAGGAGAGCCAGTTTGTTGCTATGACTGCGTTCCTTGTCCGGAGGGGACTTTCTCCACTCAGGAAGGTGGGTGAAACTGAGGAAAATGAGAGGCCTTGTGGAACTGGATCCATCCAGAACATTTTCATGAAAGTTCAGATTCAAAGACAGATTGAAGCTCCCTTGTGTTTTTTTTAACCCGCGTAATTTCTCGTTTAAAAGGAAATAAATCACAAAGACTTTGAAAGAGGGGCTGGAAAGAGATGGGAGGAGGGGGTGGCAGACAGGGCAACCTTTTCTAACAGCAGAGGAAATATCTCTTCGCTTTTTAGTTCAGATAAATGCTGCTAAGTTCACCTTTCTAGGAACACCTGAGTTTTTTTAAACTTGATAAATTGTTTTCAGTCCAGCTTCTGAAAGAGCTTGCAATTCCCTGTTTATTGGCCTCCCCTTGAGGATCCCTGAGAAGGTCTCCCTGGTCCATAATATGGTGCTGTGGGTAGTTATGGGGGGAATCATTACACAAATAATCTTGCCAGTGATGTAGATAAATCAATCAATCAGAATAGAGCTGGAAGGGACCTTGGAGGTCTTCTAGTCCAGCCCTGATCAAGCAGAAGAAACTAGACCATTTTCAGGCAAGTAATTGTTCTCACTGATAGGAAGTTTCTCCTTAATTCCAGATTGCTTCCAGTTGTTACACGATACTGTAGGTATCCTCCAAGTCCAGTATATTAACTGCCATGTGGCAAGACTCAGGATGTTTGGCTAAAAAGAGTATATGATTCATTGTTAACCTCTAATAACGTAGGTTCCTATGAAGATTATCCACATTACACTGGAAAGAATTACCATTCTAGAACTTCCCTCAACTTCATATACCTAGCTATATTATTTTTTTAAAAAATGTATCCTTCTCATCCTCTTTTTAATAAAATTGTTAAGAAATACTTTTGGAGAATGCCCAAGGTAGAGCTGGAAGGGACCTTGGAGGTCTTCTAGTCCAGCCCTGATCAAGCAGAAGAAACAATACCATTTTCAGGCAAGTAATTGTTCTCATTGATAGGAAGTTTCTTCTTAATTCCAGATTGCTTCCAAATGTTACAGGATACTGTCCCATATATTAACTGCCATGTGGCAGGACTCAGGATGTTTGCCTAAAAAGATTATATGATTCATTGTTAACTTCTAATAACGTAGGTTCCTATGAAGATTATCTACATTACTCTGGAAATAATTACCATCCTAGAACTTCCCTCAACTTCATATACCTAGCTACACTATTTTTAAAAAATTATATCCTTCTTATGCTCTTTTTAATGAAATTGTTAAAAAATACTTCTTGGGAAATGCCCGAGATGTCAGCTGTTATCCAAAGAAGGTAATTCTTGTAAGATAAAAGCACAAAATATTAAAGTTGCTTTTTGGTTTCTCAGATATGGAAAAATGCACCCAGTGTCCAGATAATAAATATCCAAATGAGGACAGAGTCCAATGTATTCCCAAAGTTATAACCTTTCTGTCTTATGAGGAACTTCTGGGCATCATCCTGGTCTCTTTTGCCCTGCTCTTTTTCCTAACCACAGGCCTTGTTTTAATCATCTTCATTAAATACCGAGAAACTCCCATTGTCAAAGCCAACAACCAGGACCTCTCCTACATGCTCCTGGTTTCCCTCCTGCTTTGCTTCTTGTCTTCTTCTCTCTTCATTGGTCAACCAAGGAAAGTCACCTGCCTTCTCCAACAGACGGTCTTCAGCATCATCTTCTCAGTTGCTGTTTCTTCTCTCTTGGCTAAAACCATCATGGTGGTGCTGGCTTTCCTGGCCACAAAACCAGGGAACCGAGTGAAGAGATGGTTGGGGAAGAGCTTGGCCAACTCCATCATCCTTTCTTGTTCTGCTGTCCAAGTTATCATCTGCTCCATCTGGCTGAGAGTTTCTCCCCCCTTCCCTGACTCTGACCTCCACTCCCAGTCTGGAGAGATCATCCTGCAATGCAACGAAGGGGCCGTTGTCATGTTCTACGTCACCCTCAGCTACATGGGCTTCCTGGCTGCCAGCTGCTTTATGGTGGCTTTCCTGGCCAGGAATCTGCCAGGGGCCTTCAACGAAGCCAAACTGATCACCTTCAGCATGCTGGTCTTCTGCAGTGTCTGGGTGACTTTTGTGCCCACCTACCTGAGCACCAAAGGGAAATACATGGTGGCTGTGCAGGTCTTCTCCATCCTGACCTCCAGTGCTGGTCTGCTGGTCTGCATCTTCATCCCCAAATGCTACATTATCCTTCTGAGGCCAGAGCTGAACACAAAGGAGCACCTCACAGCCAGAACAAATGTAAAAATGTAACACATCACACCATGATATTTAAAGAATTGTAAAAGTTCCTTTTATTTGAAAGAATAGATTAATTATTTCCACTTAGATAATATGCAGGAGTCAAAGAATAATATATGTATATGTTTTAAAATGGGAAATGGTTGAATGGCTGGAATTCTTGTATTTTCCTATTCATCCCAATAAATCTAGTTAAAGAGAACCCTGTGAGAATCATTCAGTGTAATTTAATATTCGGCAATAAGAACCAGGCAGCTTGTGAAAAATTATTTGAGCAATGATTCCTACTAACAATGGCTGAAGGTATAGATGTGTGAGAAAGAGATGGTAGGAAAAGAGGGAAGATGCTCCAAGAATTGTAGGATATTCTTCTTGAGAACCGTCGCCCTTCACACCAAGGGGGGGGGGCATCCCTGAAGGCTCTCTTGCTTAGAGACCCAGTCAGCAGCCCTTTCCCGCAGCTGCTCCTCCCCTGGGAAAGAGGGTTTTCTATGAGATCCTGCATTCTCCCTCCGTCCCTTTATTGGGTGATAAGGACCCATTCGACAGCCGAATCAAACCCCCTTCTCCCCAGCCCGCAGGACTGCAACTTTGGCGAAAGGCATTGTGAAGCGAAATCCCCGAGGTTTCCCGGAGCCCGGCGCTGGTGATTCAGCCGCTCCTAAGAACACCTTCCCCAATGTCCTCCTCACCTGCCCGGCTGGACACTTCTTGCGGGGAGGGACTGGGTGAAGCTGCTGCTTAGAAGCCCCACTTCGGCTCCGGCCCCCCAGAGACCTCTTCACCCCAGTTCCCCAGGCGGCCCTTTTCGGCAGGGCTCCTGCAGCCTCAGAGCTCTGATGGGGCTGGGAGTGAAGAGGCGCAGAGCCACTCACTTAGCCCACTGACCCTTCAGCCAGGCTGGGAGGAAGGCGATGCAGGTGCCTGGTGGCTCTGCTGTTTCCTTGCCTGCTGCACTCATTGCGGCTCCCCAGAGAGGCTCTCAGCCAGTCCTGAGGGGGCTTAGGTGGGGCGAAAGGGGTGGATGGTGGGGAGGGGGCTCCGGCTGAATGGACAAGGGCCCAGAAAGTGAAAGCAGTAAAATAAAGAAAAATAGTAGAGAAGAAAGAAGGGGGAGGGGAGGAGCCAAGCCCCACCTTTCTTAACCAGCTTGCAAAGGTCTGCTGAGTAAGGCAGGGGGGATAGGGGCCTGTGCAAGGTGTGGGGTTCCCTCTTGAGTGCAACTGGAGCCAAAATGGCCCAGAAAGCAGTGACATCACCCGTTCACCTGCCTGTCAGCCAAGCAGCTCCACTTGGTCTTCTCCATCAAGGTGATGGTCTGTGGTTCCAGCTGGTTGCGCCACTGCCTGGGTTGCAGTTTTTTAAGGGTGTCCCATGAGATCATAGATATGTAGGACCCTGAGTCCACCTCCATGAAGCAGGGTTTGCCCTCGATGGTGACCATGGCCATTATTTTGTTGAACTCAAATACATCGGTGCGTCTCACCCTGGTCTGCACATAGCCCATGAACGTGAAATGGGCTTCTTCTTCCCTAGCGTCTTCCCTCTTTTTGAATTTCCCACCAGTGTTCTTCTTTAAAGCTGGCACTGTCCAAAGCTTCAGTCACTGATGGGACTTTATTTCTCCTGCCAGTGGCTGAGCCAATGAGTGGAGTCAGTTAGCTGACTCCACTCTTTGGCCATATTTGGCCATATACAACAATGGCATCATTTTTCCGTGATGGCCCCCTCCCACCTCTGCCTTGCTCTTCCAACCCCCAAAGTCAGGATTGCCCCAGAGCCCCTCCAGGGAAGCCGGGCAGAGAGCCACGGACAGGAAGGCATGGCAGTTGGGTTGTCTGGATGGGCTTCCTCCCAGCCAGGCTGCAGGCATTGAGGTAGAGGCCAGTTCAACAATGCCTCCTTCCCATCAGGGCTCCATCTCCAGAAGCTGGGAGGGGGTGCCAATGGGAGGAGGAGGAGGGGAGGGGAGAGGGGAGCTCTACTGGGAACCATGGCACTGGGCCAAAGGAGCCACCCCCCTAGGTGGAAGAGGGACAGAAGTGCTCTGGGTGAGGGGGGCACAGGGGGAGGGGGTTTGAATGACGTGGGACCTCTAAGGTGGGGGGTAGCTTCCCTTGGTGCCTCTTGGTGGGACTCAGCTGGGGTGACGGTGGAGATGGTGGTGGCAGTGGCTGGTGGGACAGCTGCTCTAGGGAGGCAGGCAAGGCGGTCTTGGAAGGAGCGGATCGGGCACCACCGGGGAGGGTTTCTCTCCCTCCGAGGTTGCAGGAAGGGTGCTTGGTTCCATGAAGGGGGCAGGAGAGGCAAGGAGAAGCAGCGGTGGCAGTGCAAAGTTGGAGGCTCTTGGAAGGAGGGAGGGAATCTCCTCTTGGGGGGCAGTTGAAGGTGTCAGCATCCCCCCTTTTGCCTGTGTCCAGGTATGGTTGGAAGAGCAGCCGCATGGGGAAGCATCAGCCGCAGATCTGAGCTTTTCATCAGCCGCAGATCTGAGCTCTCTCAATTCTCCCTCCAGGATCTGAAAGGGCACCCCGACATTCTTCCCTTAATCACTTCCTCGGCCTTTGTCCGATCCAGCCCTCTGACGGTGCCCTGCTGAGAAGCCCCTGGAGGGGCAGCCAAGGGGAAGGCCCCACCAGGACTGAAAAGGTACCTTAGCACATCCTCCCCTTCTCTTTTTGGGAAGTTGCAGGTGAGGGGAGGGAGTGAAGCAGCCTCCCCTGCAACTCCAGGCAGCCCCACCTGGAGAAGGAGAGGTTTCCTCTGACTTTGGGGAAAGATGCAACTGAGAGATGCTGCCTCCAGGACTCTCCTTCCCACCTTGTCCCAGGTGAGACCAAGCTGCCCGTTTTCCACAGCAGCCCTGCTACCCCCCGCCCCCCCGAGTTTCCTCAGCATCGGAAGTGCAGAAGATGCAGTAGGAGTGTCTTCCATGGGTGGGAGGGCGAAGGGGCAGCAGCTCCTCTTCAGGGAACGGCAAGGAGGTTGTTTGGCAGCAGCACTAAGGGCTCCATGGTCGAAGGAGCTGGTTGCTGCTGCCGGTGGGTGCGCGGTGGATGTGGGTGTGAGGGCTGTAAATTGGGGTGGGGCGGGGCGGGGTGGGGAAAGGAGTGCAGCCGCAGAAGGGGCGTCTTGTGTTAGCGGGGGATGCGCGGAGTTGGTTCGGGAAGGGCGGAGGGTTCGGGCTGGGAGTCTTTGGCGTTTGGGCGAGAAGTCGGACGTGGAGGGCGGAGGCTGGTTGCAGGGTGCTGTTTGTGGGGAGCATGTGGTGGGTGGAGGAAGGAGGGAGGCTGAAATCCGGGGAGGGAGCAGGAGGGGAAGGGAGAGCACTGACAAACCGCCCGAGAGAGGCGGCGGAGGAGCTGCGAGAGAAGCGACTTAAAGGAATTCCATGCAATGGAAGCTCCAGATCTAGAACTCAGTAGAACCACGGAGATTCTCCTGCAACTGCTTCGACGGCTCAACTGGCAGTGCGCCTGGAGCGTCTCTGGTGCGAAGCAGGGATGCTCGGGGCGGGGGGTCTCAACTGGAGTGGTGAGCAGGGCGAGAGCTGCGGAGAAGCCAGCCAGCCAGCTGGGGGCCTTTTCCTGCCTCTTTCTCCCCCCCAAGGATAAGAAGGGAGCTCTGTGTTTGGCCCCCGCCTGCCTCGAACTCCCCGCTCTGCCAAAGAGTCCAAAACCTCACCCCTCTGGTAGGATTGCACTCACTTGGGACCCCCACTACCCCCTTCTAGACGGAGCGCTGCCCGGTCCTCTTCCCCAGAGAGACTCCTTCGTCTTCGGGTCCTTCGTTGGGAGCCTCTGTGGCAGCTCACCAGCCTCCCAGTCTCGGCCTTTTCCCAGCCTTCCAAGAGATGCGGAGCTGGTTCCTCTCCCCCGGGAACCTCCCAGCCTCCGGGCACAGCGGGATCGTCTGAATGGGAGCCAGGGAGCAAGACTGATGTAAGGAACGGGGGGCCTGTGAGGGGCATCTTGCTGCTCCTTTTCTCTCTCTCTCGGATACCTGTTTTCAGAGCTGCCTGAAACTACGGTGGGTCTCCTCTCTCTGTGAAAGAAGGAAAGCGAAGGCGGCATTTCTGTGCGATCTGCTGTCCAAGAAGGTAATGGAAGCGATCCTCATGAACGAGGAGGTTGCATGAACTCTCTGGGCTGGCTGAAGGAAGGAGGAGGGAAGGGAATATAGGGAGGGAAAGGGAACGTAACAGAATGTAAGCAAAAACAGGAAGGGGAAGGAAAAGGGAAGCAGGAGGGGAATTGGAAGAAGAAGAAGAAGAAGAAGAAGAAGAAGAAGAAGAAGAAGAAGAAGAAGAAAAGAAAAGAAGCGAAGAAGAAGAAGAAGAAGAAGAAGAAGAAGAAGAAGCGAAGAAGAAGAAGAAGCGAAGAAGAAAAGAAGAAGAAAAAAAAATCCTTCCCGGCTTACTTGCCAATGGACTTGGCCTTACGGAGGCTCCTCCTTCCTGGGTTTGGCCCGCTGGACTCTCCACACTATATCTCAAGGACGGGTCATGGAACCCAGAGAGTTGGCATTGCGCTAGTAGGGGTTGGGGTGGGGGTTCTGGGCAGGGTAGAAGGAGGGGTTCCAGACCTTCTTTAGTTAAATTTTTGAATCGATTCTTAAGTGTGTTAGGGAAGGGGGGGGTTTCACAGGTGTTCATTGCAGCCCCTGTCAGGCTTGGGGTTGGAGGGGGTCGGGTGGGGGTGGCGGAGCCCTGGATGGAATAGTGGGGGCTTTGATTCCCAGGGTGGTTGGAATGGGCAGGAGTCGAGGAGGAGAGGGGCTGTATCATGTTAGGGGAGCGCGCCTCCGCTGCATTCAAGCCGTGGAGTGCTCCGGCCCCTTGACCTCTTCTCAATTTCTGGGGGTTTTGGGATCCAGGGCCCCTGGGCTCCAGCTGGTGTATTTTAATGCCAGGTCCATGGTGAATAAGGTGCTCCTTCTCCGAGAGGTTATTGAGGAGGAGGCCGCGGACCTGGCTTGTATCACCGAGACCTGGTTGGGGCCAGAGGGCGGTGTCCCCCTGGTTGATATCTGCCCCCCAGGTTTTCGGGTTATGCACCGGTCTCCACCCCAGGGAAGGGGTGGTGGGGTGGCTGTCGTTATCCAGGAGGCCCTGCATCCAAGGGAGGCTCCTGCTCCTGAGATTGGCGGGTGTGAGTCCCTCCTCATGAGGTTCGGACCTCATGGTCAGATGGGCATGCTGCTTACATACCTGTCCCCCAGCTGTGTATCAGCCGCCCTGCCTGGGCTGCTCGATGCCGTCTCGGGGGTGGCGGTGGAGTTCCCAGAGCTTATAGTTCTGGGGGATTTCAACCTGCCCTCCTTGGGTGCGGCGTCGGGGTTGGCCCAGGAATTCATGGCCTCCATGGAGTCTATGGGTCTGACCCAGTTAATAGCTGGCCCGACTCATGAGGGGGGCAATATGCTCGACCTGGTTTTTGTCTTGGAGCGGTGGCGAAGTGGCCTGGGGGATGGTGTTATTGTAACCCATCCGGTTCCATGGTCAGACCACTATCTTCTACGGCTGGCCTTCCATCAAGCCGCCCTACACCGCTGGGATGAGGAACCGTCTAGATGGTTCCGCCCCAGGTGCCTGATGGACCCTGAGAGGTTCCAGGCAGAACTGGGTTTTTTCCTGCATCCCTTACCCACAGCCCTGTCGAGGTCCTTGTGGCTACCTGGCAACAGTCGGCTGTGGGGGCCCTGGACAGGGTTGTCCCCATGCGTCCCCTTACTCAACGCAGATCCCGGTTGGTCCTCTGGTATACCGAGGGGCTCCGGGAGATGAAGCGTCGTAGAAGGGGACTAGAGAGTAGGTGGAGGGTGACCCGCTCTGCATCCGACCGAGCCCAGTTGAGAGCCTATATTAGGACTTACCTGGTGGCTGTGGGGGCGGCGAGGAGACTTTACTTCTCCGCCCTCATAGCATCCGCAGATAACCGCCCGGCCGCCCTGTTTGGGGTTGCCCGCTCCCTCCTACACTTGGGGGAGGTGGTGGACCCCTTGCGGGGCAGAGCTGAAGAATTTGGTCTTTATCTGCAGGATAAAATTGTTCGGATCCGGGAAGGGTTGCACTCAGACTTGCAGGGCTCTGGAGAGGGGGAGGCGAGTGGTTTGGCTAATGTCATCTGGACTGAGTTCGATCCTGTTTCTGAGGATGAAGTGGACAGGATCATGCGGCGGCTGAGCTCCACCACATGTTTATTGGACCCGTGCCCTTCCTGGTTGGTTTATGCCTCCAGGGAGGTCACGTGCGGCTGGCTCCGGGCAGTGGTCAATGCTTCATTGAGGGAGGGGCTGTTCCCTGCCGCCTTGAAAGAGGCGGTGGTGAGGCCCCTTCTGAAGAAGCCTGCCTTGGACCCAGCTGTGTTGAACAACTTTCGTCCGGTCTCCAACCTTCGCTTTTTAGCGAAGGTTGTTGAGAGTGTGATAGCCCAGCAATTGCCACTTTTCCTGGAGGAAGCGGACTACCTGGATTCTACCAATCGGGCTTCCGACCCGGGTACAGCACGGAGACAGCATTGGTCGCACTGATTGATGATCTCACTAGGGCTTGGGACAGGGTTTTTTCCTCTGTCCTGGTCCTGTTAGATCTCTCAGCGGCTTCGATACCATCGACCATGGTATCTTGTTGCGTGTCTGGGGGTTGGGAGTGGGCGGCACTGTTTTACAGTGGTTCTCCTCCTACCTCTCGGGACCCTCACAAACAGTGTTGGCAGGGGGCAGAGATCGACTCGAGGTCTCTCACTTGTGGGGTCGGGGTTCTCTCGCCTCTCTTGTTCAACATTTATATGAAGCACTGGGGAGATCATCCGTGGTTTCGGGTGAGTTATCATCAGTATGCTGATGATACGCAGTTATATATCTCCACCCCGACCACATCAGTGATGCTCTCTCCATGATGTCCGTTGTTTGGAAGCGGTGCAGATCTGGATGGACAGGAACATGCTCCGACTCAATCCAGCCAAGACAGAGTGGTTGTGCATACTGACATCCCGGTCCAGTTCTGAGGTTCCATCTTTGGTCATGGGGGGAGGTGTTACCCCGTGGACAGGGCACGGAACCTGGGGTCCTCCTGGACTCAGCGGCTCAAGTTGGAGGAGCAGGTGGGAGCCGTGGCCAGGGGGGCCTTTGCCCAGGTCTGGCTGGTTCACCAGCTGCGCCCATATCTGGACCGGGATGCCCTGCGCACAATTATTCAGGCCCTCGTTGTCTCCCGACTGGACTACTGTAATGCTCTCTACTTGGACTGCCCTTGCATACCACTCGGAGGCTTCAGCTGGTGCAGAATGCGGCCGCGCGGGCAGTGTTGGGAGCCTCCCGATACTCCCATATTACACCCCTCCTGCGCAACTTGCATTGGCTTCCGGTTGCCCTCCGGGTGAGATTCAAGGTTTTAGTGTTAACATTCAAAGTCCTACATGGCATGGGTCCAGGATACTTACGAGAATGACTCCTCCCAGTTTCAAGTACCAACCGCCCGCACGGGCGCATAGACAGGGCCTCCTCAGGGTGCCGTCCGCGACTCAATGTCGCTTGGCGGGGCCTCGGGGGAGAGCCTATTCTGTGGCGGCCCCCACTTTATGGAATCTCCTTCCACTGGAGCTTCGGCTTGCTCCTGATCTCCGTACCTTCTGCCACGAGTTAAAAACCTGGCTGTTTTTACAATCTGGGCTATGCTGACTCCTTGGGTTTTTTTATTTTAATCTTTGGGGGTTTTAATGTTAATTCAGCTCAGTTTGTTTAATATGGTTTTAGGTAATTTATTGTTGTATTTTCTTTTAATCTGTGAGCTGCCCCGAGTCCTTTGGGAGAGGGGGCGGCATATAAGTCGAATAAATAAATAAATAAATAAATAAATAAATAAATAAATAAATGCCCCCCTGGCCACAGCTCCCACCTGCTTCTCCAACATGAGCTGTGAGTCCAGGAGGACCCCCAAGTTCTGTGCCCTGTCCACAGGGGGCAACACCTCTCCCCCCATGACCAAAGATGGAATCTCTTGACTGGACCGAGATGTCGGTATGCACAACCACTCTGTCTTGGCCAGATTGAGCTGAAGCATGTTCCTGTCCATCCAGATCCGTACCACATCCAGACAATGGGATACCACAGAGAGGGCATCACTGATGTGACCTGGGGTGGAGATGTATAACTGCGTATCATCAGTGTACTGATGATACCCCAAAGCCACGGATGATCTCGCCCAGTGGCTTCATATAGATGTTGAACAGGAGGGGTGAGAGAACCCTCAGGCCGAACCCCTGAGGGACCCCACAAGTGCAACAGGATACCATGTTCAATGGTATCAAAAGCCGCTGAGAGGTCTAACAGGACCAGGACAGAGGAGAATCCCCTGTCCCGAGCCCTCAGGAGATCATCCACCAGTGCGACCAATGCCGTCTCTGTGCTATACCTGGGTCAGAAGCCTGATTGGTACGGATCTAGGTAGTCTGCTTCCTCCAGGAAAAGCGGAAACTGCTGAGCCATCACACTCTCAACAACCTTCGCTAAAAAATGAAGGTTGGAGACTGGACCGAAGTTGTTCAATTCAGCTGGGTCCAGGGCAGGCTTCTTCAGGAGGGGCCTCACCACACCTCTTTCAAGGAAGCAGGAAAGGCACCCTCCCTTAATGAAGCATTGACCACTGCCTGGAGCCAGCTGCTCATGACCTCCCTGGAGGCATAAACCAACCAGGAAGGGCATGGGTCCAACAAACATGTGGTGGAACTCAGTCGTCCCATAATCCTGTCCACTTCATCCTCAGAAACAGGATCGAACTCAGTCCAGGTTGCATTGGCCAGACCACTTGCACCCCTGGGGTCAGGCCCCTGCATACTAGAGTTCAGCCCTTCCTGGATCCGAGCGATCTTATCCTGCAGGTATTGTCCAAATTCCTCAGCTCTGCCCTGCAAGGGATCCACCACTGCCCCCGGATGTAGTAGGGAGCGGGTGACCCCAAACATGGTGGCCGGGCGGTTACCTGCGGATGCTATGAGAGCGGAGAAGTAAGCCCTCCTCGCCGCTTTCACAGCTACCAGGTAAGTCCTAATATAGGCTCTTAGCTGGGCTCAGTCAGAACCAGAGCGGGTCAACCTCCATCTGCTCTCTAAGGCCCTTCTCCGATGCTTCATCTCCCGGAGCTCCCCGGTATACCAGGGAGCCACCCAGGATCTGCGTCGGGTGAGGGGCCGCATGGGGACAACTCTGTCGAGGGCCCCCACTGCCACCTGTTGCCAGGTGGCCACCAGGGTCTTGGCAGAGCTGTGGGCCAAGGATGTAGGAAAAAAACCCAGTTCTGCCTGGAACCTCTCTGGGTCCATTAGGCGCCTGGGGTGGAACCATCTAGATGGCTCCTCATCCCAGCAGTGTGGGGCAGCTTGACGGAAAACTAGCCGCAGGAGATAATGATCTGACCATGGGACGGGATGGGCAGTAAAATCACCATCCCCCAGACCATTTCGCCACTGCTCTGAGACAAAAACCATGTCAAGCGTGTTGCCCCCCCCCTCATGAGTCGGGCCATCGATCACCTGAGTCAGGCCTATGGCCGCCATGGAGGCCATGAATTCCTGGGCCAGTCCCAATGACGCCCCAAGGGAAGGCAGGTTGAAGTCACCCAGAACAATAAGCTCAGGGAACTCCACTGCCACCACCGAGATGGCATCGAGAAGCCCAGGCAGGGCAGATGCTACATAGCTGGGGGAAAGGTATGTGAGCAGCAAGCCCACCTGACTCCCCAACCCGCTCCTCAGGAGGAGGGCCTCACACCCGCCTATCTCCAGAACAGGGACCTCCCTTGGAATCAGGGTTTCCCGAATAATGACAGCCACCCCCCCCCCACCCCTTCCCTGGTCTCATGACTGGTGTAACACCTGAAAACCTGGGGAGCATAACTCAACCAGAGGGACTCCACCCTCTGGGCCCATCCAGGTCTCGATGATGCAGGCCAGATCCACGGCCTCCTCCTCAATTGCCTCCGGGGTATCTGTCCACTTCCCTGGGCACAAGATGACCGCTGAGTTGGACTCTGTCCAGGCTTCAGATATTCAGCCAGACATGGAGTTTCCTACTGGGGTTTCCAAAGCCAGCCGGAGCCCCTGTGGATCCCCCTGCAAGACCCCCAGACTGGACAAATCTCCCATTTACTTTTCTCCCAGAGATTCTCTCCTTTCCCCTTCAGATCATGATCCATCTGATCTCTGTTTGTCTCTGGAATTGGAGGCTGTTCCTGGCTGGCCTCCCCTCTTCCTTCCCTGTGCAGGTTACTGTGGTCCTTGGATTCACATCTGGGGCCATTTCTCTTCCCACCTGGGAGAAAAAGTATTTCCAGGATCCTCTCCAATTTCACACCCTCCCTTTCTTTCTCAGCCTGTGGGGGCTCCAGTGTGGGCATCGGACCCCCTCCCAGCCCTGGACTACAGCGGGTTTCTCTGTCTCTTGGGGAAAGGTTCCTTCCTGAATCAGAGTCTACCTGAGCCCCATCATCCACTTCCCTCTCTGCCCGGGATCAATTCCTCCATTCAGACAAAGGAAAAAGGGAGTTTGGACAGAGCTTCCGGCCAGTGTCCATTCTTTGACCCAGGAAGGTCACACTGGCTCCTCCAAAGCCAAAGCCCCCCCCCCATTTCTTGGATCCCTCTAGCCATCACTTGTCTGAGGTCACAGGACCAGGGTGGCTGAGAATTGGGATAGAAGATGCCACATAGACTCAACAAAGCTCACCACCACAACGGAACTTCAGATACAGGTTGTGGCCTCACACACACAGTCCTAAACAGAGTCTTTACGTGGCATCAGGAAGGAACATGAGATCAAACTCACAACCCTCACCCTATTGGGTGTCCTAGCTGTTGTACCTAATGGCAGATGGAAGATTGTGAATCCCACTCCTGACATCAGTTTCTGTGGAATCAAATGCAGGACCCCAAAACCCCAATAATAAAAGATCACTGGTGGAATTCTTTACTCAGAGTCCTCTGGAGGAATTTCCTGCTAGAAAACAGTAGGACAGATTCCCAAAGACAAAAGGATACACACACAGCTATACATTTGGAGAAAGGAGAACAAAATGATAACCACCAATATGAATATCTAATAGATGATATAATTGAGAATATTCATAATTAGCACACCTCAAGGTACCTTCATGCCCACCCACTGTTACCATCCTCAAGTAAGAGATATTGTCTAAATACAAGGTTGCATGTGCATTAACTCTTTATTCTATCTTGGTCACACATTCTCATTCCTCCAAGAAATTAGTTTCCTCACATTCTTCCAGACACTCTTTATTTGAAAAAAAAAATCATTGCTCCACTCATGTATGGAAAATAGCTTGGAGCTGAAATTCCTCTCTCTCACTCTCCACATTTCTTCTGGCTGTAAGCTGTTCCTTTGTGTTGAGGTCTGGCTTCAGAAGGATAATGTAGCATTTGGGGATGAAGATGCAGCCCAGCAGCCCAGCACTGGAGGCCAGAATGGAGAAGACCTGCACAGCCACCATGTATTTCCCTTTGGTGCTCAGGTAGGTGGGCACAAAAGTCACCCACACACTGCAGAAGACCAGCATGCTGAAGGTGATCAGTTTGGCTTCGTTGAAGGCCCCGGGCAGATTCCTGGCCAGGAAAGCCATCGTGAAGCAGATGGCAGCCAAGAAGCCCATGTAGCTGAGGGTGACGTAGAACAGGACAACGGCCCCTTCGTTGCAATGCCGGATGATGTCTTCAGACTGGGAGTGGAGGTCAGAGTCAGGGAAGGGGGGAGAAACTCCTAGCCAGATAGAGCAGATGATAATTTGGACAGCACAACAAGAAAGAATAATGGAGTTGGCCAAGCTCTTCCCCAACCATCTCTTCGCTCGGTTCCCTGGTTTTGTGGCCAGGAAAGCCAGCACCACCATGATGGTTTTGGCCAAGAGAGAAGAAATGGCGACTGAGAAGATGATGCTGAAGACAGTTTGTCGGAGAAGGCAGGTGGCTTTCCTTGGTTGACCAATGAAGAGAGAAGAAGACAAGAAGCAAAGCAGGAGGGAGACCAGGAGGATGTAGGAGAGGTCCTGGTTGTTGGCTTTGACAATGGGAGTTTCTTGGTATTTAATGAAGATGATTAAAACAAGACCTGTGGTTAGGAAGAAGAGCAGGGCAAAAGAGACTAGGATGATACCCAGATGTTCTTCATAAGACAGGAAGGTTATAACTTTGGGGATACATTCGACTGTTCTTATTTGGATATTTATCATCTGGACACTTGGTGCATTTTTCTGTATCTGAGAAAGTGAAAAAGCAATATTACTTTAATATTTTGCACTTTTATCTTATAAGAAATACCTTTGGATAACAGCTGATACCTTGGGCATTTTCCAAAAGTATTTCTTAACAATTTCATTAAAAAGAGCTTAAGAAGGATATAATTTTTTTAAAAAATAATGTAGCTAGGAATATAAAGTTGAGGGAAGTTCTAGGCTGGTAATTATTTCCAGTGTAATGTGTAGAATTTTCATAGGAACCTACATTATTAGAGGTTAACAATGAATCATATAATCTTTTTAGGCAAACATCCTGAGTCCTGCCACATGGCAGTTAATATACAGGACTTGGAGGATACCTACAGTATCGTGTAACATTTGGAAGCAATCTGGAATTAAGAAGAAACTTCCTATCAGTCAGAACAATTACTTGCCTGAAAATGGTATAGTTTCTTCTGCTTGATCAGGGGCTGGACTAGAAGACCTCCAAGGTCCCTTTCAGCTCTATTCTGATTGATTGATTTATCTACATCACTGGCAAGATTATTTGTGTAATGATTCCCCCCATAACTATCCACAGCACCACATTATGGACCAGGTACACCTTCTCAGGGATCCTCAAGGGGAGACCAATACAAAGCGAATTGCAAGCTCTTTCAGAAGATAACCTAACAATTCATCAAGTTTCAAAGAACTCAGGTGTTCCTAGAAAGGTGAACTTAGCAGCACTTATCTGAACTAAAAAGCCTAAGAGATATTTTCTCTGCTGTTAGTAAAGTTTGCCCTGTTTGCCACCCCCTCCTCCCATCTCTTCCCAGCCCCTCCTTCAAAGCCTTTTTATTATAATCCTTTTTTTTATTATAATCCTTCTAGATCAGAAATTTTGCAGGTTAAAACAAACCCACATTAGCAAGCTTCAAACTGTCATTTCATGAAAAAATTCTGGATGGATCCAGTTCCACAAGGCCTCCCATTTTCCTCAGTGTCACCCACCTTCCTGAGTGGAGAAGGTCCCCTCCGGACAATGAACACAGTCGTAGCAGCAAACTGGCTCTCCTTCTCGAGCCTTCTTGACAAATCCAGGGTGACAACTTTCCACACACCTGGACTGAGGCAGGGACTAAGGAGAAAAAAATAGGAATGGCAAAGAAAATACGTTAGGACTCTCCATCCATGGAAAATGGAGGGAGAAATGGACATTTGCCAAGTGGCCTCTGGACTTCACTGAGGTAAATAAGAAATCACTGACTACTTTTAAACAGATGCAGGAGGTAGAACAACTGGCAGATCCTTCATTTAGTTCCCCCCTTTTACTTTTGGAATTTAACATTACAGTAAAGTACTTTCTATTTAATAAAGTCTACAGCAATGGAATTGAAAAAAGATTTAAGTATGATGATATAGTCATATTAAAACTGAGAATAAAGTTTAGTGTAAAAGATTTAGGAAACTTGCATTCCATTAGATTTTTTTAATATGAAGTTAAACTGTGATGAAGAAAGAAAGCTCTGACCAGTAAGATCTTGAAAGATTTCATTGCAAAGCCACTCCACTGAGGTCCTGTTTCTTGAAGAACTTCCATTAGAAGACACCAACTGGTATGGAAGGCCAAACACCCCGGAGACTCTAGGCTTGGCCCACTGAAAATGAGACCCCAGGCTTTGGAAAACAGAGAAAAGACACCTAAATTTCTCCCACCTTATTGAGCAAGTTCAGCCATGAAAGAGCATCTTGTTCGGCAGAAAGTCTCTGTTTTTCAAAATACGCTAGAATCTTGTCCTCGATTTCCTCCTTGGGAAAAACTAAGTAGACCAAGATCACCAGATCTGCTGTTATCTCTCCATTTTGGTCCAAGTACAGTTTAAAGTTGGAAATATTCAAAAATTCATTCTTCTCCAGAAAGGGATTAAACTAGAATGGAAACATCCAGCAATTTGAAGAGGAGAAAACTTGGTTTCTTATCCCACATTAAATCTTTCTTCTACAATTGTCTAATCTCCAAATAGGCTTAATTAGGATACAAATACTGCCATTAGCTTTATAAGTGAAACAAACAATTTTGTGATGTGATTAGAGACCTGAGGGACAGTGTGATGACTAAGTGGATAAAAACTGTCTTCAAAATGATACTCAAATAATTTTGAATCTTTTTAAATCTCTCCTATGAAACCTGAAGGTGATGGATAACACTTTGCCATTGGTCATCAATTTTCTATATTGTCATTAATACGCAATTAATCGATCTTAGAGTAAGCTAATTTGATGTGATTTAAAGAATATAAATTCTTTAAACTGAAGCTTTATTTTAAAAGTTTGATAAAATAACAATGCTTTTAAATCAACTTAAAGGTGATAATCAGAAGCAAGCAACAATTGTTGAATCGGATGGATTGGATGGATGGATGGTGGGATGGACTGGAACTTAATTTGCTGCTGGCACCCCTGAAAGAGGAGTCTGGTGGGAAGGCAGGCTGCGTGGAGATGGCTGGAGAGTAGGGGTGGGATTCTACCTGTTCTATCTGGTTCCATAGAGCCCCTTGTTAACTTTATAAGCCGTTTGGAGATTCTGTTTGTTTTTTTTCCACCCTTATTACATGCTTGGCAGACAGCCTAAACTTGCTGTGTCTAGAGCTTGTGAGGCTTGGCTTTCTTAAAGCGGAAGGGTTGTGTTAAGATTTTAACACTAACTGTTGGGAAGAAATACTTCCCTGGACAATCAGCACTTTGAAGAAATCATTGAATAATGAAGCAAAGCTTTTAGTGACAGGGAACCAAATGAGTGACCTTCAGCAAGGCTTCTTGGCTAGCTACAAGGATTGACATTCAAACATGAGTTTACATACCCTTTGTGAGTTTTGGTCTAAAACTGGTTTTTGGTGAAGCTTAATTCTGTGCTTGGTGAATTTTAATCCTGTGTTTATTGATGGGATAATTTTCCCTATTCAGCTTCAACAAGCAACAGCTACTGTTGTGATTTAATTATTTGTATGGTGTTTGAATTTTTTCTTGCCTCATGGTTTCTTTTCTATTTGGGGCGGGGGTCTTCCTTCACTACTTTAGTACTATCTGGCACTGTCCTTTTGGGGTATACTTCCAAGAGGCAGGATGCAAGCTTGGCACTGATTTTTTACTGCCTTTCTGGGGGGCATGTGACCTTTCCTTAAATCTGGGTGATTTCCTTAGGATATCTTGTGAGGTGAGTGAGACTAGCTGGTATTTTTAAATGGTGCAAATGGATCTAAGGATTACTTTTCCTGGGTCTGCTTTTTCTGGAGAGCTTAAATGACCTCTCTGCTAAAGGGTTTCACTTTATGAGCAAGAGTTGGCTGTTTGATAGTTATCACTGCATTTTAACTATTTTCATTCCTCAAGTTGCTCTGGCACCTGGCTGATTTGTAACTCCAACTTGCAGGTATTTTAATCTAATGATTAGTATTTAGGGCAGCTTTTTGCAAGCAAAGAAGCTTTTTGTATTTTTGTACAGGTAATCCTTGACTTGCAAGAGTTCATTTTGTGACCATTCAAAGTTACAATGGCACTGAAAAAACTGACATGACCATTTTTCACACTTACGACAGTTGCAGCATAACTGCAACTGTTGCTCTTGGTTCCGATCTGCTTCAATAGCTTGTGATCCAATATAAGAAGGATGTTGAGGAACAAAGAGTGAAAGGGTGCAGAAGTATTCATCCAGAATTAAAGGTTGGGTTCCTGGGGAGATGGAGCATCTTTGGGACTGAAATCCATGTACTGTAGATACAATAAGAAGCATCATTTGGGTCTAGGAAGGGTCACCAATCTGAAACATTAAAGGCTGCATGATTCTGCAGCCCTCAGTAGGGTGGTTTCTTCCTTCCTTCCTTCCTTCCTTCCTTCCTTCCTTCCTGCCTGCCTGCCTGCCTGCCTGCCTGCCTGCCTGCCTGCCTGCCTGCCTTATTCTCTGCCACTTATTCTCTGATAGACAGAGTACAATAGAACAGGGCCAAACTGGGAGAATCCCACCACTGTGTGTGTGTGTGTATGTGTGTGTTTCAGGTGGACTTCCTAGCTTTACAAGGAGAGAGGGAAGGAGGAAGGGACAGAAAGAGAGAGAGAAAGAGGGAGAGAGTGAGGGGAGAAAGAG